>JAOWBW010000093.1:771201-942049 GCA_026119855.1 Campanula takesimana | reverse complement strand
TAGATAAAATTGTAACGGATTTCTATAGATAATGTAATACTTTTGCATGTATCATGATAAATTGAACCCATTGTAACTTATTATTTGAAAACATACAGATATACTATTATACAAGTAAATGTAACTGTTTACAATGTTATTATACAAGTAAATTGTAACATTCGTTTATAAAAATTGTTACTTTCTTATTTTTACAAAGTTACTAGCACAAGTGTTTTTAGTTCTAAAGTGTAAATGGTTGAATTATTACTTTTCTATACATATGTGTTACAATTATGTATAAACATTGTTACATATAATTAACACGTTCGTTACATTTTAGTTGTAATAAGTACTACCTCTGTCCCTAAATGAGTGTCTAAATTTCATTTTAAGGGACATCTGAAATTCTCAACTTTTTGTACAACTTGGTGGCAAAGATTCATATATAATCTTGTAATCTCCTTTCTAAACATTTAGTTTTGCACGTATAAAGAAACCGGTGAAAAAAAATCGGGAAAAAAACATTTAGGGACAAAGTTGTGTTAAAAAAAGACACTCATTTTGGGACAAAGATTTCTTGAAAATGGACACTCATTTAGGGACGGAGGGAGTATTACTTTTGGGGAACGAAGACAACATAAAATAAATACTGTACTTTTCTGTATATATATATATATATATATATATATATATATATATTACTTTTATGTATACAAACTGTTTCATATAAGTAACACGTTTGTTACATTAGTTATAGTAACTGTTAGTACCTCACTATCTTTAACTCACAATTAATCATAGAAAATATGTTTTGATAAATAAATAATCAAACTCAATTGATTATATGATGTATACAAAAGACCTGAGCACATGCAGCCCAATACTAAGCTCAACAGCTAAGCTGGACTGTTTCCATTCAAGCCAACAGTCAAGTCATTACATGATCTACCTATCATCTATACATCCAACAAACTGAAGAACTATCTATTACAGACTCCCTCTACCACTAATGAATTATCAAAATGATAAATACATACAAGCTTCAACAGCTAATGGCTTACAAACCCAACAGCTAAGCTCCCCTGCTTCAACAGCTAAGACTGGTCTTCATCAACAGCTGACTCCACGTCATCAGATCCTTGAAGAAAGATTATTCCAATATTTCCAATCATTGGAATAACTCATATTGGAGCTTGTTCAAGTGTGAATACACATTCCCTTCCCTTGACAACCTGTATACAGAGGAATAATAAACAGTCAGTCAAAGTCAAAGACAAACCAATACTTCTCTGTACCTTTGTTCCCCAAACGGCTACTCTTGTACCCTTGTCCCCCAATGGCTATATGCCAACCCTTATATAAAAGAGTATACTAGCATGTTGTCAAGTGACCCTCTAAAACCTTTTTTTACAACCTTACACCATTTGAAAATCCTTTGTAGCCTTACTGCATTCACATCTGCAGTCTTGAATATTTGCATAGACCCCTGCAAATATTGTGTCATTTTGCACCAGTTGCAACCCACACCCAGCCAGCTAACAGCGAAGCTACTTTCTTTTGTAAACACACTTGTGATTATTTTCTTTTTCTCGCTTTGAAAGAAGCAACCTTAATTGAAGCGTCATTAAGTAATAGGGGGTTCAAAGGAACTTGCCTTATCAATTCTTGTAACTCTTATTTGAAGAGAATATTATAGTGGATTGATCTCACTGTTTCAGCAGTGGGGGTGGATGTAAGAGAAGGGTTTTTCCCCTGAACCACTTTAAAAATACTGTGTACACTCTTGTCCATACACACACACACACTACACTTTGTCCTTTCATTTATTTATTCATTTATATTCCGCTGCACATTTCTTTTATTTATTATTTCTCAACAGCTAACCTCAAACAGTTAGCTGTCCAAGTTTTAATTAATCTGTTCATTTAGTTAAACAAGGCCTTTCAGTAACTATTACTTTTGACAAACCGAAAAAAAAAAAAACCAATTTTCTTTTTTATAAAAACAATTTTTTTTTGCCTGTGGGTCATGGATCTGGGTCATGGGTCAAAAATAACCCGTCTCTACTATGAGAAGTGTCATTGTACAAGTTTTTGTCGACATAGAAATACGTGAAATATATAAGGTCACAATTTATTAGGGTTTATTGATTATGAAGCTTTACCAGAAACAAAAATATGATTGAAGTTGATAATTGAACATGCATACATGTTCTGGTGGGTTTGATTGTCCATGGATCTGATCTTGTGTACAGAATTTATATTACGTGTAGGGCATGCATGTTTGCAAACATTAAGGGGGGTGTTTGGTTCGGATGAATTTTTAAAAGAATAGAATGGTCAATGGAATTGAATTACTTAAAGAATTGGAATGGAAAAAAATTGGTCAAACCTTGTCTTTGGTTGGCACGGAATGGAATGAAATTGTCATTCAATTCCGTGGCAATTCATATTTGATTTCACGACAAAACTATTAGAATGGAATTAATATGATAATAATAAATATTATCATTATTATAATAACCAATAAATATAATAAATATAGTAATAATAATAATAATAGTAAAATTATTATTATATTATTATTTATTATAACTAATAAAATACTAATATAATAATAATAAATATATATATATTACTAATATTATTATTTATTAGTATTATTGCATATATTTATATTTTTTTATATTCATTATTATTATTATTATTTATTATTTTATTAATATATTTATCAATATTATCATTTATTATTATTATTATTATTGCTTATTATTATTATTATTTATTATAATTATAATTATAATTCTATTTTTCATTATTCTATTTTTATTATTATTATTATTGTTTATTGTTTATTATTATTATTATTTTTATTACTTATTTATTTATTATTATTATTATAATTTTTTGAAGGAAATTATTATTTATTATAATTATAATTATAATTATAATTATAAATAATAATATTATTTTTTATTTTTACTATTATATTTATTATTATTATTCATATTATTATTATATTTATTATAATAATAATATGTAATTATTATTACTATTTATTTATTTATTATTATTATATTTACTATTATTATTATTATTATTATATTTATTATTGTTATTTGATTATTATTTATTATTTATTTTTATTATAATTATATTATTATTATTATTATTTATTATTAGTATTATAATAATAATAATAACAATAATAATAATAATAATAATAATAATAGTAATGATAATAATAGTAATAATAATAATAATAATAATAAAAAAAAATAAAAAAATATGTGTTCTTAATTTGTTTAATTCCATCAATGGAATGAAATTGATGGAATTGAGCATTCCTCCCATTTTAGGATGGAATGGCAAATTCCTTCATGGAATGGAATTGGACATTCCATTGGAATGAAAAATTAGGAAAGAAAGAACCTAACATGGCAATGGAATTAGTCAAACGGAATTGAGCATTCCATTCCCTCACTTTACCACGAACCAAACGCCCCCTAAGGGAAATGATTTGTTTGTAAAATACATAAACATAATTTTAATGATAATTTACATTAGGACATTTTTGTGGTTGTGCTATCACAAAATCTTACAAAATCATGTTTTTCTTATAACAATAATTTTTTTTTTTTTTTTTGGCTTATAAAAGTCTATTCATCAGTTAATATTGTCAGATTTACTATTAAATTTGTCATATTTGTCAATTGTAATATGACAGTATTAACTGATAGACTGATAATTTTTAATAGTAAAACTGCGGTTTGAAAGTCCTAAAAACTTCATTTTTCTTAATGTTCAGAAAAAAGTGATTTTTATAAACTTAATTTTGTACTCTACATAAATGCTTGATGTAAAATAATTTGTTTACATTCTCTATATTTCCTAACTCACAGATATCTACATCACATTTTCATTAGCAAATAATTTGATTTCACCTTAAAATAAATGTTTATTTTTTCGCCTTTATTAATTATTTTAGAGCTATTTCATTTCCTATACTCACTTTTTTATATTGGATCAATTAATAAGATTACATATATAAAATAAAAACTAACCACATGTCCAAACATGAATATTTAGTGTAGAAATCTGGAGTTAGTACAACAGAGTAACTTTTTTTTCAGATAATAATGCCAAGTGCCTTTGGGTAAAGTTGGTCCTCACAGTAACGTTAGTTAGCATGTCCACAAGTTTGTTTTGTTTTGTTTTGTTTTGTTTGTTTTTTTTTTTTTTTTTTTTTTTTTTTGATTTCAATAAACTCACTCCGTCCTAGAAAGATATTCTCATTTTGACTTTTTATGGTCAACAAAGATGAACTTTGACCAACCATTGGTGACATTCTAATCATTCTAGTGAAATTCTAAAATTTGTAATTGATAAATCATTAAGTGATATATTAATAATAATTTTTATAATTTCATTGTAGTCATTAAATTGTTGGGGAATTGTGGTATATCTGTGCAGTTCATGCCCATACAATTCTGATAATGGTGAGACACAACAACCATGTATACGAATAATATGAAAGTAATCAACAAGAGAAAAACACAATATTTGTTAACTCAGTCGTCAACAACAATGACTACATCTGGGAGCACTGCCAAGCCAGGATATTTCACTAATATCATAATCTGTGTCTGTTTACAATAAAGCCTACGGCTCTATATAGCAAGGAGATAACCTCTCCATGTAAACACTTCCAACACACATAAAACACTAGACATGCTTTTACCCATCCATGGAATGCCCCTAAGGGCACCCCCAAGGGCTAGCACTCACTTGGCTCTCTTTGTGACTCACAGATTCTCTCTGGCTATTTTTTCTAGTGTACACAATGTTTATGACCATCACTTGGTTTATATAGGCAACACGTCCAAAACCTAAACTAAGTAGGAAACTCGGAATAATTAAATTCCTAATTCCACTTAAACAAAGAATCCCAAGAAAAATTAAATTCCAACCTAGTCAAACAAGGAATCCCATTAAATCCTTATATGACTCAAATTTAATTTCCTTTTCCTTCTAGGTTTTGTCTCCACAACCCAACAATCTCCCACCTGGAAGCTAAACCAAATCAAGTGACTACCATCTCCATCAAAACTCCCACCCGAGAATGACTATTCACACATTGTCACCACTACATTCAACTTTTGCCAAAAGTCTCATCACTAGGCTCACCAAAGGCCACACAAATGAGTTGAAGCGAAGCGTAGGTCTTCAACATAACTGCCGGAAACTTCTCTTGCCCTGAGTCTTCACTTCCCAAAGTGATCCTCCATGCAATTATCTCCGCTCGTCTGTTCCTTGTTTCTATCCACGAACCCCTATGCGATCGCGTTCCTTCACAGTCTTGGTCTTTCTGTGTACCAAGGCAACCTATCTGCAACTGATTCTGGATAACGCTCATGTTGGTCAAGTTGTCTCTCTCGCTAGCGCTAGCCTTCTCACAACTTTCTACCAACATACCGTTCCAGGCGAAATTTCTCCCAACCATGACGATCTCGGCCCCGCCATCCTCGCATTCCAGTCAACAACCCATGCGAAACATGTTGTATGTGGTCTACAAAATCATCTGCCTCATGAGCTACCAAGTTAGCTACCACGGCAATTCTTCACATCTCACAGCCGAAGACGACCACACAACCTTCCTCCTAGCTGCTCAATGGCCAATCAAGCATCTCTTCCATGCACCTTTGAATTCTCCTGCACATCTAACAACTTCTGCATACCCCATACGCTTGCTCTACATATTTTGTACCCTTCTTCACGCTCTCTGCATGTCTTCTGCACAAAAATCTTCACGTGCACTTTACGGAATCTACAAGAAACTGCACGTGCATTGCAAGAATTATGCACATCTGCTGCACGTACCCCGTATGCCTATTGCCTGTGCTTACACATGATTTGCACAACTATGCGATCAATAATCTATCAATGTCTGGAAAAACTTGAATCTTTCTCTCTTGCAACTTTCATAATCCAAATCCGTTGCCCAAATTCGTACCAACGAATTTCTCTGTTGATCAATCTCCGCCCATTATCACTGCACCCACAAATCCTTAATAACACGATCCATCTAGATCCCTGCAAACCCTAGCAACAACCAGATTCTGCAACCCTGATCTTGGATCCATGTCCTTCTATGATAATGTTACCTGCAATCTTGACCTGAATACCTGCAGTCCCAAATCCATCTGAATTTATGAAACCTTGATCCTATTTGGTCTTAGTAATCATAAAATCAAAAGAATTTCTGCAGCCCCTAATTCTGATCCGCGTTCCTGCAGCCACATTCAATCAACTCGGACAGCCCTGATCTTCCTAACCGGAAGCTCTGATACCAGTTGTTGGGGAAATTGTGGTATATCTGTGCAGTTCATGCCCATACAATTCTGATAATGGTGAGACACAACAACCATGTATACGAATAATATGAAAGTAATCAACAAGAGAAGAACACAATATTTGTTAACCTATTTCGTCAACAACAATGACTAAGGAGGAAACCCTAGACATGCTTTTACCCATCCATGGGGAATTGTGGTATATCTGTGTCTGTTTACAATAAAGTCTACTGCTCTATATAGCAAGGAGATAACCTCTCCATGTAAACACTCCCATCACACATAAAACCCTAGACATGCTTTTACCCATCCATGGAATGCCCCTAAGGGCACCCCCAAGGGCTAGCACTCACTTGGCTCTCTTTGTGACTCACGGATTCTCTCTGGCTATTTTTTCTAGTGTACACAATGTTTATGGCCATCACCTGGTTTATATAGGCAACACGTCCAAAACCTAAACTAAGGAGGAAACCAGAAATAATTAAATTCCTAATTCCACTTAAACAAGGAATCCCAAGGAAAATTAAATTCCAACCTAGTCAAACAAGGAATCCCATTAAATCCTTATATGACTCAAATTTAATTTCCTTTTCCTTCTAGGTTTTGTCTCCACAACCCAACATAAATTAACACCAATGTTTGGTCAAACTCTATTTTGTTGACTGTAAAAAGTCACTATCTTTCTGAGACAGTGGGAGTATTACTTATACTCCCACCGCCTCCATAATTTTGTAACACTTTTCTTTGTGACCAGTACCAAAATAAAATTTGCATTTCTAAATAATTTTTTTTTAGTGTAATTCTACCATTATGTAAATTCCATAATTTTAATACATTGACAAGCAATATAAACTTTATAACGAGAAGGATGGAGTTTATTATAACACAAATAACAAAGATATCTTACATGATAATAGTAATACAAAGGTTAGGGCTAGTTCCAAAACCCTAGTATATGTTTCACCTATTTTGTTATAAAGTATCTTTTGATTCTTGATTAAGTGCCTTTTTTCCCAAAATAAAACCAAGAGAACGATGTCTAAATTATGAAAATCATCAACACTAATATAGAACATGTTCATCTCATGCAAAATAATAACAACAAAGATTTTAGGTATTGTGTTTCAGAAACAAAGTAGGCTAGTACTAACCTAATTTCATGCACCCAAAGAATTTCCGATCGAGTAGGTTTTTGGGAGGGGGAAACTAGTTTCTTTATAAGTTATAAAAAGTCCACTTTTTAATATTAGTATTACTCTTAAACCCTAAACCTTAAATCTTAAACTCTAAACTAAACCTCATAAAACATGACTTTTTATAACTTATTTATAAGTAGGGATGAACTAGCTTCCCAAAAAATCTTATGTTTCCGAAAATGTGTTTATTTCGGATAAGAGTATCAAAAACAAAGAAAGCATAACAAGAGTTTTCTACGCCTACGCCTTGATTTATTATCTTTTGTATATTTGGCAAGTACAAGCCTTGCATTGTTGTACGAGCCTCCCGTTTTATACTCCCACTATCCTATATCAACTTGCATCATTTTGATTAAACGGTCAATTTAGCTACACTTTGATCAACACATTGTAAAAAAATTGATGGTTCTAATAAATATCTAAAAATTGTTATGTATAGTATTTTTAATAGTGAATCAATTAAAACTTTTAACTTTTTTTTATTAAGATCGTCAAATTTTCTAAAAGTATTGGTCAAATTGTACTTGCGTTGATTATTTCCGTTAAAATGGTGCAAGTTGTTATAAATCAGAGGTTATATATAAACACTCTTGGTTAAAATAAAAATAAAAATAAAAATACATCAGTCAGATCCTTCAAAATCTGTACATGAATGAGTTAACCTTTAAGATTAATGGGCAAACGACCAATTTATGCAACGTAGTGTCCGATTTATATCAGTTAATGCAACGTAGTAGCGACTTCTTACATTGTGAAACGTACTTGAAGTAGTTGTATCAAATAATGCAAAATAATGCAAAGTTCGAACAATTTGACAAATGTACTTGAAGTAAGTTGTATCAATTAATGCAACGTAGTAGAGGCTAAAAAGTTATTACGTTGCATTATTTGAAACACAATAAGCAAATACATTGTCTATTTTCAAAAGTAAGCACTACGTTGCATTAATTGACTTTTAACACCCGGTACGTTGCATATTTCAGTGATTTTCCCTAAGATTAATAACTGTAGATCAAGGAGAGAGGTATTTTTGGAAAGGGAGAAATGACAACTAACAAATTAGGAAAATTCCAAGTTCTGTATTTTGTTAGGCTTATCCCTTTATGTACCGCTGCTAACTTGTGTGTAAGATATGTTTCCAATCCAATGTGTCCACATGGCTCAATCTTCCAAAACCATGTTGCCTTACAAAAAGGCAAGAAGAGAAAATTTTAAAGATATCCTCCGTCCCAAAATAAATATCTATTATTATTCCGTTGAACGATAAATAAGTTTTTTTCTGAAACCTGGAAATTACATTAAAGGCTTTGCTTTCACACAAAATTTCTATAAGAATGTAACTTTTTATTGACAATTGTTGATTGGTGACATAGTTTATAGGTCCGACTATTTACGAATAGTCCACCAGTTAATAGCATTAGCATTATTTTTTTGGAGACGAGATCACGTGCTCCACTTTTGTGTACCACAGGCGTTCTAATGGTTATGGGTTATTAGGACTCACATCATCACTATGTCATCATTGATGCATAACCGCTGAATCACTTGTGGTGCACAACATGACACACAAAAGTAGTACAAGTGATCTCGACTAAATTTTATTTGCCACAATTTGGGGTTATTTAAATTTTCCTTTGTTGGTCCATAGCATTGCTCATACATGCATGATTTCCATCTATAAATACACAACTCACTCTTATAGTTTCACACCACAAGCAACAAGCTACTAGCTCTTTCTTAAGCACAAAGCCAAAGTCAGTCCACTCCTAAAATGGCATCAAAATCTATGACTAGGGCTGCCTTCCTCCTCACTCTCAACCTTCTTTTCTTCACCTTAGTCACCTCAACTCACCTAAAGACCTCATGCCCTCCACCTCCACCCCCACCAGCCCCAAAATGCCCCACCCCCCCAGCCCAAAATGCCCCACCCCCACCCCCCCAACCCCAAAATGCCCCACCCCCATCCCCCCAACCCCAACCCCAACCCCAACCCCAATACCACCAACCCCAACCCCAACCCAATACCACCCACCCCAACCCCAATACCACCCACCCCAACCCCAATACCACCAACCCAACCCAATACCACCCACCCCAACCCCAATACCACCCACCCCAACGACCCCGACCCCACCCAAGGCACAATGCCCTAAAGACACTCTAAAATTGGGCGTTTGCGCAAACTTGCTCAATGACTTGGTCCACCTAGTCCTGGGCACCCCCGCCACCTCCCCTTGCTGCAGTCTCATTGGTGGACTAGTTGATCTTGAAGCTGCAGTTTGTCTTTGCACTGCCATTAAAGCTGGTGTCTTGGGAATTAATCTTAATATTCCCGTAGATCTCAGCTTGTTGCTTAACTATTGTGGTAAGGAGACCCCAACTGGATTCCAATGTGCATAAACGAGCTCAATGTTTCGCTAGTATATTATAGTTCTTGATTATATTTCCCATAGTTTCCTTCTACTTTTGGTATGTGTGTGTGTGTTAGGCTTAAAATGCCTCAAGTGAGTATTCATTTCTGTTATGTATTACTTTGAAGGAGGAAGGCTTCTCGCCTTCTCTCGTATCTATTGTAAGTTTACTTTCATTTTGATCAATAATAATAATAATAATAATAATAATAATAAAAATGAACTTTCAAGAAATGTGTTACGATTGCAGGCATTTACTATGAGCATTGGACTTGTATGTGTATTCACTTGAAGGGTAAGAAGTAACATTAAACTGTGGCAAAGCCTTTCTTCAATTTAACAATTGTGATTCTGATGCAGAAAAGTTTTAACTAGACGGGACATTCGATAAATGATAAGAATATTGAGGCGGCTACCCAAAAAATTACAGATTTTCTTCACATTTCCATTGTAGTCACTTTCATGCCACTAGAATTGTTGAAATTTCACCGTCGCACGTACTTTTGTTTGAGATCTAGAAAGGTTAAGTGCTAAATATATTGCACATCATTTCTTCAGAATCTAGGGGTTATAAGGAGCCTTCCATGACCAAAACTTACTGTCCTCGATCCTGTGCTTGTCTATCAAAATAGACACGATGGCAGTGGCAAAGCCACGTTCAAGCCAATGGGACCCCCTTTCGATATTAGAATGTGTCAAATCTTTTCATTTTTTTTTAAAGAAATAATGATCTTTTACCATTAAAAGTGCTGAATATAGACATTTTTTTAACCCCCTTTTGAGAAAAGATTGCACTAATATTTTTTTTGGCCCTTTTTATGCCTCATTTGGATACCTCAATTATAACAGTTATCCCAAAAAGATCCTTGACCTCATTTCTCGAAAATACTGATTTCGCCACTGCATGTTGGTGCACCTTGTAACGACCCAGATTTTCATAAAGTAGACAAATCCATAAAAACATGGAAATACCAATAATTATCTTACAAAATCCCACTTAAACAGCCCAACAGCTAGTCTCAAACCATCAATTCAACAATAAATGCGGAAGCGAATTAAATGCTAAGTCTTCACAGCCAGTACAACCACTAGCTAAACAAAATAAACCATAAAGTCTTAATATAACTGACACGGACAGCTTCATCTAGCGATCCGTCTACCTCTTTAAGTCGTTACCTGAAAAAGATTATTAGAGAAAGGGTGAGCGAACAATGCTCAGTAAGTTCATACGGACTTCTCCGATAGCTAAGGAGAAGTGACCGAAAGAACGGACTCAATTGATAATTTCAAAGATCGGACATTATTTAAAATACTAACTGCATGTAACGAATGCAGTTAACTATTCAAAGATTTGTGGTCCTAATTCCATTCCGTCAATTCCAAGTTCCAAACACCTTTTCAGGGTGTCACACCTTTTCAGGGTGTTAAGTGAATAAGAGACCTTACACCTTTTCAGGGTGCTCCCTTATTTAGAGTTATCATGATAATCTAGAGTTCCACAAAGTCTAAGTTACACGTAGTTAACTAGACTTATTTCCATTAGTCCGTTTCCTAGGACCGTTTCCACATTAGTCCTTTTCAGGGACTAGTTAGTCCTTTTCAGGGACTATACAGCTACACCTGTTGCAATTAGATATAGCATACTTTCCAAAATAGTGTTCCCTAAACGAGAGCACATGCAAATTCAAATGTTCTAAGATTCCCTACGACCAAAACACGTCATAGGTAAGATATACAAAAGACGTTCATCAACGTAGAGTTCAAGTGCTATGGACCATATAGCATTCATGAAAGAATTATAGAGTTCCAATGAATAAAGAATTTAAGATACTTAGGAACGTAATCCCTTACCTTGCTAGCGTTGACTTCTAGCGGGTTCTTGCGTACAATCTACAATCACGCAAAGATACTACTTTTAGGGCAAGAGCAATATTTAACCCCGTCCCCCAACTTCATTTTCTATCTTTAACCTTATGAGTTTATTTCCTAAACCCCTTTTTAAGGCCTTTCTTTAGTTTAGGGTTTACATTACCCTTCATAACTTTCCCAACATACCCTTAAGTTTTACGTAAAAGTCTACTTTCAACCCAAATGTCTTAAGTTGACTTAATTTCATGAAAACACTATTCACAGCGTTGACTTTCACTATTCCAGCATTGACTTTACTATTCACAGTTTGATTTCACTATTCACAGTTTGACTTTCACTATTCACAGTTGACTTTCAATATTCCAGTTGACTTTTCACACACTTGGAACACCATGAACACACACACACAAAACCCTAATTTGTGACACACACTTTACACACACACACACTCTCGGCATACACACACTGCACACACACACAAACACACACACTGCCCAAACATACACACTGCACACACGCACTACACACACACTGCACACACACGCACAAACACACACACACGGACACACACACACACTCCACTGCCGCCAGCCGCCGCCGCCGCGCCGCCGCCGTGGTGGTGGTGGTGGTGGTGGTGGTTCATGCATGCATGTCTATTCCATTCCAACTTCCTCCATTAAAGAGGTTTTCAAAGATTAATAATAACCCTAGTTTTATCACTTTAGGGTTAGGGTTCTAAGTTTCGTTTCAAAATTCCTAAGTGATACCCAACCCAAGAATTAATATTTAGAGATGAGGGAATTACCTTCGAAGGGGGGGGGGTTGAATCTTCTTCTTCCTCCTCTCTTTCTCCTTCCTTCTCCTTCTTCTCCTTCTCTCGGTTCTCTCTCTCCCGCCTCCTCTCTCTCTTTCTTTAGGTTTTGTGGTTGACACAAAATAGTAGGGAGAGGGTTAAAGAGGATTTAAATACTTAGGGTTCTCCTTTTCCTATTCCAAAGGGTTTTCCAAAGTTTGACTAGATTGGGCCCTTCTTTACTAGCCAAATTCATTAATTATTTAATGAGCCCGATCACAAAGCATTTAATATAAAAGAAAAGAAAGAAATAATAATAATAATAATGGCCAAAAAGGCCGGTTATTACACTCTTCCCTCCTTAAAAGGGTTTGGTCCTCCAAACTAAACGTACCTTAAGCAGCGAATAACTCAGGGTATGCTTCTCGCATCTCACTCCCGAGCTCCCACGTCGCTTCCCTTTCTGAGTGATTGCTCCATTGAACTTTTACGTAAGGAATCACCCTTCTTCTCAGGGTTTGATCCTTGCGATCCACGATCTTTATCGGTGCTTCATCATAGCTCAGGTCGGCACGCATCCTCAGTTGCTTGTACTCGATTGCATGACTTGGGTCAGGAATATACTTCCTTAGCATAGATACATGAAACACGTCGTGAACTCCTGCTAAAACAGGCGGTAAAGATAACTTGTATGCTACGGTCCCAACTCGTTCTAAGATTTCAAATGGACCCACATATCTTGGACTCAGTTTCCCACGGATTCCGAATCTCATCACTCCCTTGGTTGGCGAAATCTTCAAAAAGACATGGTCGCCTAGTTGGAACTCTAAATCACGTCTACGATGGTCAGCATACGATTTCTGTCGGCTTTGCGCGGTTAATAACCATTTTCTAATTTGTTGAACCTTGTTGGCAGTTACTTGCACAAATTCCGGTCCGGTTATCTTTCTCTCACCAACTTCGTCCCAACACGTCGGTGATCTACATTTCCTCCCGTACAACGCTTCGTACGGTGCCATACCGATGCTAGCATGAAAGCTATTATTATAGGCGAACTCTACTAATGGCAAGTGTTCATCCCAAGTCCCTTGCCAATCCAATGACGTCGCTCTCAACATATCCTCCAGCGTTTGAATAGTTCTTTCTGATTGTCCATCGGTCTGCGGGTGGAAGGCTGTACTCATTGACAACTCGGTACCCAAAGCTCTTTGCAGACTCTTCCAAAATTTTGATGTGAACCTAGCGTCTCTGTCGGACGCAATCGAGACTGGTATCCCATGCAATTTTACAATCTCATCTATGTAGAGCTTTGCCAACTTTTCCAGCGAATCATTTACCTTAATTGCCAGGAAATGAGCAGATTTGGTGAGTCGGTCAACTATCACCCATATTGCGTTATACCCTTTCAGCGTCTTTGGCAAACCCACTACTAAATCCATCGCGATATGCTCCCACTTCCATTCGGGAATAGGCAGTGGCTGAAGCAATCCTGCCGGTCTCTGGTGTTCGCTCTTTACTTGCTGGCATACTAAACATCTTGAAACAAAATCAGCTACTTCTCTCTTCATATTGCTCCACCAGAATGATTCCCATAGATTCCTATACATCTTCGTGCTTCCAGGGTGCACGGAGAATCTTGAACAATGGGCTTCTTTTAAAATTTCCCTCTTGATATTCTCATCATCAGATACACATATTCTAGACTGATATCTCAGGATTCCATCTTCTCCAACACGGAATTCCTTCGCCTTCCCATTAGCTATACTCTCCAGTACCTTCCTTAATTCTTCGTCTCCTCTTTGAGCTTCTTTAATCCTATCCATAAGCGTTGGCTGGACGCTCATTTGTGCCAAATACCCTTTAACCTCAACCTCTAGGTTAGTAATCTCCAAACGATCCCAAACATTCTTCTCCTTAGAAATCAATGTGGCTAGCGTCCCACGATTCTTCCTACTCAACGCGTCTGCCACCTTATTGGCCTTGCCGGGGTGGTATAAGATCGTACAATCATAGTCCTTTAATAGTTCTAACCATCTCCTCTGCCTCATGTTGAGCTCTTTCTGCGTAAAGATATACTTAAGGCTCTTATGATCCGTGAAAATATGACATGTAACCCCATACAAGTAATGTCTCCAAATCTTCAGGGCAAATACCACATCTGCTAATTCTAAGTCATGTGTAGGGTAATTCTTCTCATGGTTTTTCAACTGCCTGGATGCATAAGCTATCACCTTATCATTTTGCATTAATACGCAACCTAGTCCTTTAAGTGAAGCATGTCACGCCCCAAGTCCCGGGATCCCCTAATAGAACCTCGAACCTGGTGCGCGTAACTAACAAGGAACAAGAAACTAACGGGAAACAGGAACAATACCTGTTAGAAACAAACTGACATGCTATATATACTCAAGAGTAAGGAGCTAAGATAGCTCACAACGAGTTCTAGACCAAGAAAATTAAAACCAAACATGGTTACATACAGCGGAAGACATGCCTAGCACATAATCTGGCATCAAGAGATGTCTAGAGACAACAAGTACTACACAAGTCTACCCCGACAAGCCCTGAGTTTAACAACTCAAACAACATCGTCCTTACCGAAGTGTAAAAGGACACAAGTCTCAAACAAGAACATCCTGCGGAGTACGTTCCCAGCTATGTCGAGCCTCACTGCGTACTATCCCCTGCTTTCCTAGGGGGGGGGAACAAATAAAGGGTGAGATAAATCTCAGTAAGCTATTAACATGCAACTACATGCCATTTTATCATGCAATTCAAATAGATACTCAAGTAATCATATATCAAGTATCATCAAGTAACAAGTATAGGAGAGGCTAAGCCAAATCAACAAGTAATCAAGCTCAAGATATGATCAGGTAACAAGTAGTCAAGTAGTGTGAGAGGCTAGACCAACTCACCAAGATGCACATAGGTCTATCACGTATCATTACCTGAATCCTTCCTTATTCCTCCCAAGAATACCATTGTTGTCGATGCTTGTATAGCTGAGGACAACCAAGATCAAGAACAAGAGACTGCTATGCAGTAAATAAGAAGACCCGGTAACCAGTGTCATTCACAAGAACAAGATTCACGAGGTGTTCACGAGATTAGCATTCACTTATATCAGGCGTATTTCTCCAATATAGGATGCTAAGCCCTTACTATGGCCGGTAGTAAGGGGAAAAACAGACCGAATGCATAGACCCACGATTATCACTTATGCCCCAGCCCTCGCAATAAGCGTGAACCTATACACCCCTCTGAACCAATAAGCCAGCTGGACTCACACGAGAATGCACAAGTAGATGTTTACTTGAACTACGAGAATAGAACTAAGTCCCATATTAGTGGACCAGTCTTTATGCACCATGTAATCATGTATCATGTGCTCACGAGAATATGCACCATGTAATCATGTACCATGTGCTCACGAGAATATGCACCATGTAATCATGTATCATGTGCTCACGAGAATATGCACCATGTAATCATGTATCATGTGCTCACGAGAATACAAGTACACGTACGCAATCATTGCGAAGACAAATCAATTCAACAATGGCACGTAGAGTGTCCATACAACACGGTCAATCCAAGTTAGAGTCTATTAATAACAGACCTCAAACAAGTAGTAGGGTATATCATTCTATATCACTTTGTCACATGCCAAGTTTGCACGTACATATTCATATCACGTTTAACACATTAAAGTGTCTATCACGATACCCTTACTATCAAATAGAGCCCCAATACTTTAGATTCTAAATACGAAGTAGAATAGGTCACATCATACCTAGTCACAGTCATATCTCACATATATGTATCGTTAATAATCGAATACATTTTCCATCACATATTGTGTTCTGTAGTTATTCTTATTAACTTATATCATAGTATTCACGATTATATGAATTATCTTCATATTACACTAGTCCCTATTTTCTTTAGGAACCCATTTCAAGACAACATATCTTCTTTATTCTTTATATACTTCATTGAGTATATACACGATTAAAACCAATCACTAGCACTTTAGTGCTTATTCATAGCACTTCCAATATACACGTATCAAATTCAAATGTGTAGTAGAGTTAATTATTCTCTATCTAATTCCATATCCCAACTCTTTTGGTTATTCATACCATGTATCAAGTAATCAAGAAGTAACATTCTATCAAGTAAATATATGCAAGATTTGCATATACACATCAAGAATCATTCAAGTTTATTACCATACACATATATTGGTGTCAAGGAACGTACAAGATTTTATAATCTTATATTCAAGTCTTAATCCAATTCTTTGGATGTTCAAGTCATGTACAAGATTTTATTGTCTTATACTTCAAGTTACTGTCTCAACTTAAGACATTCAAGACATTCAAGACATTCAGGACATTCAAGACATTAAAGACATTCAATACATATATAAGATTTTATCATCTTATATCCAAGTTCTCAATCCATTTCTTTGGATGGTTAAACATGTACAAGAGTTAATTATCTTATACTTCAAGTTCAAGCTAGGAAGATGAATTATACATCTTTCACGAATTAATTTCCAATCCTTTTCTTTGGACAATCAAGCTCAAGACATTAGTTGGTGCCCCTAAGGTACACAAACATTAACTTCAAGACACATAAAAGAGTTACTACTCTTATACTCAAGTTATCATTTAATTATAATTCAAGTCCACATTTCATTTGATCACAAAGGGACTATTTTTCAGTACTAGAGTGTTCTACAACACTCATCTAGGCCATCTAGGGTAGTACCCTAAACCTAGACCAAGAATACTTCGAATTCAGATTAAGTAAATGAGCTATACAACTCATACTTACAAGTTCATAATCCCCTACATAGGATATTCAAGCTCAAGATCTAATTTGGTGCCCTCAAGGTGCACAAACATAGGTTCCAAGACAAGCATAACATATAAGTGCTTGTTCATAGCACTTTCAAGACACAAAGAAGAGTTCTTCCTTTTATACTCAAGTTCTCATTTTAATTTAATGAGTAATCATGTTCAAGACTCACTTCTGATACCCCTAAGGTGTCACAACACTTGCTAGGACATCTTATACTAAGGCTATATGCCTTAACAAGGGATAAGCTTTCAATTTAATTTAGATTTAAAACACTTTAGTTGAAACAGGGGACCGGGCGGGCGCCTACAAGGTACCGGGCGGGCGCCTGTTCTAGCACTTTAGAAACCCAAAACTTCTGTTGAAAAGGGCGGGCGCTCAAGGGATCACCAGGCGGGCGCTTGGTACAATTTTCAGCAACACTCAATTTCTTCCCAGGCTTAAGAATTCTCCGTCCCAAGCGTAGGAGTAACTTTTTACTAACAACTTTTTACTAACATATTAACATTGCTAGGAGTATACAAAAATTTTCTTAACACCTATTTCAAGCTCAATTCATTTCTTTTACCGTCCCATAAATAATAGGATAATTTCCTTTTATTCCAATTAAATATTTCACTGACCCAAAAGTATAAGTATCATTTTATAATATACTAATATACCCATTTAGGGATACTTCCATTCATTTCCCCGTACCACAAATAATGGTACAATTTTTCTAATAATATTTAAATCAAGTTACTATTTTACCGTCTCACGAATAGGAGTATAATTTTCTTATTAACATTTTAACAAACCCAGGAGGGTTAACCAAGTTTAAAACACTTTTTCATGTTTCTTTCATACGCAGTATATTTATACTGGGTCCCAAAATTACAAGTATCACAAAAATTGCTCAAAACACAATTTTAACAAGAACAAGTATCGGGAATAACATATATGCATGTTATTGCAAGTAAAGGGGAGCTAATAACTTACCTAGTCCGAAATCAAGTTGACCCAAATTAATTTTTGATCGGTCGGAAACGCTCTATTCAACGCCACGAATATTTATCCGGGACCGAAATCACGAACAGAGGGATAATTAAGCTCGAGGAGTCGAGAATAGGAAGAATCCTAACCTTAGCTTTTCACCCAGAGAGAGTACGAGAAGATTTGAGAAAATAATCTTTCCCAGAGAAAGAAAACTTGAAGATATACTTGGAACTTTCCAAGAATTACAACTAGGCCCCTCAAGTTCTAACTTTGACAAAAAGGCCCCTAAACTTTCAACTTTGACATTTAACCACCTTAATTTTCTAAAGTAGTTAAATAATTAATTCAAATAAAATAGCATATAAATATGCTAGTCAAGAATTTAACAAGCAAGTCAAGAATTTAACAAATAAGTCAAATATTTAACGAGATTAAGGATGGGCGTTACAAAGTATCACTATAAACCACGAATCCTTTGGTGCCTGATGGTAGTGCAAGAACTGGTGCAGATACCAAACGTCGTTTTAATTTCTCGAAACTTGTTTCACATTCATCAGACCAAACGAACTTGGCTCCTTTCTGCGTCAACTTGGTTAGTGGTAAGGATAACTTAGAGAACCCTTCCACGAATCTCCTATAATAACCTGCCAGTCCCAAGAAACTCCTTATCTCACTTACTGACGTTGGTCTCTCCCAATTTACAATGGCTTCTATTTTTGTTGGATCCACAGAAATCCCATCTTTCGACACTACATGCCCTAGGAATGCCACTTCCTCTAACCAAAATTCACACTTCTTAAATTTGGCATACAACTTTTGCTCCCGTAAGATTTGTAATACAAACCTCAAGTGTTCCTCATGTTCCTCCTTAGTCTTTGAGTACACCAAAATATCATCGATGAAGACAATCACACACGTATCTAAGAACTTTTGAAATATCCTATTCATTAGTTCCATAAACGCTGCCGGTGCGTTAGTCAATCCAAACGGCATCAGCACAAATTCATAATGACCATATCTAGTTCTAAAAGCAGTCTTTGCTACATCTTCCTTCTTTACTCTTAGCTGGTGATAACCAGATCTCAAATCTATCTTGGAGAAGTAACATGCTCCACGAAGCTGATCGAACAAGTCATCAATCCTCGGCAACGGATACTGGTTCCTTACCGTCACACGATTCAATTCCCTATAGTCGATGCACAACCTCATCGTCCCATCCTTCTTCTTTACGAATAAGACCGGTGCGCCCCATGGCGAAACACTTGGTCGAATCAATCCTTTGTCCAGCAATTCTTGTAGTTGCTCCTTCAATTCCTTTAGTTCTAGGGGAGCCATTCTATACGGTGCCCTCGATATTGGTGTAGTTTCTGGTAATAAATCGATGGAAAACTAAACTTCTCTTTCAGGTGGTACCCCAGGTAAATCTTCTGGAAACACGTCCTTGAAGTCTTTGATCACTGAGAGTGATTCTATAGTTACCTCCCTGGCATCAGTGGTACTCACGTATGCCAGAAATCCTCCGCATCCCTTTCTTAGCATCCTATGCGCCTTCATAACTGAAATGATGTTCGATGGAGCCTTAGGTCTCGTACCTCTAAAGCAACACTCTTCTCCAGATGGTAGCTTGAATTTAACCTCCTTTCTAAAGAAATCTATATGAGCATGATAGGCTGCTAATCAATCCATCCCTAAGATCACATCAAACTCATCCATCTTCAAACTAATAAGGTCGACTTCTAATTTCCTACCGTTCAATTCTAAGGGGCATCTTTTAAACACAGATGTAATTGAAATCGAGTCTTTAGTCAATGTATCTACTACTAATGAATGCTCTAGCACTTCAGGGACCAATTTCATTTTGTTTGCTAGTTGAGGGCTTATCACAGAATGAGTAGCGCCAGAATCAATCAATGCACGAACATTACGAGAATAAAGTTGTACCATACCTGCCACGAGATCATTGGTGGCGCGTGCATCCTTAACTGTCATAGTGAAGACACGTCCATTACCTCCACCTTTTCCCTTATTGTCGTCCTTTACTCCTTTGGCCTTGTTGTCCCTCCTTGGTTCCGGGCACTTCCAATGGGGTTGTCCCGTCTTGTCACAATTGTAGCATTTCTTCTCCTTGTACCAGCACCTTTCAGTTTTATGCCTCCCGTCACATACTTGGCATTTCACATCTGAGCCTTGCCCTTTGGCATCTTCTCTTTTTCCATCTCTACGGCTTCCTTGACCTTTATTAGGGTACTTGTTAGCCGTACCATCCTTCTCACGATCATCACTCGTCTTGCGCTTGTTATCCTCATTCTTATTCCAGCTCCCTTTGGTAGGTTCCTTTTTGGTCGTCTTCTTCCTTTCATCCTTCTTGTTCCGATAATTGTCCGCTTCAGTTTCCACGATCTTAGCTCGGTCCAACACTTGATCGTACGTTGGCAACATCAGTGGGGTAATTCTGTAGCGGATTCGGTCACTCAGACCAAGTTTGAACTTCCGGGCCTTTTGCTCATCATTATCGAAGAACGCCGGAGCAAACTCTAGCAACTCTGTGAACTTCTCGCAATACTCATCCACAGTCATCCTTCCTTGGGTTAGAGTCATGAATTCTGCCACCTTAGCGTTTCGAACGCTCATTGAATAATACTTTGCATAGAAGATGTGCTTGAATCCATCCCAAGTAAGCGCAGCATCACCACGAGCCGCAGCAGCTCTCTTCTCTCCTTCCCACCATTTCAGGGCTTGTCCCTTAAGCATGAATGTGGCGAACACTACCTTCCTTTCTGGAGTACAATCCAGAGTTTCGAAAACTTTCTCCATGTCTTTCACCCAGTCTTCTGGTTTCTCATTCTTAAAGCCAGAAAATGACTCCGGATTCCGTTTCTGAAAGAGTTCTAGCGGATCCCTCATAGGAACTTATGGGTTCTGCTGTGGTTGAGTTAGTGCCGTCATAACTTTCCCGATACCGGCCACGGTTTGATTCAGTGTTCTAAACAAATTTGCCATATCAGGGTCAACTCGTCCCTCGGCGTTAGCGTTTCGTCCGGATCCTCTTCCAGCCATCTGAATAAAGTTATTCTTAAGTTAATATCGTAGGGGAGAATGCATTACTTACATTACACATGCATGGCTACTATGTCTAAATACTATCATACATAGGGCCGTCCCCAAAAGATAAAGTTTCCATATTAATTCCAGGTTCTAGCCATTTACTAGGCTACATTCATTCATTAGAGATCAATTCACTAGACCTATTACCATACACAATTGGCCATCAAATCATGCCAATTACTTCTACAGTTAACTACTACTATGAAGTTATTCACAGTTTTGTTTCAGTCATTCCACTAGACCAAAACTATTTCCACTTGGCCGTTTTCATGAGCCATACTTTCTAATTAAGGTCTTTTCTCGACCTACACTTCTTGTTCTACTAGATCACATTCCATAATTAGACATAACGGATAACAAAGGTCAATTACTAATGAATAACTTCAATACTTTTATTAAATGAAACTTCCAAAATCCAATAGTTAAGAAAGAAAAATTCCAACTAAACTTCTAACTATAACTACTTACTAATACTATGAAAGAAATAAAAAAATATCCAACTTCTACTTTTTCTTCAAAGGTTCGCATTTTTCCTTGGTCTTCCCCTAGGTCTTCCACTAGGGACCTTGGGTGCCTTCTTCGAACCCCTGGGCCTTCCTCTAGGCCTACGAACAGGTACCTCCACTATCTCTTCATCATCCTCAACAAGCATTGGGGCAGCTTCATTGCCCTCCATGTTAACCTCCATTTCCTTGGCTTCTTCCTCGACTACCACGTGTTCCTCAATTAGCTTTCCTGCCCTCTTTCCACTCCTTTCCATTAGAGTGGTTGCCAACTGCGGGTCTATCTCCTTCAATGCAAAGTAGTAGCTTCGCACATCATCACATAATATTTCAGCCCACTCTCTAAATCCATTTAGTTCTTTCTTACTTTTCTTTAATTCCTTGCTAGTGTCTCTTAGTGCTTTTTCTGCAAGCAGCCACTTATTCAAGGTAATCCTTCCCTTAGCTTGTTCCTTCTTCAGAGTCTTGTTCAATTTCCTTATCCGAAGAGAGTACCTCATAACCACTTTGGTCACGTTCTTGCCTAACGAGTTCATCTTCAAGTTCTTCTCAACTCCGTTCATGACCTACAACCATGACATTACCACAATTAGTGACCATAATCTTAATGATATAAATGATTACCAAAATATCTTTTAAACACCAACACAATGCATCAATTTATCACTTAAGGTTCATTCATAAGTATTTCTTAGGATACCTAAATTGATTCCAGATTCTTCTCAAAATAGAAGGTTCCCAATTTAGAAAGTTTCCCAAAATAGAAAGTTTCCTAAAATAGAGAGTTTCCAAAAATAGAAAATTCTACCTTAAGCAATCCTAGTACTCCTAGAATGCTCAATCAAGCCTATTCAATATCAGAGTTTCCTATCCCTTAAGTTCTAAAACCTTAGCTCTGATACCAACTGTAACGACCCAGATTTTTATAAAGTAGACAAATCCATAAAAACATGGAAATACCAATAGTTATCTTACAAAATCCCACTTAAACAGCCCAACGGCTAGTCTCAAACCATCAATTCAACAATAAATGCGGAAGCGAATTAAATGCTAAGTCTTCAAAGCCAGTACAACCACTAGCTAAACAAAATAAACCATAAAGTCTTAATATAACTGACACGAACAACTTCATCTAGCGATCCGTCTACCTCTTTAAGTCGTTACCTGAAAAAGATTATTAGAGAAAGGGTGAGCGAACAATGCTCAGTAAGTTCATACGGACTTCTCCGATAGCTAAGGAGAAGTGACCGAAAGAACGGACTCAATTGATAATTTCAAAGATCGGACATTATTTAAAATACTAACTGCATGTAACGAATGCAGTTAACTATTCAAAAATTTGTGGTCCTAATTCCATTCCGTCAATTCCAAGTTCCAAACACCTTTTCAGGGTGTCACACATTTTCAGGGTGTTAAGTGAATAAGAGACCTTACACCTTTTCAGGGTGCTCCCTTATTTAGAGTTATCATGATAATCTAGAGTTCCACAAAGTCTAAGTTACACGTAGTTAACTAGACTTATTTCCATTAGTCCGTTTCCTAGGACCGTTTCCACATTAGTCCTTTTCAGGGACTATACAGCTACACCTGTTGCAATTAGATATAGCATACTTTCCAAAATAGTGTTCCCTAAACGAGAGCACATGCAAATTCAAATGTTCTAAGATTCCCTACGACCAAAACACGTCATAGGTAAGATATACAAAAGACGTTCATCAACGTAGAGTTCAAGTGCTATGGACCATTTAGCATTCATGAAAGAATTATAGAGTTCCAATGAATAAAGAATTCAAGATACTTAGGAACGTAATCCCTTACCTTGCTAGCGTTGACTTCTAGCGGGTTCTTGCGTACAATCTACAATCACGCAAAGATACTACTTTTAGGGCAAGAGCAATATTTAACCCCGTCCCCCAACTTCATTTTCTATCTTTAACCTTATGAGTTTATTTCCTAAACCCCTTTTTAAGGTCTTTCTTTAGTTTAGGGTTTACATTACCCTTCATAACTTTCCCAACATACCCTTAGGTTTTACGTAAAAGTCTACTTTCAACCCAAATGTCTTAAGTTGACTTAATTTCATGAAAACACTATTCACAGCGTTGACTTTCACTATTCCAGCATTGACTTTACTATACACAGTTTGACTTTCACTATTCACTGTTTGACTTTCACTGTTCACAGTTGGCTTTCAATATTCCAGTTGACTTTTCACACACTTGGAACACCATGAACACACACACATAAAACCCTAATTTACAAACCCTAATTTGTGACACACACTTTACACACACACACACACACACACTCTCGGCATACACACACTGCACACACACACAAACACACACACTGCCCAAACACACACACTGCACTCACGCACTACACACACACTGCACACACACGCACAAACACACACACACGGACACACACACACACTCCACTGCCGCCAGCCGCCGCCGTCGCTGCTGCCGCCGCCGTCGTAGTGGTGGTGGTGGTTCATGCATGCATGTCTATTCCATTCCAACTTCCTCCATTAAAGAGGTTTTCAAAGATTAATAATAACCCTAGTTTTATCACTTTAGGGTTAGGGTTCTAAGTTTCGTTTCAAAATTCCTAGGTGATACCCAACCCAAGAATTAATATTTAGAGATGAGGGAATTACCTTCGAAGGGGGGGGGGTTTGAATCTTCTTCTTCCTCCTCTCTTTCTCCTTCCTTCTCCTTCTTCTCCCTCTCTCGGTTCTCTCTCTCCCCTCCTCCTCTCTCTCTTTCTTTAGGGTTTGTGGTTGACACAAAATAGTAGGGAGAGGGTTAAAGAGGATTTAAATACTTAGGGTTCTCATTTTCCTATTCCAAAAAGGTTTTCCAAAGTTTAACTAGATTGGGCCATTCTTTACTAGCCCAATTCATTAATTATTTAATGAGCCCGATCACAAAGCATTTAATATAAAAAAAAGAAAGAAATAATACTAATAATAATGGCCAAAAAGGCCGGTTATTACACACCTAGTTGGAACCAGCACGCACGCTCTCGTCTTTTTTTCTTTATTCTTTTTAACATAAAAACAGTATGCCCTAAAATTAACAAACAAAACTCCTTAACTTCCATCATGAGAAAAGGATACAATGACAGAAATTGGGACCAATATATAGAAAGATAACACAAGACAAGGGTGAAACACTTCAATGACCAAGCACCACATATTGTTCCATACTTACCATTTGAAATATCAGAGAGGGGAAATTTCCTTAATGCAAAATAAATAAATAAAATTAACGCTTGTTCTTGCATACGAAACGAGCATTGAGTTTTTCTAAAAGAATTTAGGCAGTGTGGATTCTAGAGATGAATAAATCTCATTGAAATAAGCACATAGTTTATATTTGTAAAACCAACACCCCTTGATGAGTATTTTTAAGGCGTGTTTCATGAATTTGACAGCAATTCTTGAATCAAGATTAATACCAAACATAAACGATCGTGATCTGATTATAAAGTAAAAAAAGAAAGCTTTTTTCGTATTATTTTGTCCATCCAGATCGCATAATTTGCAAGATAGGGCCAGATTAGAGCCAAAGCTCTCTTCACATAGTTTGCTAGCTAGGGGAACTTAGAATTCAAACCTCAATTTTCTTAAGTTGACTTTCTGACCATGACGTGCCATTTACAGATGACATCTGACAGCTACTCTAATACATAAAATGAAAGTATATGACTGCCCTAAATAACGGGATCATTCTTTTTTAACGACGCTTCACATTGGGAAGGAAAAAAAATCAGGAAACTACGACCCACAAATCAGGAAGTTTTAGTTTTGGCAAACTTGAAGGGCAAGCAATTATTTTCTCCTTCACTTTTGTTGGAGCAATTATCCCATATCGGGAATAAACTAGCCAATGCCTGACTATATAAAGATCTAGGGCCACTCCTTCCATTGTCAATTAGTTTTGGGATGGAACCTCAGACTTTATCAACTTTACCATAACTTTTTGAAAGGTTTTTTGGTCTTTCAATTCTAACTGCTCAAATAACCAGAATTCTATAATCACACTCTTTCTACAAGAAAAAAATGTTGAGGGTGACTCTCAATTCGGGCTTGATTTGAATTGGTCTTGCAACAAAGAAGAAAACGGAGGACTGTAGCAGTGAGCGACCGCCCAAATGGTGTTGGGCGATCGCACAAGTTTGGCTCAGATTGTACCAGATTTGTTCCTATTGGTTTGGGCGACCGCCCGGGTGGTTTTGGGCGGCCGCACAGTGTTGTCGGGACTGGGTTTCCTGATCCAATTTGGAAACAGATTTTGGACGGGTTTTGGACTCCTATTCTTCTAGGGTTGGGTTTATATCTTGTGTATAAATATAAACAAGCCTCCAGACCTATTCTTGTGACCTAGAGTGACTTTGTATAGATCCTTGAGAGAGATTGATAGAAAAGTTAGGTCATTCACTATTGTGAGAGATTGTGAGATTGTGTGAAAGGTTTTCACCTTGATTCTCCTTGTACTCTTCTTGATTATAGTGAATTGATTCTCCGTCGCCTATGGATGTAGCCAAGTTGGTGAACCACGTTAAATCTCTTGTGTTCATCTATTTTTCTATTTTTTTCCGTTCTTGCTATTTTGTTATTTTGTGCTTTCATCTTTATCAATTAAGCAATTGTGTTTGGGACCTAAATCCTAACAATTGGTATCTAGAGCTCCGGTTTATGGATCTTGTATTGCTTATTGGTAACGATGGCAGGGAAGTACGAAATTGAGAAATTCGATCGCAAGGTCAATTTCGGTTTATGGCAAGTGAAGATGCGAGCAATCTTGGTGGGTAAAAATTGTGTCAAGGCTTTGCTTGGGAAGGCGAGGAAACTGGCAAGCTTGACGGATGAACAATTTAATGATATGGACTAGATAGCTTTATCTCTCTTACACTTGAGTCTCAAAGATGAGGTATTGAGGGAGGTTGTGAGTGAGAAGACAGCGGCAGAGCTTTGGCTTAGGCTTGAGCAATTGTACATGACCAACAGCATTAGTAACAGGTTGCTACTAATAAAGAAACTCGAGGAGTGCAAACTCAAAACAGGTGAGTCCTTGAAAAAACACCTTGATGAGTTTGATGGTTTGGTTATGGACTTGAAGAAAGTCGATGTCGTGATTGATGATGAGCAATTGGCGGTAAAATTGCTTTGTTCTCTACCTCCGGAATACATGCACTTTAGAGAGACAGTGCTGTATGGCAAGGATGAGATCTCTATGGAAGAGATCAAGAACGCTCTACTACAATGGGAAGTCATTGAGACGCACTTGACCTCAACAAGTGCTGAATCTCAAGGTGATGGGTTAGTAGCTATAAGCGGCATAAAGTCAGAGAAGGGTCAATCCGGTTCAAGTGAATGGCAAAAGAATGTGATATGTCATGGTTGCAAGGAAAATGGACACATTAGAAGCATTTGTCCAAACCAAGGGGATACAACCGCGAAGACAAAGGGTGAAGCTGGAGTGGTGTTTAAAGACACTAGTGATGACAGTGACTGTGATGCACTTACTGCTTGTGATTCGGGTACCAAAATTCGTGATAGTTGGATTTTGGATTCGGGTTGTTCTTATCATATTAGTCCCAACCGGGCATGGTTTTGTTCATATAAGGCTGCTGGTGGAGTAGTTTTGTTGGGGAATAATACTGCATGTAAGGTTGTTGGTATTGAGGCTATTAAGGTTAAGATGTTTGATGGAGTAGTGAGGAAATTGCAGAATGTCAGGTATGTTCCTGAACTGAAGAAGAACCTGATTTCTCTAGGCACTTTGGATAGCCTTGGGTATAGTTTATCCATTGCGAATGGTAAATTATCGGCTATTAAAGGTGACTTGGTGGCATTAAAGGGAAAGAAGGTGGGAACATTGTACAAGCTTCTTGGGTCTACGGTTGTTGGTGATGTGTCTATTGCAACGGAGTCAATGGTTGAGGCGGAGGCTACTAAATCATGGGACATGACATTGGGTCATATTGGCTTAAATCGAATGACAGAAAAGTCTTGGTATTTGTTGTCACAAGCATTCTTAGGTACATAATTTTGTGTGGAGGCGATTAGGATGACTGCTCACTTGGCTAATCGTACTCTAAATTCTGGTATTGGGATGAAGGCTCTGTTGGAGATGTGGTCAGGATCTCTAGGAGAATACTCAATATTGTATATTTGTGGGTGTCCCGTGTATGCTTGTGTGAACAACAAATTGGAGCCAAGGGCCAAAGGATGTTCCTTTGTGGGTGATATTACTGGAGTGAAAGGATTTCGGTCATGGGATCCGGTGGCATCTAAATTCCTGACATGTAGAGATGTTGCTCTAATTCTCCGTGGAAAAGGTAGTCCTGCAGGACGGATATACAAACAGGTGGAGTTATTCGAAGATGATAAAGAATTGGTGGAACTTGACTTAGATGTCAATGATATGTCTGATGAAGCGACTCCAATTGAAGCTCCAGTTCAAGAGGAGGAGACCAACAAGCAGGTGGAGACTACCATTGTTTTTGGTAGAGTTCAATATGGTTTGGAGGAGATGGTAGCTTATGCATTGTTCGCTGCGAAAATAGTAAGTATGCATAAATTTATTTCTTTCAATGAAAATATATCGTGTGATAAATTTGCTATGTGGTCGGTCGTTGTTAAAGAAGAGATGATATCTCTTATTGAAAGTCAGACATGGGAATTTTTTAGACCACCACCAAAGAAGGTGTTAGTCAGTCACAAGTGGATCTACAAGTTCAAAGAAGGTACTTCAAGGTTTGGGGTAGACTACAATGATATTATTTCACCAGTTGTTAGACACTTATCTATTCATAACTTGTTGAGCATTGTGGCGATGCGAGATCTAGTGCTTGAGGTGGAGATATACATGCGCCGGCCTGAAGGGTTTGTTGTCGATGGTAAGGATCATGTTTGCCTGTTAGAGAGGTCCTTGTATGATTTGGAGCAGTCAACTCGACAGTGTTATAAAAGGTTTGACACTTTTATTGTTACCCATGGTTATGCTAGGAGTGGATATGATTGTTATGTTTACTTGATGGTTTGTAGTGATGGCACATTGAGTTATCTTGTTTATGTCGATGGCATACTTGTGGCTGCAATAGATATCAATGATGCTTGCCAGGTGAAATGGTTATCTTCTTTAGATAGTCCCAAGTCTAAAGATGACGTGTCACGGGTTCTGTTTTCAAATGCTTGTGTGTGCATTGTGTATTGCAAGAATAGTGATGGTTATGTTGGGAATGGTGATTCAGATTGGGGCGGTAATATTTTTGACATAAAATCTACATTGGAGTATGTATTTTGTCTTGTTGGTTCCGCGGTTATTTGGAAATCTGGATTGCAAGATGTCACGGAGTTGTCTACTACCGAGACTGAAAATATGGCTATAACGAAGGTTGTCATGTTGACAAAGTTGTTTACTAAGTTCAAGAAGTTCTTGGACTTAGTTGGTGTTATTAGTCATTGATGCCCGTAGGGGTGGGGCGACGGAGATAGAGATGTTCTCTTGATATACTAGCTTTTCGGGAATTGATTGTCAAGGTGGAGAATTGTTGAGGGTGACTCTCAATTCGGGCTTGATTTGAATTGGTCTTGCAACAAAGAAGAAAACGGAGGACTGTAGCAGTGAGCGACCGCCCAAATGGTGTTGGGCGATCGCACAAGTTTGGCTCGGATTGTACTAGATTTGTTCCTGTTGGTTTGGGTGACTGCCCAGGTGGTTTTGGGAGGCCGCACAGTGTTGTCGGGACTGGGTTTCCTGATCCAATTTGGAAACAGATTTTGGACGGGTTTTGGACTCCTATTCTTCTATGGTTGGGTATATATCTTGTGTATAAATATAAACAAGCCTCCAGACCTATTCTTGTGACCTAGAGTGATTTTGTATAGATCCTTGAGAGAGATTGATAGAAAAGCTAGGTTATTCACTATTGTGAGAGATTGTGAGATTGTGTGAAAGGTTTTCACCTTGATTCTCCTTGTACTCTTCTTTATTATAGTGAATTGATTCTCCGTCGCCTGTGGATGTAGCCAAGTTGGTGAACCACGTTAAATCTCTTGTGTTCATCTATTTTTCAATTTTGTTCGTTCTTGCTATTTTGTTATTTTGTGCTTTCATCTTTATCAATTAAGCAATTGTGTTTGGGACCTAAATCCTAACAATAAAAAATGTTACATTTTCATCAATCACTTGCATTAAGACGGACTTAAACTCCCCTCTGCTAAAAATAATGAAAGAAGACGTGAATGCACGCGTAGATTCAGCGCTGCTCTATGAATTATGTAAGCCCTTAAATGGTTTATGTAGAAGTTGTAAGATTATGCACAGACAAGGAAGAATAAACTCATGAACAATAGAGTTAAGAAAAGCTTTCAGCCGTGTGTGTTTCCCATTGATTGAATAATACATATATACCTAAGGTAAAGACTCCTAAACATGGTAGGAGAATAACTCTTCTTATACAGAAAGATTATGCTAAACATAACATAATATATCCTAATATTTACAACCTATATCCCGTGTAAACAGGAACAATACATATCGGCTTATTCCCCCTTCAAGCTAGACGAACGTATGGTAGACGAAGCTTGACAGTAAGAGCATGAAACCGAGGTTTAGCCAGCCCTTTGGTAAATAAATCCGCCAGTTGATCCTCCAAGGTAACAAAATGTAACTTAAGAAATCCACGAGTGACCAATTCGCGAATAAAATGATAATCAATCTCAATGTGACGAGTTCGTGCATGGAATACCGGGATACGTGCCATGTGTAAGGCAGACATATTGTCACAAAAAAGATAGGGCGCACCAAACGGAACGTGAAGTTCACGAAAGAGAAAAGAGAACCACCGAAGCTCTGCCATTGTGATTGCAAGAGTCCGATATTCGGCTTGGCTACTGGAGCGAGAGACCGTAGTCTACTTCTTAGCAGTCCAAGAGATGAGGTTTGGGCCAATAAAAATACACGCACTAGTCATGGAGCGACGATCATCAGGATCCCCAGCCCAATCAGAATCCGAATAAGCTCGAAGAGAGAAGTCAGATGACTGATGAAATACAAGACCTGTCTCAACCATTCCCTTGATGAAACGAAGGATACGTTTAGCTGCTTTAAGATGAGCAGTACGTGGTTGGTGCATAAACTGACAAACCTGATTAACGGAGAAAGCAATGTCAGGTCTTGTAAGGGTAAGGTACTGAAGTCCACCAACAAGGCTACGAAAAGTAGTAGGATCAGGTAATGGATCACCATCCTAACTGGACAACCATGAGTGAGGAAGAACAGGAGTATAAATAGGCTTACAGTTGGTCATATTAAACCGGTCGAGCAGATCTAGAGCATATCGTGTCTGTCGAAGATGAAGAGTACCATTTGCCCTGGTCGCCTCAAGACCCAAAAAATAGCTTAAGTCACCTAATTTACGGCTGTCAAACTGTATACAAATATCATCGATGACAGAGGCAACGCCTGAAGAAGAAGATCCTGTAACTATAATGTCATCGACACATACGAGGATAAGAGCGGTAATGCCATGAAGATGTCGAATGAAGAGAGAAGAATCAGCCCTGCTGTTGACAAAACCATGGTGAATAAGATACTCGTGAAGGCGTTGAAATCATGCCCGAGGTGATTGTTTCAAACCATATAAGGCCTTACGGAGTTTGCAAATATGTGTGGGATGAGAGGCATCCACAAAACCCGGAGGTTGTTTCATGTAGACATCCTCGTGTAATATACCATTGAGAAACACATTACACACATCGAGATGTTTAATGTCCCACTGACGAGAATGAGCAATGGTCAAAACAGTGCGTATGGTAGATGGTTTTACGACTGGGTTGAACGTCTCATCATAGTCAAGGCCATCATGTTGTGTGAAACCATGCGCCACTAAACGAGCCTTATGCCTCTCAATAGATCCATCAGACTTGCGTTTAACTTTATAGATCCAACGACAACCAACAATATTCTTGGAGGAGTCAGGAGGAACAAGAGACCACGTTTGGTTCTTATGGAGAGCCGATATCTCCTTCTGCATAGCCAAGCGCCAATGGGGAAACACCGCAACCTGTTTAAATATACGAGGCTCAAAAGTAGAAGAGTCTTGTTGAGCAGCAAGCAGGCCATGAGGCAAGGAGTGCGGTGTTGTAGCTCTATACAAGTCGGTCATAGTCCGAAATTGCAGAGGGGGAGTAGAGGCAGGTGATGTCAACTGGGTAGACACTGGACTGTCAGAATCTGAGAAACCCCGTGGAGAACCGGAGGGAGCAGGAGACGGAGAATCTGCAGAAGACATATGTGGATCTGCAGAAGTGCTAGTGAACATAGGAGAACCTGCAGGGGTGACTTAAGCATCAAGTGAATCATGGAGTGGTACAGGAGAATGGGAAAACACTGGTCTGGACTGGGAAGGCATAGACTGCACTGGCAGTGAGTCTGCTGGAGAATCTGGAGCACGAGTGGATGGACCAGATACTGGCCGAGAGAGGGAGACAACAGGAGAGCTCAAATGCATGTCCAAGTCAGAAACCCATAGTGGTGTACCTGGAAATAAGTTCTCTGTATGTGCATCTTGCCAAGGAAAATGAGATTCATCAAATACCACATGACGAGAAATATACACTTTACCATTTAGTAAATCCATACACCGATATCCTTTTCGTAATTTATCATACCCAGTTAAAATGCAGTGTATTGATTTTGGCATAAGTTTATTTGCGTTGGTAGGTACGACATAAGGGAAGCAAGAACAGCCAAAGACCTTGAGAAATTTATAATCAGGTTTACGCAAGAATAAGATTTGATATGGGGAGACAAATTTATGTTGACGCATAGGTAACCAATTTATGAGATGAACTGCTGTATTAAAAGCTTCAAGCCAAAATTTAGGAGGGAGTTTGGCTTGAGACAAAAAACACAAACCAATTTCAACAATGTGACGGTGTTTTCGCTCAACAACGCCATTTTGTTGAGGGGTATAGGGGCACGTAATTTGATGTTTGATACCTTCTTTATGAAGAAAAGAAATGAAGGCACGACTAGTAAATTCCCCCCTCCATCAGTTTGGACAGTTTTGACAGTGTGAATAGCCGAGATGCGGCGAGATAGTTGATTTTCAATTTGTGTCTTAAAAGTAGAGAAAACTTGTAACACATCAGATTTATGAAACAAGGGAAACAACCACACAAAACAAGAATAATCATCAACTATAGATAAATAGAAACGATGTCCATTAAACGAATTAACAGGAGCCGGGCCCCAAACATCTAAATGAAGTAAATCAAGAGGCTTTAAAGCTTTATAAGTGCGAGAAACAAAAGCAAGTTTGCTAGATTTTCCTAAAGGACAAATATGACAGCAATGATTGTCATTTATTTTGCTATTTAAAGGTAAACTAGATTGTTGACTTAATACTTTAAGAATTGGGGTAGAAGGATGACCCAAACGAGAATGCCAAACTTGTGGACTCGTCCGTTCTCCAAGGAAAGCAAGAGGATTAATCTGAGACTGGGAATTGAGCTTGTAAAGTCCATCCGTGTTACTGCCAGAAAGAAGAGTCTCCCGTGTCCGAATATCCTTAACACGAAAACCACAAGAGTCAATTTCAAAGAAACAGTTATTATCTTTAGATATTTGTCGTATAGATAATAAATTTTTATGAAGACTTGGCACATAAAGGACATTACGAAGAGTAAAGGGACGATTGTTTAAAAGAAAAGAGGAACTACCAATATTCGAAATTTTTAACTTAGAACCATTACCAAAAACAACATCATCTTTACCTGAATAGGGGCGATAATCAGAGAGGGATGTTGGGTCGGTAGTCATGTGATTCGTAGCATCGGAGTCGAGCACACACGTTTCAGATTGAGCAAAATAGGCTGAATTGCTCACATCTTGACAAGCTCGGGCACTATGACCATGCTGAAAACATAGTTGGCATGTAACATCAGAAGAGTCAGACGGAGAAGGAGTTGGAAGGATACCCCTTCCATAGCCATTGTTACCAGAAAAATTCCCTCGATTTTGTCCAGTACCTCGGCCGCGCCCAAAATTTCCACGACCCTGCAATTATTGTTGTTTGGACGCCACTGTCCATTCCAATTACCACCATTCCAGTTAACCCCACCTCGATTGTTGTTAGAACGACCGCGACCGTTATTACCACGACCGTGATTTGTTCCCCCACCACCACGATTACCAGACGAGGGGGTTGGTTTCTCTGCTACAAGAGCCACAGACTGTTGAGAAGGGGCAGCGAACTTTTGCTGAAGCATCTCCTCTTTAAGGAGTAGTTTAGTAAGATCATCCATAGTTAGGGTTTGGCGAACATGGGAAGAGGCAGTGGAGGTAAGGAATTCTTTGAATTCATGGCCAAGGCCACCAAGAATTCGCTGAATGAGATCACTGTCGTCAACGGGATTACCGGCGGCAGCAAGGGAATCGACAATTGTTGATGCAGATAAGAGATAATTTTCAACAGAGGTGTCAGATGACTTCTTCAAATCGTGTAGCTTTTCTTTGAGATTTTCGATCTGAAGTGTAGAGGTAGAACCAAATCGTTTGGCTAACACCGCCCAAGCCGTAGGTGCGGTGTTGCTGGAGTTGAGATATGGCAGAACAGGTGGAGTGACTGTGCCCTTAATCCACCCACACACAAGATCTGTAGCAGTAGTCCATACTTCATGTTGAGGATTGTCAGATCCATCGGCTAATTTAGTAGGAGGTGGTGTAGGATCAAGGAGGAGGTGGTGTAGGATCAAGGACGAACAAGAGTTTGTGGGTACAAAGCATGGTTTTGAAAAGAGCACTCCAAGTAACATAGTTTTCTTTGGTCAAGAACGTTTGACCCATAATGGCGGTAGGGTTATAGAATACTGGAAGGCCATAGGAAGAAAGGGATTGGTGACTGGAGGAAGAGTCACCAGAGCCTGGAGTTTTGGGCGTTTCTCCAGGCATAGCGAGGCGGACGTTTGAAGAGAAAACGGGAAAGAGAGAGGAGGTAAGCCTAACCCTAGATCGGATTTAAGCTGATACCATGTAAGATTATGCGCAGACAAGGAAGAATAAACTCATGAACAATAGAGTTAAGAAAAGCTTTCAGCCGTGTGTGTTTCCCATTGATTGAATAATACATATATACCTAAGGTAAAGACTCCTAAACATGGTAGGAGAATAACTTTTCTTTTACACAAATATTATGCTAAACATAACAGAATATATCCTAATATTTACAACCTATATCCCGTGTAAACAGGAACAATACATATCGGCTAATAAAAGTAACACTAGTCTCCATTCCAGTAATCAATACTGAAACAAAACTAAGCTTTACAGTGTGTACTTTTATCGTAATTATTAATTAAAAGTTAACTACGACATCATTTAACGTCGACCAAATGGGAATTAGAAGTCCACTCTATACAGATTCATAATTTCAAAATCAAATGAAGCTTAGACTTTAACTTGCATTTGATCTCTTGTGAAAAAATTCCATATTTGCAACTCAATGGCCCCACATATATACATGGTTCCAAAGAATTTCCTAATTTCATCTTAAATAAAAGAAATATTAATATATAATAATACATAAATTTCATCTATAAAAGCCTAACACCCTTCATTAAGTTCCACACCCCAACTTACTAGCAACTTCCTTGAGCATAAGCTAGTCTGTTTAAGTCATACCAAAGCTTCCAAAAAATGGCTTCAAAAGCTCTAACAAGTGATGCCTTTATCCTCACTCTTAACCTTCTCTTTTTCACTTTGGTGACCTCCACTTACACCACCCCATGCCCGCCACCACCTCCGAAAGGCCCTAAGCCCCACCCTCCTACTCCCACCTCATCACCACCACCAAAAACCCCTACGCCCCACCCGCCTACTCCCACCTCATCACCACCACCTAAAACCCCTACACCCCCACACAAACTCCGACCACCCCCACCACCCCTACCACCCCTACTACCCCTACCACCCCAACGGGACAATGCCCGAAAGACACTCTCAAATTAGGAGTTTGTGCTAACTTGCTTAGCAACTTGGTCAACCTAGTTATAGGAACCCCGGCAACTTCCCCTTGTTGTACTCTCATTGGTGGTCTTGCTGATCTTGATGCTGCTGTTTGCCTTTGCACTGCCATTAAAGCTGGCGTCTTGGGAATTAACCTCAATATTCCCGTTGATCTTAGCTTGTTGCTTAACTTTTGTGGCAAGAAAGTCCCTACTGGATTCCAGTGCGCCTAAACTACGTCCCATGTTTTTGCTTATTGTACTCTCCGATACTTGAATTATACTTTCCCCATCCTTTTCCCGCCTGTTTTGCTGTTTTCGTAAGTGTACGTACCCTTGACCAAGGGTGTAGTGTTTATTTGTTTAAGGTATTACTTTGAATAAAAAGTGAGATTTTGTCATATATTAATGAGTTATATTTCTTGAAGCGCCTACCCCACATCAGGGAATTAACAAACCTTGGCTTCAATACATAAAGATCCTGGGCTACTCCTCTCATATATAGCCAATTGGTTTTGCGATAGAATAACCGACTTTATCACAAATCATCTATGGAAATTAAGAAAAGAAGCTAAAGATTAATGTAGTTACATGTTGGATATGCCACAACAACAACATTGGACTTGTTTATGAACGACAATCACCTGTATTGGAAAGAAAATAAGTAAGCTAAAGTTCCTTTAAATAGCGTTTTCACGAGGTAGATAAACCTCCTCAAGTAATATAAGGTTTTCATGAGGTTGATCTTGTGCTGCTATATCCAAAGCAGGAATACCTTCGTTTAAGAGAATATATAGAAAGTCTTGGGATGCATGGCCCGCGCTTTCAGTTTCTTTCACTTGCATAGAGAGTAGCTAGGAATTAAGTATTAATATCAGAAAATATATACTCTAAGTCACGTCTTTAACTTCTATTTCATAATGTTTATTTCAATCACCAAGCACCACGTACATTCACGTTTGGAACATGAAATTTGTCATTCCATACTATACCGTATGAAATATCAGAGAATTGAATCCACTTTAAAGAAAAATAAATAAAACACCTATTTTTGCATGCCATACGAGCAATAAAATTGTCACAAAACCTTGATAGTGTGGATTCTAGAGACGAATCTATCTCATTGAATTATGTACAGAGCTTGCATTTGAAAAAAAGCACCCATTGATGACGATTTTGAACTCGTGTTTGGCAAATTTGAGTTCGGCAATTCTAGAACTGATAGTAACAAAAAATAAACATCAAGAAAACTTGAATATTTTTTATTAATGACAAGATCATGATCTGAAAAAAAAGTAGTACTAGAAAAGAACAATCTCTCTTCACTGGCTTCTTTCGTATTAATTCGTTAAGCAAGATTACAGGATTGATTACCAAGCTTGGACCACTACTTTGAGCCAAAGCTAGAGTCTCATACATAGTTTCCTAGCTATGGCAACTTTGAATCCTAACCTCAATTTTCGCAGGTTGACTTGCTGATCATGACATGCCATTGAAAAATGTCATCTGACTGCTACTTAAGTAAAATTACAGTATAAAACTGCCCAAAATAATGCAATAATTCATTTTTAGCGAGGTTAATTTCACGTTGTGAAGGACACTATTAAGAAAACTGACCGACCATCAAGTTGAGAGGCTTTAGTTCCGACAGACTTAAGGGCGAGCGAATGTCCCCCTAGCTCATTTTACATTTCATTTGGTGTTTTTGGTCTTTCTAACAGCTAACATGAACAGACTCGAAAGAAGATGTGGCTGTCCAGATTCAACGACCCCTATGAATTATGTAACCGTTAAAATGGTTTATGTTGATGTAACACTAGTCATACTACCAATCACTACTATAACCAAACTAAGCTATATGGTTTTTTTTTATCAAAATTATTTAACGCTAACTACATCTATATTTTTTTTCATATTGTTATTTTTCATTCCAAGAGCATAATATTTTGTATTTACATAATAATAAACAAAAACTATAAGTATTACGTGCCAAATGACGGTGAAGACTAAGAAGCTAAGATCATGTTTAGAAGAAGATAATATAGTTGATTCTTTTAACGTCGACCGAATGGGAATTAAGAGTCCATACTCTACAGTTTCATATCTTCAAAACATTAATATAGCTCAGATTTCAACTTGCATTTGATCTCTTGTGCAAATATTCCACATTTGCAACTCAATGGCCCCGCATATATATGCATAGTTCCATATAATTTCCTAATTTTCTTCTTAAATAAAAGAAAAAATAATTTATAATAGGAGAATAATACATAAATTTCATCTATAAAAGCCTAACACCCTTCATTAAGTTCCACACCTCAACCTTTTAGCTACTTCCTTAAGCATAAGCTAGCTAGTTACTTTAAGTCATACCAAAGCTTCCAAAATATGGCTTCAAAGGATCTAACAAGTGCTGCCTTTCTCCTTACTCTCAACCTTCTCTTCTTCACTTTGGTGAGCTCAACTTACACTACCCCGTGCCCGCCACCACCACCAAAAGGCCCTAAGCCCCACCCTCCTACTCCCACCTCATCACCACCACCAAAAACCCCTAAGCCCCGCACACCTACTCCCACCTCATCACCGCCACCAAAAACCCCTACCCCTCTCCTGCCTACTCCCGCCACCCCTACCACCCCCACCACCCCAACGGGACAATGCCCAAAAGACACTCTCAAATTAGGTGTTTGTGCTAACTTGCTTAGCAACTTGGTCAACCTAGTTATAGGCACTCCGGCAAATTCCCCTTGTTGTACTCTCATTGGTGGCCTTGCTGATCTCGATGCCGCAGTTTGTCTTTGCACTGCCATTAAAGCTGGTGTCTTGGGAATTAACCTCAATATTCCCGTTGATCTTAGCTTGTTGCTTAACTTTTGTGGCAAGAAGGTCCCTACTGGATTCCAATGCGCTTAAACTCCGTCCCATGTTTTTGCTAGTACCGTCCGATACTTGAATTATACTTTCCCTATCGTTTTCCTGCCCGTTTTGCTGTTTTCTTAAGTATTTCCTCGATCAAGGGAGTAGTGTTTATTTGTATAAGGTATTACTTTGAAGGAGGAAGGCTCCTTGCCTTTCTCTTGTACAAGTTTTATTTATTTTCAACAATGTAGCAATGTGTATTCATGAATAATAAGTGAGATTTTGTGATAAAATATGGGTTGAATTTGTTGAAGCACCTACCCTACATCAGGGAATTATCACCTTGCCTTCATTATATAAAGATCCTGGGCTACTCGTCTCATACCCAATTGGTTTTGAGATGAAATGCCAGATTTTATTAAGAAAAGAAGCTGAAGATTAATGTAGTTACAGTCTGGAAATGCCTCAACAATAATATCGGACTTGTTTATGAACGACAATCACATGCAATGGAAAGAAAATATTCAAGCTAAATTTCCAATATTAAAGAGCTTCAATGGAAATAGAATAAGTAAGCTAAAGTTCCATTAAAGAGCATTTAAGAGAATATATTTTGTTTAGAAAGTCTCAAATTCACGATCTTCATAAATTACACTAATCACATAATCCTAAATAGATGCATATATACTATTGTCGGTAATTCAAAGATATACTAGATTTCTTGCACATATTACGCTTCTTCTCCACCAAACACGGCGGTTTATGGATACTCAGATGACGGGTCCTGGGATGCATGTCTAGTGCTTCAGTTTACGTGTACTTGCATGGAGAGTAGGAATTAAGTATCAATACAGGAAAAATATGCTTTAAGTCACGTCTTTTACTTCGATATATTTCATAATGTTTATTTCAATCACCACGTCTTAATTTTCACGTTTGGTACAGAAAAAAAATTCCCATTCCACACTATACCATTTGAAATATCAGAGAATTAAAGAAAAATAAATAGAACCGGCCTTATTTTTGCATGCCATACGAGCACTAAGTTTTGTCAGTGAATCTAGGGAGAGTGGATTCTAAAGACGAATCAATCTAATATAATTAGAGAGATTATATTCGTAAAACCAGCACCCATTGACGAAGATATTTAAATCGTGTTTGGCAAATTTGAGCTTGGAAATTCCAGAATTGACAGTAACAGAACCTTAACAGCAAGAAAACTTGAACCTTTTCGATTAATTAGGACAAAATCGTGATCTGATAAAATAGTAGAAAAGAAAAAAGGATCTCTCTTGAGTGGCTTCTTTCGTATTAATTCGTCAAGCTAGGACCAGTGGTTACAGCCAAAGCTAGATGCATGGCAACTTGGAATCCTAACCTCAGATTTCTAAGGTTGACTAACTGATAATAGCATGTCATTGACAAAATGACATCTGACTGCTACTTTAAGTAAAATGACATTATACGACTACCCAAAATAACGTGATTATTCATTTTTAACGAGGTTTCACATTGTGAAGAACACGATAAAGAAAACTGAAAGACCCTTAAGTTGAGAGGTTTTAGTTTCGGCAGACTTAAGGGCAACCGAATTTCTCCCTTCATTTTTACATTTCTTTTTGGTGTTTTTGGTCTTTCCAACTGCTAAAATGGTTTATGTATGCAAGGCTTGAAACAATTTATATAGATATAACCAAAAACTATGCTATACTTGTGTACTTTTTAACACAATTAGTCAAAGTTAAGAATTTTTTTTCAAATAATAGGGTTTGGAATTTTTATCTACCAAACTACTACCCAAATTCAACTATGTACCAAAATGACACTTTTTTATGAAAGCGTCACTGGCACTCACGTTTTTACATAGAAAACGGCACTACCAGTGCCGTTTTCAGTCTTGACCAAAATCCAAAATTTGACTCCTCAGCCGGGTTGGTTTTGGGTGGGTTTTGGGTGGGTTTAATGGAGAGAAATGAACCGGTTTAGGGTTTTTAAGTGCGCTGACACAAAAAAAAAAAAAAAAAAAATGAAAAGCGGCATTACAAGTGACGTTTTTAGGGTTTCAAAAAATTCGAAAAACGTCACTTGTAGTGACGTTTTCAGCTTGAGGTATATTATATATGCGCAGCCTCAGTTCTACATACATACACTGCCCGCTTGCAAAAAAAAAAATACACTGCCCACTCTCCTTTCTTTTCATTATTTTCAACTATCTTCTTCTCTCACATTTCATTCATACCCAAGTGCTGCTCAAGTGCTGAAAAAAAAATTGCAAATTTTGTGAGGTGAAGATTCAAAGCATTTAAGGTATATTTTAATCTTTCTTATATGTGTTAATTTGTTTAATATAATTAAATTTCGAGTTATTAGATGCTTTTTTGTTATATGCATTGCTAATAAATTAGGATTTTGACAGTCGAATTCATTTGTTTAGGAGTAAATATGAGTGGAGTTCCACTTATTTTCATGTGCTACTGGGGAGGAGATGATGAAAACCCGTTTGAAGGTAGCCATTTTGAACAGGGGCCGAAATGTGCACTTAAAGCAAAAACTCGATGGAGGTATAAAAAATTGATTAAGAAGTTATATAAGAAAATTGGGGTAGATCGAACCAATGTTAAGTTGAAAGTTATTTGTAGATATCCTCATCTGGTCGGCAATGGGTTTGCAAATTACATTCCGTTTCCAGTCGAGAATGATATGGGTATGGAAGTCATGTTTGATGTTTCTGCTCAATTAGGTGGGATGAGTAGCTTGCAGTTGTATGTTGTCATGAATTTTGTTGATAATGTACCTTCTAATGAGTTTGAAACAGGAGAGGAGCCGATACAAAATGAGTATTTTCATGACATGGATAACTTTCAGATGGGTTCTTCAAGTTACTACCCTGAGAGAGATGTTGATGAGTTTGAAACACATGTGGAAGAGGAAGAGGAAATGGAAGTGGGGGAGGAAGAAGAGGTAGATGAACGTGAAGATGATGATGATATAGATCATGAAGCTCATTTCCTTGAAAATGAAGAGGGTGATTCTGGATATGAAGATTGTGCGAGTCCAACTGATGTTAGCGACAATGAGGGTGATGATGGGGAAGGTGATGATTTGGGAGCACACATGATTACTTTTAATGAGCCGCAGAATCAACTGTATGATAGAGGAGACTATCAATTTTACCGCGATATTGGGGAAGGATCGGAGATTTATGATGATAGTCAATATAAGTTTTCAGAATGGGATGCGGAGAAAGATGAAATCGCCAAAGGTATTCGCTTCTCAAAGAAGATTGAAGTGCAGTATGAAATAAAGAAATATCATATTAAGAAAAATCTGCGGTTCAGGGTGAAAAGGAGCACAACGCGAAAGTGGACTATTGAGTGTTTGGTGAAAGAGTTTCCATGCAATTTCTATGTGAATGTGAGCATGAAGAATGGTGGGTATTGGGAAGTAACTAAGTACAACGGTCCACATTCTTGCTTGGCATCAGATGTTACCGGAGATCATCCCAACTTAGATGCTCAGTTTATAGGACGAGAAGTTATGGAATTCATCAAGGCTGATCCTGAGTACAAGATTGCGCTTGTTAAGGCAACAATAAAAGCAATGCATGGTAAGGATATTTCATATCGGAAGGCATGGTGTGGCAAACAAAAAGCCATCGCTCAAGCATTTGGGGACTGGGAAGAGTCTTACAAAAAGTTGCCACGTTTGTTAGGAGCTATTCAAAAGTGGAACCCTGGCACCATTGTGGAGTATTCTAATCGTCCTCATGTTGGTCCTCCAGGGGCGTTTGACCGTGTGTTTTGGGCATTTGGCCCTTGTTTGGAAGCATTCTCTCATTGTCGTCCTGTCATTTCTGTTGATGGCACTTTCTTGCATGGAAGATATAAAGGGGTAATACTTATTGCTATGGGTGCTGATGCAAATGATAGTTTACTTCCACTTGCTTTTGCTATTGTTGAAAAAGAGGACCATCCAAACTGGTATTGGTTCTTACATCTTGTTATCAAACATGTTATTAGGGGTCGAGAAGTTTGTTTGATATCTGATCGTCATAGTGGCATCCTTGCCACGGTTGGAGATAATTCATGGCCACGAACTATTGTGCACAGGTGGTGCATGTTGCATTTGCGAGCAAATTTCCTTTATGCTCACAAGGGTGTAGGCTTGAAAGATCTTTTTTGGCGTGCTGTTAGCGCCACCCAGGACAGGAAGATGAAAAATTTTATGGCTCAGATTCGTATAATCAATCCCGAGGCAATTAAATGGTTTGAGTTGTTGGATGCGAGAAAGTGGTCATTGGCGCATGATTCTGGATATAGGTACGGCATTAAGACTACCAATTTGTCCGAAGTTTTTAATGGTGTCATGAAAGGAGCACGGGGGATGCCTATTTCAGGAATTGTTGAGACTGCCTTCTATAGGTGTGTGGAATACTTTCAGAATAGACTCTCAGGATCAATAAGGGCATTGGGGGGGTATCCTGGTAACCCCAACATAAATGCGAGACTACAGTTCAGTCAAAGGGTTCAACTTAAATATGACTTCAACTTGAAGAAGGCTGGCTATCATCATGTTATAAGGTTTAACAATACGTCAATGGGGGTTTATCAAGTGACAACTGGAAAACGCGGTGAAAGAGGTGGAAGGGTTCAAGTCGTGGAGTTGGGTCCTCGAACATGCACTTGTGGCAAATGGGTGCAATATCATTACCCTTGTTCGCATGCTCTTGCGTGCTTCAAAGCCCAACATGTCGATGGTTTGAATTTCATTGATTCCTTTTACAGTCTTGAGGCGTACTACAATACATGGAGGGGCACTTTTAATCCGATCCATGACGAGGCTTATTGGGATGTAGATGGTCGTGTCCCAAGTTTTTATCCTAACCCGATGCACCGACGTGATAAGAAGCAAGGAAGACCTAAATCAAGGCGGATTAGAAATAGGATGGATTGGCAGGTGGAGAAAAGGAAGTTTCGTTGCGGGATATGCAAGGTAGAAGGTCACACTAAAAGAAGATGTCCAACTCTTAGGGAGGAAGATTAAATGTTATTTTCTAGTACTTGTAATATGTTTGTTTAACTATTCGTGAATGTTTGTTTTATTTGAACTTTGAACTTGTAATATATTTAAGTATTTGTGGATGTTATTATATTTGAACTTGTGATATATTTAACTATTCGTGAATGTTTTTTATTTTTTGTCCCGGTCACATAGGAAATATAACAAAAATAATATAAATTCAGTGACCACAACCCGGTCACATAGGAATATATTACATAAATAAATAAATTCAGTGACCACATCCCGGTCACAAGTATTACATAAATAAATAAATTCAGTGACCACATCCCGATCACATAGGAAATATAACAAAAATCAAATAAATTCAGTGACCACAGCCCGGTCACATAGGAAAATATTACATAAATCCCGGTAGGTAGTAAATCCGACACAAATCCATATATTACATGTCCAACACATTAACTTAACAATCTTTAGGGAAGACCTTAGAAACATTAGAAAGTGTAATGTTAAGTAGTTTTTTGGAGCGTGTGACGGCAAAGACAACAAGCTAATAGATCAACAAAACAAAACATTTAGAACAAAATGTTAAGGAATATATCCTTAGGGAGTGTAATGTTAAGTAAAATATTTCATACCTGATTAAGTATTAGAACAGCACCAACACCTATGTCACTTTCATACCTGAGCGTATTGTCAGCAATGAAAGCTTCAATTGTGTCAGTCGGATCCTTCAAAGTCACCGAAACAGAGCCATAACCAGTTGGTTTGCACTCCTTCACGACAACAACAACCTAATAAAACAAAAACATAACGACCAATTATTTTTAAATATCAACCTTAACTATAATTAATGTAAAATATTATACCTGTTCCACCCTGTCATGTTGTTTGCATTTCTCCTTGATCGTTCTCAACGGGAAATATGTACCCTCTGCAGTGAGATAATCCATTGCAGAAAGCCATGGTTTGCGCTGGAAATCTTCATCCTCCTCCGGCTCTTCAAGCTTTCTCCTTATGGCCTCTTGGGTCGACTGGGGTGGATCCTGAGAGACATGAGCTTTTCCGGAGTGATGCTGCCGCACGGCCTCTGCTGCAATACCAGCGGGACCAGGTATGATACGAGGCAGTGGAGATTCTAACTCTTGTTCGATTTGAGAGAGATTAGATTGAGCATCGGAGTGTTGAACGGGATTACCATAAAGAGGTTGTTTGCCACGATACCAGCGGGGGAGCGATGGATCCATTATGACAGTTAGAAATTTTTGAGAGAGATTAGTTTTGAGAGAGATGGATGAGAAATGGATGAATTATTTTTGAGGTCACCGAGCCTTTTAAAGGGAAAGTATTTTGAATAAAAACGGCAATGCCAGTACCGTTTTTGACAGTTTTGATAAAATCGGGCTTAGTAGTGCCGTTTTTGACAGTTCTGATAAAAACGGTATCAGTAGTACCGTTTTTGACAGCTCTGATACATCTATTTTTGGGACTGATGTCTAGTCTTTTCGATGTACCTGTCTCAAAATTCATGAAATCTAAAAGTGATGGTTACAGATCATTTTTTTTTACCCTCAGATTTATACCCACAAAAGATCCATTTTATTCATAGACATACAAATACTACATCAATCCAAATATGTAGTGACCACATCCCGGTCACATAGGAAATCCATCAGGGATATGCAGATGGGGTGTAATTGTTAGGAGGATTACGTGTCCTTGCACCTCTCCTACGTAAAAGGTTAGAAAAAACACGACCCATTCGTGATGTGGAAGTTTGATGTGATGACGATGCTCCACCCTGAGTGGGGTCTATATGAGTCGTACCACTACCAAAAGATGGAAACTCCGGAAACGACGTCGGAGGTAGACCAAAGCTTCGCCTTCGATAATCACTATCTGGAGGAGGAGTTGGAGTATAATCCATTTCAAAGCTTCGCCTTCCAGTCCCACTCCCAGAAGCATGTGATGTAGAACCCATCCATGGAGGTGGAGTATAATCCATCTGAGTGATACCGCTCCGGGGAGGAATCCTAAAGGTGTTTGGATCCCCGGCATCATCCTCCTCATTCTCTGCCTCCTCTCTATCCTCTTCCTCATCATGTAACCCCATATCCGGCTGTATCTCTGGATCTCCATGAACGTGTCGAGCCTGTCTACGAACCCGATTTCGCCTTTGTGGCACCCCTTGGACACGATCTGATGGTGGTGGTGGAGCTTCGGCGGCATCCAGTCGTTTCAGCTCATTAGTAGCTGCTAAGGATTCTGTGATGAAACGACGAGTAAGAAGTAGGTGTTCTGAGGCTGGGCCGTTTAGGCCTCCCATAGCTATGGCATTCTCATTGGATTGGTATGCGCGCTAAAGGTTTTGAATCTGTCGAAATCAATTAAAGATGATATAGTTATGACGATAAAATGGTAAAACAAAAAATTGGTAAAAGTGTTGTGTAGTATTTAGCTTACCAAACCCTCGTATCGACTACCATGTGCCGTGTACCCCTCCCCCTCTACATCATTTGGATGCTGGATCAATAACCGGGTAATCTGTCTGTACCATGACATATAGATATGGGTGTAATGTACATCCTCGACACCATACTGCCCAGCAACAACCATATGATTTCGGTTGTTCCACAATCCTATGTACTGTCCGTGGAAGACCACCCAATCAACCTCTGACCGACCTCGCCGATCAAGTGCATGCAGGTACGTACTCGTGTCACATGCCGCAGGTATAGGTTGTAACAGCCCGAACTGCCTCATAACGCGATCTGGAAGGTGCCACTCAACCCTATCAAAACAAATAAGGGGCACCTTCGTTCTCCATATACCCTGTCCCTGCAAGCAATAATCTGGAACTTGGACACCTTCGTATGGCCGCCACACAACCTGACTCTCAGTCAGATACGCTAGTTGATCTCGGTATCCATGCAGGTTGTGCCCGGTAATATGTGTAAACGACAAGGGACCTTGCCACCTACATATGGAGCAATTGACATAAAAAGTAGTAAATTAAAAACCTCATAAATAAATAACATATTTTGTGCAGTTAGTGAAGTAATTTTAGAATACCTGCAACCATATGGCAAGAATTGACCATCTTGAAGTATGCCATCTCCCCGTGTCCTTCTTGGTCGTGTACACAACAACCTTTCCCAAGCCCAAAGCTGCAACCAATAAAGATAAAAATAACTGTCACGTACAACAAATATTTTATTCACTACTATAATACAGTATAATTAAATATAATTGACATACCTGTACTAGTGTTAAAAATCCAGCACAGCCTTTCGAATCGGGCTTCGTCGCTACACATAGCTCCCGATATAAAAAGGCTAAAACCGCACTACCCCAACTGTAATTTTTAATCGTGTCCACGTTTCTAAGCAGTGGGAGGTACATCAACTTAACCAAAGAATTGCTTGTATCCGGCATCAGATATGCCCCTAAGCATAACAAAATATACGCCCGAGTATACATGTCAATCAAATCGGGGGAGGCATCCTGGGGAAGCGCTCCGAACAAAGGAAATTGTTCCATAATCCACCTAATCGACAATCTACCACCTTTCAAGTCTTCGGGTTGTGGTTGAATCCCAAGTAACTCTACGCATAACTGAATCCATTCGGGTTTTGTCTTGGTGGTTTCGGAACTTGTCACAGCTACCCCGTCTATAGGAAGGCCACATAACATGCCAACATCCTCCAGGGTGATTGTCATCTCCCCAACTGGCAAATGAAAAGTGTGGGTCTCTTGACGCCATCGCTCAATCAAAGCCTCTATCAAAGGCCAATCATATTTGAAATGGCCTAGGCTATATGCTCCGAAAAACCCCACATCTAACAGTTTTTGTTTTATCCTAATATCCAAATCCTTAGGCAGATCCGGACCACGCCTGCATCTAAGACTCTCAACGTCTTGTTGAGCCCAGATATAATGAGATCGGTGGGATGTCTGTAATGTAAGTACAGACATATCCAATGGCCCGGGATCAACGAAGGGTCTGTGTTCATGTTGGTCCATCTAAAACAAACAGCAATACCATAGTTAAATTGCTATTTAAATTAACAAAAACAAATTTTAACTATATAATTAATCATCGTTTGATGCAACAAAAAAAACGTGGGAATACCGTTATATTTCTAACAGAAACGAGGCTGCTCCGTTAAATTTATAACAGAAACGTGCAAATCCCGTTAAATTTCTGACATTTCTAGTTAATATTTTGACAGAAAGTGATATTTTTGTGACATTTCTGACAATAAACACAAAGATTTAACATATATTGCCAAATTTAAAGTTAACATACATACACATAAACACAAACTAATTTAAAAAAAAAAACGTGCAATTCCCATTAAATTTGTAACAGAAACGAGGCTGCTCCGTTAAATTTTTAACAGAAACGTGTGAATCTCATTAAATTTCTAGCAGAAATGAGGCTGCTCCGTTATATTTATAACAAAAACTACGCTGCTCCGTTAAATATAAAAAAAAGTGTGAATCCCGTTAATTTTCAAAATCACAAAAACTTATAAACACAAACTAATTAAAAAAAGAAAAAAAAAGTATGAATAATACTAACCTTATGAGTTTAAAAACGTTACTACGAGTAACGACTTCACCAAAATTTTCAAAAATTTCCTCTGCTCTTTCTCAGCTCAACAATGGCAGTTTTTTTTTTTTTTTTTTCTTTTTCTTTTCGTGTGTGCTCTGTGAAGAAGGGAAGGGGTGCTAGGGTTTAAGAAGGGATGGAAGGCGTGGGTGGGTGGGGAGCCAAACTGACACCACCGTGACTTTATTGAAAACGGCATTGACAGTCACGTTTTCTACTTTCCCAGAAAACGTGATTGCCAGTAACGTTTTCTTCTTTGTTTTTTGTCTTTCTCGACCATGCGCGTACCCTAACCACAATTACCCTAAACCGGTTCAAAAGGTCCAAAACCCACCCAAAACCAACCCGGCTGAGGAGTCAAATTTTGGATTTTGGTCAAGACTGAAAACGGCACTGGTAGTGCCGTTTTCAAGGTAAAAACGTGAGTGCCAGTGACGTTTTCATAAAAAAGTGTCATTTTGGTACATAGTTGAATTTGGGTAGTAGTTTGGTAGATAAAAATTTCAAACCCTATTATTTGAAAAAAAATTCCAAAGTTAACTATCTACATTTGTTTCGTACGTATATTTTGTTGTTTTTATTCTGGCGCATGAAATTTCTTGTATTTTAGATAGTAAAAAACGAAATGATCAGTTTTACGTGCTCATGTGAGCGCGAAAATTAAGCAGCTACGATCAATTAAAGAAAAAACATACAATTGAATCTTTTGATGTCGACAAAATGGGAATTAAAAGTCCAGACTCTAAACTCTACATTTCATATCTTCGAAATCAAATTAAGCTTATATTTCAAGTTGCATTTGATCACTTCTGAAAATATTCCATATTTGCAACTCAATGGCCCCACATGCATGGTTCCATATAATTTCCTATTTAATAATAACCTCCGTCCCAGCTCAGTGTGCACTGTTTGACTTTTTTTGGTCAATTCAATTGATCTTTGACCATAAGTTTATGAAAATCTAGATTTCTCTATGCAATTCTATAAAATGTTATTGATACTATTCGTTACGATGAAACAATAACAAGTTTTAAATTTGCTTATGAATATCAACATTTTCATAAAATTATGGTCAAAGTTTGATTGAATTGACCAAATGAATAGTGAAAAGTGCACATTGAGTTGGGACGGAGGTTAGTAATACATAAATTTCATCTATAAAAGCCTAACACCTTTCATTAAGTTCCACACCCAAACTTACTAGCAACTTCCTTAAGCATAAGCTAGTCTGTTTAAGTCATACCAAAGTTTCCGAAAAATGTCTTCGAAAGCTCTAACAAGTGCTGCCTTTATCCTCACTCTTAACCTTCTCTTCTTCACTTTGGTGACCTCAACTTACACCGCCCCATGCCCACCACCACCTCTGAAAGGCCCTAAGCCCCACCCTCCTACTCCCACCTCATCACCACCACCAAAAACCCCTACGCCCCGCACACCTACTCCCACCTCATCACCGCCACCAAAACCCCTACCCCCCTCCCGCCTACTCCCACCAACCCCACCACTCCTACCACCCCTACCACCCCCACCATCCCAACGGGACAATGCCCGAAAGACACTCTCAAATTAGGAGTTTGTGCTAACTTGCTTAGCAACTTGGTCAACCTAGTTATAGGAACCCCGGCAACTTCCCCTTGTTGTACTCTCATTGGTGGTCTTGCTGATCTCGACGCTGCTGTTTGCCTTTGCACTGCCATTAAAGCTGGCATCTTGGGAATTAACCTCAATATTCCCGTTGATCTTAGCTTGTTGCTTAACTTTTGTGGCAAGAAAGTCCCTACTGGATTCCAGTGCACCTAAACTCTGTCCCATGTTTTTGCTTATTGTACTCTTCGATACTTGAATTATACTTTCACTATCCTTTTCCCGCCCGTTTTGCTGTTTTCGTAAGTGTACCCTTGACCAAGGGCGTAGTGTTTATTTGTATAACGTATTACTTTGAATAAAAAGTGAGATTTTGTCATATATTAATGAGTTAAATTTGTTGAAGCGCCTACCCTACATCAGGGAATTAACAAACAAACCTTGGCTTCAATATATAAATATCCTTGGCTACTCCTCTCATATATAGTCAATTGGTTTTGCGATGGAATACCAGAGTTTATAACAAATCATCCATGTAAACTAAGAAAAGAAGCTGAAGATTAATGTAGTTACATGTTGAAAATGCCACAACAACAATATTGGACTTGTTTATGAACGACAATCACCTGCATTGTAAAGAAAATAAGTAAGCTAAAGTTCCATTAAAGAGCATTTTCACGGGGTAGATCAACCTCCTCAGGTAATATAAGGTTTTCATGAGTTTGATCTTGTGCTGCTATCCAAAGCAGGAATACCTTCGCTTAAGGGAATATATAGAAAGTCTTGGGATGCATGACCCGTGCTTTCAGTTTATTTCGTAAAGTTTTTTTCACTCAGCAAGAATCACGTACATTCACGTTTGGAACATAAACTTTATCATTACATACTATACCATTTGAAATATCAGAGAATTGAATCCACTTTATAGCAAAATAAATAAAACGCCTGCTATTGCATGCCATACGAGCAATGAACTTTGTCATTACTTACTATACCTATTTATGCAACGCAGTCCGATTTATATCAATTAATGCAACGTAGTAGCGATTTCTTACATTGTGAAACGTACTTGAAGTAGTTGTATCAAATAATGCAAATTTCGAACAATTTGACAAACGTACTTGAAGTAAGTTGTATCAATTAATGCAACGTAGTAGCGGCTAAAAAGTTATTTCGTTGCATTATTTGATACACAATAAGCAAACGTTGTCTATTTTAAAAAGTAAGCACTACGTTGCATTAATTGAATATTAAAACCTGATACATTGCATAGATCGGTAATTTTCCCGCAATAAAATTGTCACGTAATCTAGATAGTGTATACGTAGATTCTAAAGACGAAGGAGTATATCTCATTGAATTATGTACAGAGCTTGTATTTGAAAAACAAGCACCCATTGATGATTATTATGAAATCGTGTTTGGGAAATTTGAGTTCGGCAATTCTAGAATTGTTAGTAACAAAAACATAAACATCAAGAAAACTTCAATATTTTTGGTTAATTATGAAAAGATCATGATCCTGATCCGAATAAAAAGTAGAAAAAGAAAAATCTCTCTTCAGGACTGGATTCTTTCGTATTAATTAATTCGTTAAGCAAGATTACTGGATTGAGTACCAATCTAGGACCGCTACTTTGAGCCAAAGCTAGAGTCTCATATATAGTTTCCTAGCAATGGCAACTTTGAATCCTAACCTCAATTTTCTCAGGTTGACTTGCTGACCATGACATGCCATTGAAAAATGTCATCTTATGACTGCTACTTTAAGTAAAATGACAGTATACGACTGCCCAAAATAATGCAATAATTCATTTTTAACGACTTTAATTTCACATTGTGAAGGAAACTATTAAGAAAACTGATCGGACCATCAAGTTGAGAGGTTTTAGTTCCGAGCCTGCGAATTTTTCCTTCATTGTGCATTACTTTTTTTTTTTTTTTTTTTTTTTTTTGTTTTTGTGTTTTTGGTCTTTCTAACTGCTAAAATAAACAGACTCCTACAATCATACTCTTACTACTAGGTAAAAAGGTAGATTTTCTGCAAATAATTATACTAGAATTATATAAATTACTTTCATCTAAAATTAATGAAAGAAGAGGTTTCAAAAAATAAAATAAAATTATAGTGCAAGAAGATATGGCTGTCTAGATTCAACATTAGTCATTCTACTGATCAATACTATATAGCCAAATTAGTAAGCTATATTATGTACTTTTTACATAAATATTCAAAGTTAACGACATCTATATACTTTTTTTTTCGTATTGTTCTTTTTATTAAAAAGCATAATATTTATTTTGCATTTAAATAATAGTAAACGAAATAATCAGTTTTATGTGCCAAATGAGCGCAAAGACTATGAAGCTAATTAAGATAGTGCTTAGAAAATAACATTTCATTCAACGTCGACAATATGTGAATTAAAAGTCCACACTTTACAGTTTCATAATTTCAAAATCAAATTAAACTTCGATTTCAACTTGAATTTGATCTCTCGTGAAAAAATTCCATATTTGCAACTCAATGGCCCCACACATATACATAGTTCCATATAAATTTTTGTTAGAGGAGAATGACTTTGAAAAGGTCAAGAAGAATTGAGAAGGAAAAGAGAAAAGCACAGCAACAATGGATCCGGCCGGGTGTGGCATTGGGTCCGGTCGGACTAAGGCTTGGTCCGGTCGGACTAGGTCCTTGACCCGGTCGGACCATCTACTTCCGGGCTGTTACGAATTTTGGTAAATTCCTGGCTTGTGCGAAAAGTAAATCAAGTCATTTTGGGATTTAATTTAGGACTCCTTCTGTCTTTTGGTTTAGGTCTCTAGCCTATAAATGCTAGTTGTATATTAGTAGTCTCTGCGAGACAAAGACATAGAAAGAGAGATCAATAATTCTAGATCTAGGGTTTTGCATAGCTAGGAACTCTGTGATGAAAGTTCATGCAAACATAGATTAGTGTGATCATCTTCTTGTAATTGTTTCTCCGCCATAATAATATCTGTTTCCCTTTGCCCGTGGACGTAGCCAATAAGTTGTTGGTGAACCACGTAAAATCTATGTTCTTACTTGTTGATTTGCGTTCATTATTATCTTCTATCTCTTGGGTCTGATTTATTAACAATTTTCCTAATTTCTCCTTGCATAAAAGAAAGAATAATAAATAATAGGAGAATAATACATAAGTTTCATCTATATAACCCCAACACCCTTCATTAAGTTCCACACCTCAACTTACTTGCTAGCTACTTCCTTAAGCATAAGCTAGTAAGTTTAAGAGATCCCAAAGCTTCCAAAAGTATGTCTTTAAAATCTCAAACAAGTGCTGCCTTTCTCCTCACTCTCAACCTTCTCTTCTTCACTTTGGTGACCTCCACTTACACCACCCCATGCCCACCACCACCTCCGAAAGGCCCTAAGCCCCACCCGCCTACTCCCACCTCATCACCACCACCTAAAACCCCTACGCCCCCCACACAAACTCCCACCACCCCCACCACCCCTACCACCCCATCAGGACAATGCCCGAAAGACACTCTGAAATTAGGTGTTTGTGCTAACTTGCTTAGCAACTTGGTCAACCTAGTTATAGGAACTCCGGCAACTTCCCCTTGTTGTACTCTCATTGGTGGTCTTGCTGATCTTGATGCTGCTGTTTGCCTTTGCACTGCCATTAAAGCTGGTGTCTTGGGAATTAACCTCAATATTCCTGTTGATCTTAGCTTGTTGCTGAACTTTTGTGGCAAGAAGGTCCCTACTGGATTCCAGTGCGCCTAAACTCCATCCCATGTTTTTGCTAGTACAATCCGATACTTGAACCAGTATTATCCTATCTTTTCCCTACTTGTTTTGCTGTTTTTAGTAGTATGTGACCCTTGATCGAGCTAGGGAGTAGTGCATGTTTACTTGTATAAGGTTTTACTTTGAAGGAAGGCTCCTCGCCTTTCTCTTGTACTTTGTTGAAGATTTCCCCTTTCAACAATGTAGCAATGTGTATCCATGAATAAAAAGTGTGATTTTATGATATACGAGTAATTAATGAGTTAATATAATCCATGGAAATGATCACGAAAAGAATCTGAAGATTAATGTAAAGTTTGGAAATGCCACAACAACAATAATGGACTTGTTTATGAACGATAAGTCATTAATTTGTACCAATTAAATGAACGTCAATCAACCTCAAATTAAATAAACTATACTAATCACATGGCCTAAATATACACATACTTTTGCAGAAAACTTCAATGTTTGAACTGATTAGGGCCATTACCTAGGAGATGAAATCTTCTGTACCACTATTTTGTACTACTTGTGTACCACAAGTGATCCAACGAATATGAATCATTGTTGACATTGTAATAATTTAAGTTTTAATAACTTTAACCGTTGGATCACTCGTGGTACACAAGTGGTACACAAAAAGTGGTACATAAGATCTCATCTCATTAGAGCCAAAAACACTCTTCACATAGTTTCCTAGCTAAGGTAAGTACATGGAATCCCAACCTCAATTTTCTCAAGTTGACTTTCTGACCATGGCATGCCGTTGACAACTGACAACGGACACATCTTTAAGTAAAATGAATCATATGACTGCCCAAATTTAGCTTCAAATCGAGATATATTAGTTCGGGCAAACATGAGGACGAGAGAGTTCTTCATTTTTTCACTTTTTTTTAAAAAAAAATACTGGATTAATTGGGCACTTTCTATAATCACACTTTTGCACAAAGTAAAATGCTCAATTTGCATCAAATATTTATATTAGGACTTAAATAAGCTACACTCCCCTAAACAGAGGTAATAGCATATAGTCTGTGGAGTTGGAATACTGTTTTCTATGTATAGACAAAAAAAAATCCGAAAGAATGTATAGACAATAAGAGATGAAACTATGAAACTAATCATGAAATTGATGAAGTACATTTCCTGGCCCTAGACCAATGAACAAAAGAATATGATGCAGAATGGGTTACGTTCCAGCCATATGTATTTTGGTATATCAGGATATTGCTCTCTTCGTATGATCGTATTCCTTAATTTTTTTAAAAAAATATTTGACTTCGAAAAGATTACTCGTATAGAAACCTATAACAACTTGTAGTCTTTGGTTTTGACAGGAAAAAAATGAAATTTATAATAGAGTAAAACTCGTAGAGTGCGTAAAACTACACAAGCTTGTGCAGCAACTGACCATTGCACCAGCATTAGTGCAACAGCTTAAAATAAACAAAAACAGACAATTAGTTCTAGATTTCTTTTCCATGCATACCATCTTAGTCAAGTAAAAATAAAATTACCGTTCCTTCATAGAAAAATTGAGTTTTTTATATTAATGATAGATAAAATGTCACTTGGGCTACATCAAATGGCCTATAAATAGGCTAGCACATGTTATTAACATGATTCAAACTCGCTACCACCATATTATGAGAAAAAATAAAAAACATCGCAGCTGCAACAGGAGCTGAACATGCACACAACGAATCAAGGCTGCATAGAGACTGATTATATCTCTAGCTAGAAATGGTAACGCGTACTGAGGTTAAATTTAAATCAAGTTGCTAGAGAATAATTTCTCTCATTTACATGTGATATATGAAGAAATGACAACGAATGAAACGGGAAAAATCCAAAGTCCTTAATCTGATAGGCTTATCCTCCAGTCATGCTCTTGTCAACTTGTCCAACATATTCCACATTTCCAAGCCAATCTCACATGGTTTTCTGCAATTTCTTGTTCTTCCCTTAAAAACGGACGGAAGAAAAAAAAAAAAAAAAAAAAAAGAAAAAAAAAATACATTAGTTTTCATCTATAAGAACCTAACAAAGTTGAATACTCAAACACCCCAACTAAGCTAGCAATTATCTCTTTTAGCACAAAGCTAGCTTAGTTCACTTTCATTACAAAATGGCTTCAAAGGCTTTGAAAAGTGCTGCATTTCTTCTCACTCTCAACCTCATCTTCTTCACTTTAGTGAGCTCAAATTACGCACCATGCCCTCCGTCCCCCAAAAAACCTAACCCTCCAACCCCAAAGCCTACTCCTCCCACCCCCTCAAGGGACACTTGCCCTATCGACACTCTCAAGTTAGGGGTTTGCGCGAATGTGCTCAATGATTTAGCGCACCTTGTTATTGGGACCCCACCTAGCTCCCCAGCTTGTTGCAGTCTCATTAAGGGTCTTGTTGATCTTGAAGCCGCTGTTTGCCTTTGCACGGCCATTAAAGTCGGTCTCTTGGGGATTAACCTTAATATTCCCGTTGATCTTAGCTTGTTGGTTAACCATTGTGGAAAGAAGGTCCCAACTGGCTTCCAGTGTGCTTAGTCAATTGCAATCGTTCAATATTCTTTCACTATTGTTTTCAACCCTTGAGCTGATTTTTTTTTTCCTTTTATTTCTTCCGTTTCTTTGCTTTGTTTTGGAGTTTTTATTTTAATTTGTACGGTATTACTTTGAAGGAGGGAGGATCTTTCGCTTTTCTCGTATTTGTTTGTAAGTTTGGTTCCTTTACTTGTTGTTCCATATTATTGTTATTGAAGCATTGATATTAATCAGCAACCAAGATCTGTGTTTAGATTTATGTCAGAATTAAAGGAGAAAAAACAAGCAAAGTTAATGAACAATATTAAGACTCTAGGCAAAAGCGCTCGTGCGATTGTGCATAAACTAAGATTTGGTACTCTAGAGTCTTCAATGAAAGACATACACTTCATTATTTTTCTTGGCGATCAAAATTTGAAATTTACTTTTACGAGTTAAGATTGTGAACAGAAGACTCTAACTTCTACAATGGCGGAAGCCGTATGCATTTGGCCAGCTCTTTTCTTATACAAACTATCCAAAACTTTCTAACTTACATTTTCTTATATACTCCATATTCTTTACAAATAAGAAAATGCAATGAATTTTTTGTTTCTAAAAATTACAACCTAAAATTATAAGTCTAAAGAAAAAAACAGACAAGCGCCACTATTTAAGGGCAGCTTCAAAGTTGCTGATTATACATGGCAGTAGCCCGAGGAGGTGGTGAAGATCTCCGGTTCATTTGTGCATGTCCATAGTTTCCAAATCCCTCATTATTCTGCGCGGGGCTATCAGGCGTCCCTACCATATCTGACACTCCCATCCCAACATATTGTTGCATAACTAAAACCGATACCGTTGCTGCGAAATCGGACGATGCTAATAAATCCCCGATCGCTCCGAGCTCGGGGCACTCGCTCCAATCGGTCAACCCCGCGGTCAACGGAGATACCGTCCCTTGCCCTCTTCCAACCACAAACAAATCGTGTACGTTATCTATCGATCGTATGGCCGCCACCGTTTCTTCCCCATTGCTCACAACTTTCTCAACGTAAACTACCGATTCTTCGTGCTCCGTCTTTGCTTTAAACGCATTGATATAATCTTCATCCGCCTGTTTATCTCTATCAGTGTCCGTTAGAACCGTTAAAACTCTCGGATCATTTACCCGTGCAGAATCCGGTGCCGGAGCATTTCCGGCAATAAATCTCATCACGGTTAGGTTTATCCCCGGGTGCTCGGACATCCTCCATCCGTATGCTAGGGCCTCACGATCGTCCGGCCCACCAAAGAACAAAACCGCGATATGATGGGAAACTTGAGTGCCACCTAATCTAGTGGACCCCATCAAACCTCGGTCAACTAATATCCCGACTGAGCATGGTGCATTCGCCAACACATTTTGATTAACCGTACGAAACGCAGGATTTGTCGCCTCCATTCCTCCATCAACCGTTTGTTGTTTATGAAACGGAATAATAATGAACGCGACTCTTTTATCTTCCGCGACAGTGCAAATATCTTCGTGCATGGTCGAATAAGGAGAAATGGCTGTGAGTGGTTGGACTGATACACTTCCCGCATGTTGTTCAAAGTTCTCAAAGGCATTTATTATATGATCGGATTGGGCTTGCGTTCTGTTGGCTGCAGGCTTGCCGGATTTTCTTGTGCTGTGGACTATTAACATGGCGGAGGCTCTGCCTGTGAGCTCTACAAGGTGGAGGACGTAGACGCAAATGGGGGATTTCTTGGTGGGGTGGGAGGCTTCGAGGAGGTTGATGATGGTGGGAACATTTCTTGGGGTGTGTATGCAAACTAGGACTCGGAATTCATTGTCAGGCTTGATTCTTTGGATGGTTCGACGTTTGTATGGGGTAAATCTTCTCGCCGGTTTGTAGATTGTGGTGACAATTGGGGTGATGATCGACGTCATAGCTAACGCCACCAAGACCATGATCGCAAATGATTTGTCGTCTAAAACCTGCACATTAAGGGGAATATTTAATGGATTATGGAGTGTTATGCCCAAAAATTTGTATAACGCCACGAGCTCGTTAGTGGAAGTATAATACAATGTACTAGTTTACGGACGGGCCAAAAATAACTAACGGAACTGTTAGCGTGATATTGCCGCCATATCAGTGCATTGTCATCAAAGTTACCATAATTGTTGACATGGTGCTGATGTGAAACGGGTGTGACGTTAACGTTGCAGTTTCACTGCTAACAATTCCGTTAGTTTTGTTTACGCCGTAAAAATTTGAATTACTATGTTGCATTATTTGTAAATATTTGAGTGAGGTTGAGTTGAAGTACCTTTTGATCTCTGCCTACATTAAGGACAATCATCTCAATGAGTCCTTTAGTGTTCATGAGAAACCCTAGAGTAACTCCTTCATAGAATGGCATCTTGTAGTAGAGAGAAACAAGGAGTGTGCCAACAACCTTTCCAACACAAGAAAGAATGATAACAAGAGCAAGAATCCCCCAAGTAGCCCAACCTGTAATCGCACTTATCTCGGTCTTGAGCCCACTTATCGCGAAAAATAGCGGGAGAAGTAGGCCTGAAACAAAGTCCTCAAGCCTCTCTACAAGTGTTACACCAAGCGGTCCGTTAGGGATCACGAGTCCAAACACAAATGCACCAAAAACCGAATGAGTTCCAATTGCATCAGTTATAAACCCCGATATCATCACTCCCGTGAGGGTCAAACATATATAGAACTCATTTATACTTTCACCTTCCGGAGTTCTCCGGATCATCCAAGCAATTGCGGGACGGACTACAAGTATGCAAAAAACCACAAATACGGTGCTCGATAAAATGACCCAAAGTGAAGCCAAAGACATCGTATCATTTTCCGCTAAGGCAATTGCAAGTGCCAAGAGAATCCAAGCTATTATGTCGTTAACGAGAGCTGATGACATTGCAACCCTACCAATTTCCGTGTTGAGAAGTTTTAACTCGGCTAAAATACGGGCTAGGACAGGGAAGGCGGTGACAGAAAGGGCAACCCCGAGGAATAAAATGAAGGTGCCTTGCTTTATTATTTGGGTTCGAGTATGAAGTAAAAAGGAAAATGAAACTCCTATTAGGAATGGTAGTATCATTCCGGCAACTGCGATGACGATGGCACGTTTACCGGTGCGGCGGATGACGGCTAGGTCCATTTCTACTCCGACTAAGAAGAGGAAGTAAAGAAGGCCTACATTTCCCATTGTCTCAAGTACCATCACACTTCTTAGAGGAAATATTGTGTTGGCGAAGGCTTTGCTTTGTCCCATAACTGATGGGCCTAATATTATACCACCCTGTGAGCATTGAAACATATTCTATTTTAGTTGAAAGTAATATACTATATTGATAATAAAATACTCCTATCTAACGCTCCTAAATGAATGTTAATCTTTTATTATATCTATGTCCAAATTGAAAATGAATGATCGAAATTGTTCTCGATAAGCAATTTCAATCATTTTGAGACGGAAAGAGTAAATTTTTGTGTCCAACTGAATGTTCATACATTTTCGTGAAGCATCTTCCATTGAAGAAGTAAAAAATTAAGCATTTCTTTATTGACGAAGGAGAACCAAATAATATTTGACCAAGTTACCGTACCAATGTTAAAATTTCTCTAATAAATGAAATTTTTTCCGTGCTTAGCCAACTTATTTGCCGAAAATTGGCATATCGATATAAAAAAAATGAAAGAGAGATATGAATGTATTTACTTACAAGAATTTCAGAAATAACACGAGGCTGACGAAATGGTTTCAAGAGAAAAACAAGAAGACGGGTGATCACCACGACAAGGGTCAATTGCAATATGAAGAGCGGTAAAGAATAATCCAAAGGGTTATCACCCTGCCATATTCCATTTGTTGTGATCATCGTTGGTGCATAGCAAACAATCGACTCATCGGTCTTATTCGTTCCTGATAAATCCTCTTCCATTTTCGTCGCAATGTTAAAATATTTTTTTCTTCTAAAAAAAAAGGGAGATATTTCTTTTGTTTTTCCTTTTTGTGATCTTCACACGACTTGTTTGTTATGCATGGCTATGCCTCCGCTTCCATTACTGTAATCATCGGAAGCTTTAGTTTCGCCATAGCTCTTTTTCGGGGGGAAATTTAGGGTAAAGAACATTTTTGCTGTATTTTTTCAATTCTAGGGAGAAGGAGGGGGAGATTGTGAAGTTAGTTTATGGCTGAGCGAACCTTCTGGGCGCTTAATCTTCTGAGGTTGATAGTTTACTATAGTTATGTCCATTTCAAAGAATGCAAAGCATTTAGAATCATGTGAGAAATTTTTATATGTGGTCTTAACCACATTTTTTTTTCTAATTAATCATCTCACCAATAAATGGCCAATATTTGAAAATGTTTGTCTCAGAAACGGACGTTCAATTTTTGACGAAATTACTAAATCATCCCTCATCATACAACAAGTTTTAATTCACACTTAAACCTGCAATGCAATATGATGAGATGATTAAGGGTTCTTTGTTAAAGTATGAGACGTATGTATCACTTGTAGGTTTCACATACGGATTAGGATACGTATGCTTCTTCATTGTGATATTCTAGGATCCTTTTGTATCTTGGTAAATATGTGTTTTGATAAGTATTCTAGGTAAGTAGATAATTATTGAGTTTTAGAGTCCTGTAGGTTGGGTTACCTTTGTATATAAATATAAGGTTGTACGTGCATTCATTAAATCAATCAATATATGAGAATTCTCTACCCCAGTTTGTTTTCTTTCATGGCATCAGAGCTGGTCTAAAAGATCAGCCACATTTTTCCGCTGCCTAATCTTTCTTTCTTGATTAAATATCCATGACGGAAGGTTCCAGCAAGAAGATGGTGACCCGTCGTCACCATATTACTTGCACCCGTCGGATAACCCCGGAGCAACCATAACAACATGTTTGCTAAATGGGGAGAATTATGATATGTGGGAGAAGGCCATTGTGAATGCTCTCAAGGCAAAGAACAAACTTTGGTTCATTGATGGAAAACTCACTAAACCAGCCGAGAACACAGCGGAATCGGGCTGTTGGGGAGCTTGCAATTCCATGCTGATCTCGTGGATTTTTAATTCAATGGAGAAATCCATCCAGCCCAGTGTCGCCTATGCTGAGAGCGCCAAAGAGATGTGGGACGATCTCAGAGATCGTTTTTCAATCGGGAATGCATCTCGCATTCACGAATTGAAAAGCGAAATATCCGGGCTTAGGCAACAAGGAATGACTGTGATGGCATATTACACCAAGCTGAAAGGGATGTGGGACGAATTGAGCAGTTACTCCAAAATCCCAACGTGCACATGTGGATCTGCTCGCGAATTCCTTCAGGAAAAAGAGGAAGAAAAACTGCACCAATTTTTAATGGGGCTAGATGATACAATGTTTGGGACAATAAGATCTCAAGTTCTAAGCATGGACCCTCTGCCTTCAGTTAACAAGGCGTACGCTTTGATCACGCGCGAGGAGAGGCACAGATCAATTGTTCGTGGACAAGGAGAACGAGTTGAGGCCATGGTACTTTCCGTTCAAACTGTTCAGCGAGGAAGAGGAGCAGGTCAAGCTAATTCGAAAAAGCGAACTGGCTCAGATCGGTATTGCACAAACTGCAATCGCAGTGGACATGAGACAATGAACTGTTTCGAGGTGGTAGGATATCCTGCTTGGTGGAAGGGTCCGAAGGGCAGAAGCAAAACAGAATCGGGCTGAGGTCGTGGTCAATTCTCGAGTGCGATGTCCCGGGATGAAGTGAAACCACAAGCAATGAATGTTACCACGAACAAATTCTGAACTTGGGGGTAGTTCGATCCAAGGATTATCGCAAGAGCAAATCCAGAAATTGGTAACCTTCCTGGACAGAGCAGGAGACAAGTCAGATAAACTTTCTGGTAAGTCTTACGATTGGATTTTAGATAGCAGAGCTTCTAACCATATGACAGGGGAGTTCACTCTAATGACCAATGTGCGTGACGTAGCACCCATGCCAGTCTCGCTACCAGATGGGACGAAGACTATGGCGACCAAAATGGGTCAAATCCATATAAGTTCTATGATTGTGTTAAATGATGTCCTATATGTGCCAAAATTGACATGCAATCTTATTTCTATACGACAATTGATTTTTGAATTAAATTGTCAAGTTACTTTCGCTAATGATCTTTGTGTGATACAGGACCATACTTCGAGGAAGCCGATTGGAATGGGTAAGCTTCGAGGGGGGGTCTATTTCTTCAAGTCTATGGAATCACACTTTGCAATGAAGACGGTAACCGTGAATGTAACGACCCAAACTTTCACATAAGGAATTACTCTTTTCCTCAAGGTTTGATCCTTCCAATCTACAATCTTTATAGGTTCCTCATCGTAGCTCAAATCGGCATGAACCCTTAGTTGCTTATACTCGATCGCATGACTCGGATCGGGAATGTACTTCCTTAACATTGACACATGAAATACGTTGTGCACTCCAGCTAGCACAGGTGGTAAAGCTAACTTGTAAGCTACCATCCCAACTCGTTCCAAAATGTCAAATGGTCCCACATATCTATGGCTTAACTTCCCGCGAATATCGAACCTCATGACTCCCTTAGTTGGCAAAATCTTCAAGAACACATGATCGCCCAGTTGAAATTCTAAATCACGCTTTCGGCGATCGGCATAGGACTTCTGTCGACTTTGAGCGGTCAATAACCATTTTCGAATTTGTTGAACCTTATCAGCTGTCACATGGATCAGTTCTGGTCCAGTTAACTTTCTCTCACCAACCTCATCCCAGCAAGTAGGTGATCTACACTTTCTTCCATACAATGCCTCATACGGTGCCATTCCGATACTAGCATGAAAACTGTTGTTGTATGCGAATTCTACTAGCGTCAAATGCTCGTCCCATGTTCCTTGCCAGTCCAATGACGTAGCTCTCAACATATCTTCTAGAGTCTGAATAGTCCTTTCCGACTGTCCATCCGTCTGTGGGTGAAAGGTTGTACTCATTGCCAATTCTGTACCCAATGCTTGTTGTAGACTTTTCCAGAATTTCGACGTAAACCTCGCATCCCTATCAGACACTATCGAAACTGGTATACCGTGAAATCTCACAATTTCATCAATATACAACTTGGCTAATTTCTCTAACGAATCATTCACTTTAATAGCTAGAAGTGAGCCGACTTTGTAAGCCTATCCACAATAACCCAAATTGCATTGTAGCCCCTCAACGTCTTTGGTAACCCTACTACCAAATCCATAGCTATATGTTCCCACTTCCAGTCCAGAATAGGTAATGACTGTAGTAATCCTGCCGGTCTCTGGTGCTCACTTTTCACTTGTTGACACACCAAACACCTTGATACAAACTCGGCTATGTCTCCTTTCATATTGTTCCACCAGAACGTCTCTCTCAAGTTTCAATACATCTTCGTACTTCCAGGATGTACGGAGAATTTTGAACAATGAGCTTCCTTCAAAATCTCCCTCATAATATCCTCATTATCTGGCACCCATACCCTAGATTGGTACCTCATGATTCCATCTTCTCCCACGCGAAAGTCTTTTGCCTTCCCCTTAGCGATACTCTCACGTACTTTCATTACTTCTTCGTCAATATCTTGTGCTTCTTTAATTCTAACCATAAGCATTGGCTGAGCACTCGTTTGGGCTAAATATCCCTTCACTTGCACTTCCATGCTTGAAATCTCAATGCGGTTCCACGCACTTTCCTCCTTAAAAATTAGCGTTGCTAGCGTCCCACGGTTCTTTCTACTCAACGCGTCTGGTACCTTATTAGCCTTCCCAAGGTGGTACAAAATCGTACAATCATAGTCTTTCAATAACTCCAACCACCTTCTTTGTTGCATATTAAGTTCTTTCTGGGTGAATATATACTTAAGGCTCTTGTGATCCGTATAAATCTGACATGTCACCCCATACAAGTAGTCCCTCCATATCTTCAAAGAAAACACCACTGCAGCTAACTCTAGATCATGGGTTGGATAATTCTTCTCATGGTTCTTTAACTGCCTAGATGCGTAAGCTATAACCTTTTCATTCTACATCAGCACGCAACCTAGTCCTTTAAGTGAAGCATCACTATATATTACGAATCCATCCGATCCAGACGGTAAAGCAAGAACTGGTGCGGACACCAATCGTCGCTTCAATTCCTCAAAACTATTTTCACATTCTTCTGACCAAAAAAACTTTGCTCCTTTCTGAGTTAACCTCGTCAATGGCACTGACAACTTCGAGAAACCTTCAACGAATCTCCTATAGTAGCCAGCCAAACCTAAGAAGCTTCTTATCTCACTCACCGAAGTTGGTATTTCCCAATCCACAATAGCTTCTATCTTTGTTGGATCTACGGCAATTCCATCCTTTGACACCACATGACCTAAGAATGACACCTTCTCCAACCAAAATTCACATTTCTTGAATTTAGCATATAACTTTTTCTTTCTTAAGATTTGCAACACTAGTCTTAAGTGCTCTTCATGCTCTTCCTTAGTCTTCGAATACACCAAAATGTCATCAATGAATACAATCACGCATTTGTCTAAGAACTTCTGAAATATCCTATTCATAAGCTCCATGAATACTGTCGGTGCGTTAGTCAACCCAAACGGCATCACTACAAACTCATAATGACCGTATCGCATTCTAAAGGCCGTCTTAGATATATCGTCCTTCTTCACTCTCAGTTGGTGATAACCAGACCTCAAATCTATCTTCGAGAAATAGCACGCTCCACAAAGATGGTCAAATAAATCATCTATTCTGGGCAACGGGTATTGGTTCCTTACCGTCACACGGTTCAATCACGATAGTCGATACATAACCCATCAACCCATCCTTCTTCTTCACAAACAATACCCGTGCACCCCATGGTGATACACTCGGTTTAATCAAACCCTTATCTAATAACTCTTGTAGTTGCTCCTTCAATTCCTTTAATTCTGTCGGTGCCATCCTATACGGCGCTTTCGATATTGGTGTAGTTTCTGGTACCAAATCGATGGAAAATTCCAGTTCTCTCTCTGGTGGTATCCCCGGTAGATCTTCTAGAAACACATCCTTAAAATCCTTAATCACAGAAAGGGATTCTATGGTTATTTATTTCTGGTCCGTAGCACTCACGTATGCCAGAAACCCTTCGTACCCTTTTCTTAACAACTTCATTACCGATATAAGGTTCGATCTTGTTCTAAGTTTCGTTCCTCGAAAACAACACTCTTCTCCCGATAATAGTCTAAAGTGAACTTCCTTCTTAAAGCAATCTACATGGGCATGGTATGCAGCTAACCAGTCCATTCCTAAGATTACATCAAATTCCCCAACCTCCAAACTAATGAGATCGACTTCAAACTCTTTTCCATCCAATTTTAAAGGACAATTCTTATACACCGAGGTAATAGGGATCAAATCTTTAGTTAGGGTGTCTACTACTAATGAGCTTTCTAACATCTCAGGAATCAATTTCATTTTCTTAGCTAAGCAAGTACTTATCACAGAATGCGTAGCTCCAGTATCAATTAACGCACGAATATTGTGGGAATGTAATTGAATCATACCTTCCACGAGATCATTGGTGCTCGTGCATCCTTGGCTGTCATGGTGAATATACGCCCATTACCTCCACCATTCCCTTTATTGTCATTCCTTGTTCCTTGAGCTCTAGTTTCCTTCTTCGGTTCTGGGCATTTCCATTGCGGTTGTCCCACTTTATCACAATTAAAGCATTTCTTTTCTTTGTACCAGTATCCATCTGTCTTGTGTGTTCCATCACAAATTTGGCACTTCTCATTAGGGCCTTGCCCTTTAATATCACCTTTCTTGTCCTCCCTTCAGTTTCCTTGACCTCTGTTTGGGTATTTATTCGCCGCATTGTCCTTCCCACGGTCATCGGTAGTCTTACGCTTATTGCCTTCATCACGGTTCCAATTTCCCTTGGTTGCTCTTTCTCAGTGGATTTCTTTTTCTCCTCCTTCTTGTTTTGGTAGCTCTCCGCCTCTTTCTCCACTATCCTCGCTCTGTCTAACACTTGATCATAAGTGGGTAGCATCAATGGGGTAATTATATAGCGGATTCGGTCGCTCAAACCAAGCTCAAATTTCCGGGCCTTCTGCTCTTCATTGTCGAAAAATGCTGGAGCAAACTCCAACAACTCAGTGAATTTTTCACAATACTCATCCACTGTCATTTTATCTTGTGCCAGTGTCATAAACTCTGCCACTCGAGCATTTCGAACACTCATTGGGTAATACTTTTTGTAGAATACTCGTTTAAACCTGTCCCAAGTAATTTCAGCATCCCCACGTGCAATAGCAGACCTCTTCTCGGCTTCCCACCATTTTAAGGCTTTCCCATTCAACATAAACGTTGCAAATACTACCTTCCTCTCAGGCGTGCAGTCCATTGTCTCAAATATCTTCTCCATGTCTTTTACCCAATCCCCTCGGGCTTTTCCTTATTCATACCAGAAAATGACTCTGGGTTTCTCTTTTGGAATACTTCCAATGGATCTCTTAATGGAACTTGCGGAGCTTGTTGCTGTGGTTGAGCTAAAGTCGCCATAACTTGACCAATCCCAGCCACTGTTTGGGTCAAGGTTTGCAGCAAATTCGCCATATTAGGATCAGCTTGTCCATTGTTGTTTCCAGCGTTGTTAGCGTTCCTCCTATTACCCCTTCCTGACATCTTGTTAAGATCACACTCTTGTTAGTATCATGGGTAAACGCTATCACTCACGCCACACAAGCATTGCTACTATGCTTAATATTTTTATAAAAAGGCCATCCCCAAAAGACGTAATAATTTTCACATAAGATCAATTCACTAGATCTCTAGTCATTTCAATAGACAATTCCTCTTCAAGAAGTCATTTCACTAGACTCTTACTTATTAATTATAGGTCGATTCACTAGACCTACTTTCATTCATATTTGGCCGTCTTACTAAGCCAATTACTTTTATACTTAACCGTTTCAATTGGTTACTTTCATTCTTGTTTCGATCATTTTACTAGACCAAAACTTATTTCACTTGGCCGTTTCAATAAGCCAATTCTACTTATGATCATTTCATTCGATCAATACTCTTTTGTTCTAACTAGCTCACACGCCATAAACTTACGAACAAAACAGTTAATAAGCCATTTGTTTAAATAAATCATAAACTTTTATTAAAAAAATCTTCTTGGAATAAGATATCAAAACAAAATAAATTTCTAGTATTCTCTAAACTAGACTATCTATCAATGCTATGAAATATAAATAAAGAGTTCTATGTCTCATCTTTAATCATGAATTACTTTCCTAGGTCTTCCCCTAGGCCTTCCACTCGGTACTTTCGGTGCTTTCCTTGAACCTCTTGGCCTTCCTCTTGGCCTACGAACCGGTGCCTCTTCCAGTTCTTTATCATCCTCAATCATGATTGGGTCGGCTTCACTGCCCTCCACTATGATATCAATCTCTACGGGTTCCTCTTCAGCTACCAAGTTTTCCTCTATTGGGGCCTCATTGACTAGAGGGTTTCCTTGAATAAGGTTCGCGGCCATTTGTGCCTTAAGTTCCTTTAATTCATAGAAATATATACGTCCTTGATTCGCCACTAATTCAGTATACTCCTCGTTATCAATTAGCTTTTCTCTGGTTTCTTCTAGCTCTCTTCTAACCTCCTTATGTGCATTGTTAGCATACAGCAATCTTCCCATGACATCCTCTGTCCTTGCTCTTTCTTTCTCTACTCTCTTTAGTAGTCTTTTAGTCCCATGAGCATACTTTTGAATCAACTTCTTACTCAGAACTCTATGTCTCCACATCATGGTAGCCCTGCTATGTCCGTCTATTTCCTATAATTATACATAATCATTATTAGTATCACATACTTAAAAGGTGAATATTATCATTATCAATAGTATATGAATGCTTAAAGAATCATCATTCTAATGTAACTTTCAACACTTAAGTTTTACTCCAAGTGTTCACTCATGTTTCTCATATTCTCCAAAGAAAAGCTTATCTTAGGTTCTTTCCTAAAATAGTAAGTTTCCATAAATATCTAGTTTGACTTCAAGCAACCCTAGTCTTTCTAGAACGCTCAAATCAAACCTATTCAATATCAGAGTTCCTATCCCTTAAGCTCTAATCCCATGGCTCTGATACCAAGTGTAACGACCCAAACTTTCACATAATAAGTAAATTCCATAAACTAGGGAAAATCCCAAACGTCAACATAAATTCAAAACCAACGTTACCATTCAACGGCTAGTTTACTTAACCATAATTCAAACACTGCGGAAGCATAACTAATATTTAAATCCCAACGGCTAGTACAACCCACTAGCTCAACACAAAACAACTTAATGTCTTAAACTCTTCAAAACCTCGGACTGCCCTTCCTCGCAATCCATCTAGATCCTTAGTCCTTACCTGGGAAAAATAATATAAGAAGGGGTGAGCGAACAATGCTCAGTAAGTTCATACGGGATCTCCCCGGGTACTAAGAAGAGATGACCGAAAGAACGGAGCCAAACAATTATATTTCAACGAAAGGCTAGTATCGATAAACTTAAATTGTACACTTTCAAAATACAGTTATCATACTTAAAAGAATCATGGCCTTATTACGAGTTCGTCAATTTCAAAGTTACAAACACCTTTTCAGGGTGTCACACCTTTTCAGGGTGTTAAAAGAATAAGAGACCTTACACCTTTTCAGGGTGCTCCCTTATTATGATATATCATGATAATCAAACTACTTCATCAAGTAGCAATTTAAAAGTCTAAGTTCTTTTCAATCAAACTAGAAAATCTTAGCCCTTTTCAACCAGACTAATTCCTGCTAAGTCTTTTTCAATCAGACAAAGCTACTGCACCTGTTTCAATTAGATACAGTATAGTTCACATAGTATTCCAGGTACAAGAATACATAAGGCAATTTCAATTCACTTGGATACCCATTGAACAACATACATCAAGGGTAAGATAATCAAAAGACGTTAAATTAACATCGGAGTTCAAATGCTACCGGCCATTAGTAGCTACTCTTGAAAGAATTATGAGGATCCTACATTAAAAGATGAATCTCATATACTTAAAGAACATAATCCCTTACCTTGGCTTTGCGTTATTCCACTTAGCAAACCTCGTGCACGAATCTACAATCAGGCATAAAATAGTCTTAGGACAAGTAATACTATTTACTTCCGTCCCCAAATACTTTTCTTTTATTTTCTTAACCTTATGGGTTTATCTTCTTAAACCCCTTTTAAGCTTGATATTCATTCTAGGGTTTGTACTACCCTTTATTTGTATTCCCAAATACCTTTTTTAGTTTACCAAAATACCCTTAGGGTTTCATTGTTTCTATTCCCAATTAATATGTTTTAGGGTTTCATTATACTCACCCAAACACTATTCACAGCTTCACTATTCACAGTTTACTATTCACAACTTGTAAAATCACTATTCACAGAACTTAAACACACACTGATTTCACTTTCAAAAACATACACAAACACACACTGTGAACCTTATGCGCACACATACTCTTCTGATTACACCACGCGCACACACACACACACACACTCACACACATACACACAACACACACAGCACAGTGTACATACACACAATGCACACACACACACTCACTGCACCACACACGCACACACACACACAGAGCATACAACGCACACACACACAACCCCCTCTTCTTGAACTATTCCCAGACAACCTTAGTTGATCATCATCTTCTTAGGGTTTGAATTCCTAATGATCAAAGCTTGGAGAAGAAGGATTTATAGGTTCTCGATTTACCTTGATGAACACGTTCACCTTCTCTCTTTCTCTTCTTCTTCTCCGGCTCTACCTCTCTATCTGCGCCACTTCTCTCTACCGCTCCCTCTCTTTCCAGTTCTTTTGCTTTTTCTTTTGAGATATAAAATAATACTAGGTCTTAGGGAGTATTTATATTAAAAGGGTTTTAATTCCCTAATTGAAAAGGATTTCAATATCCTATTGGGTTTTAATTTCCTAAAGCCCAAAGTAAACCCAATACTTACTCATTAATTAATTGAGTCCAAGATAAATAAGGAGTCCCACAAAATAAAATAATTGGGCCATAATTGCCAGTTATTATAGTGAACCAGCATGCACTTTAGCACCAGAGGCTTGGACACCAATCTAGTCAGAATTTATCTTCTATTTCAGATTTAAGAGTTGTTAGTTGCAAGGAAAAATTAGTTTGTGATGCTTGTTATAAGGCAAAACAGACGCGTTCTCCATTTCCTTTGAGCAATAAAAATGCAGAAAATATTTTTGATTTAATTCACTGTGATTTATGGGGTCCGTACCGAACACCTAGTATGAATGGTGCACATTATTTTTTTACTGTGGTGGATGATCGTAGTCGAGCTGTGTGGGTTTTTATAATGAGGGAGAAACATGAAGCTCGAGGGTTTTTAATTGATTTTTGCAAAATGGCTCAAACACAGTTCAATAGGGCTGTTAAGAAAATTAGAAGTTACAATGGCTTGGAATTTGACTCGGGACAAATGCGAGCATTCTATAAGGAAAATGGCATATATCATGAGACAAGTTGCTATGATACTCCTCAACAAAATGGAAGAGTTGAACGCAAACATCGAAATGTCTTAGAAGTTGCGCGAGCAATAAGATTCCAAGCGTCACTGCCCATTAAGTTTTGGGGTGAATGTGTATTGACAGCAGCCTATCTCATTAACAGGGTACCAACTCAAATCCTAGGAAATAGATCGCCTTATGAAATTTTATTCAACTCTAAACCATCGTACGGGCACATAAAGGTTTTCGGTTGTTTGTGCTATGCTCATCACAATCCAAGGTGAAGGACAAATTCGGACCACCGAGTAGACGATTCATTTTCTTAGGTTATCCCCACGGCAAAAAGTGTTGGAGATTATATGACTTGGAATGTGAGGTTATTTTCTTCTCTCGGGATGTTTCATTTCACGAGGAAATTTTTCCTTTTGCTCAGAATGAGGCTCTTGACGAGCTGCAACCTCATAATCAGGTTGTACAGTGTGAAGTGGAGATGGATGAGGAGGAAGTTGTAACTCCTAATTCTCTACCAGCCGAGCCATCGAGCAACGATGGTGATCTGCGACCTCAACGAGTTGTTAGACCACCAGCACGACTAAGTGATTACATAGTGTACTCCACGGTAACCAACTGACGTAGCGGAAGCTTAGATAAATGATTGATTACGGTAGAACTGAATCAATACGCGTAAACAATCCTTCAACGGCAGTCGAATTTAATCAAGACTACAAGTTGGAACAAGAAAACGTTTTTTATTCAAATGGCATAAACTGCCTCTCAAAACCCTAGAATAAAGTATATTAAGTCTGCGAAAAAACCCTACTGAAAAGAAACCCTAAAACACGGAAATTACGAAAATGTCCAAAACGATGTAAAAACTGATAAAAACTTCAGAAGGCCATTTGAGGGCCTTAGAAGCATTTTTTTTGGCCTTTTTAAAGCCTTGTCAAGGAGAAAAGCCCAATGATCTTTGTTCTTCTCGAAAAGGCGCTCGTTTTGATATGCTGTGCGTCCCATGACTCCTCCGGAATGTACGCATCTAAAAACTCGAACGCCAACTCTTCGACTGCATCACCATAGAAGGGTGTCATTCTGATGGATGTTCAAAGAATTGCACAAAAGAAGCAGGTGCAGATTTTCTCATTGATTCGACAGACTACTCCCCTCCCTCATCGCTACACCTCCATAACAGCTCCTCAGGTACTTCTTACCCCTTAGTGAATTATGTAACTTTTGATAATTTTTTTCAAGGTCACAGGAAGTTTTTGGGAGCAATTACCATGGAGACAGAGCCTCAAATTTATGCAGAGGCAGCTCAAAACCCAAAATGGCGAGCAGCCATGGCTGCGGAGATCACTGCACTTGAGGCCAATAATACCTGGTCATTGGCAACTTTGCCCGTGGGTAAAAAACCCATTGACTTTCTTTGGGTTTATAAAATTAAATACATGTACGATGGAAGTATTGAGAGCTATAAAGCGCGATTGGTTACAAAAGGGTTTACTCAAGTTGAGGGACTCGATTTTCACGAAATATTTGCTCCTGTTGCTAAGCTTGTTTCCGTCTGAGTTTTTCTTTCTGTAGCTGTTGCTCGAGGATGGGAATTACACCAAATGGATGTGAATAATGCGTTCTTGCATGGTGATATAGAGGAGGAAGTCTACATGCGCCTTCCACAAGGTTTCAAAACAAAACAGGGAGATAAAGTATGTCGACTTCGCAAGTCCATCTATGGGTTAAAACAAGCATCGCGAAATTGGTTCATGAAATTGGCTGCAACTCTCAGGCGGTATGGTTTCGTTCAATCTCAAGCTGATCATTCACTTTTTACTTATCAGAAAGGTGATATTTTCTTAGGCCTACTGGTATATGTTGACGATATAATATTAGCGGGCATTGATTCTGGGGCTTGTTCGTCCTTCAAGTCCTATCTTCATACATGTTTTCGGATAAAGGACTTGGGAACCTTAAAATATTTTTTAGGAATTGAAGTCGCACGATCCCCTGATGGGTTAGTTCTTTGTCAATGAAAATACGCTATGGATATCCTTGCTGAAACAGGACTCTCTGCAAACAAACCGACGGATACACCCATGGAGCATGGCCTTCGACTTGCCTTGCCAAATGGAGAAATGGCTGTTGATGATGGCGCATATCGGAGACTCGTAGGGCGCTTGACTTATCTCACAATCACTTGTCCTGAGATTTCTTATTCAGTCCATGTGTTGTCACAATTTGCCAAGGCACCTCGAAAGGAACATTTTGACACAGCTATGCGAGTTGTACGATACTCCCTCCGTCTTTTTAGTCTGTTCACTTTTTGCTATTTTGGGTGTCTCATTTGATTGTTCACACTCCCAAAGAGGAAGGTTTATATTATTCTTTATTCAATGGGACGGACTTGTCATACTCACAACAACTATCCCACTCACAATTCCAACCCCACTCACATATCACATCATACTTTTCATACTCACAACACCCACTCAACTACTAATATAAAACATTTTTCCTTAAAACCCGTGCATTGGTCAAAGTGTGAACAAACTAAAAAGACGGAGGGAGTATATCAAAGGACATCCGGGTCAAGGTATATTGCTTCGAGCTGACAGCAACTTACAGCTTCGGGCTTTTTGTGACTCTGACTGGGCGAGTTGCCCCATTACTCGTCGCTCACTTACAGGATATTTTATTATGCTTGGCCAATCTCCAATCTCATGGAAAACAAAGAAACAACAGACTGTTTCGCGTTCTTCTGCAGAAGCGGAGTACCGTTCTATGGCGGCAGTAACTAGTGAACTTATATGGTTAAAGTCTCTTTTATCATCTTTGCGTGTTAATCATTCTGGTCCTATGAAGTTGTTCTGTGATAGTCAATCTGAAATTCACATTGCAGCAAATCCGGTGTTTCATGAGCGCACTAAGCATATCGAGATTGACTGTCATTATATTCGAGAGCATGTCCAGGCCAAGAACATTTATACTTCACATATTAAGTCAGAGCTTCAACCAGCTGATATCTTCACAAAAGCACTTTCCCGACCACAATTTCAGACTTTGCTTGGCAAGTTGGGCATTTACAATGTACATGCGCCAACTTGAGGGGGTGTGTTAAAGTATGAGACGTATGTATCACTTGTAGGTTTCACATACGGATTAGGATACGTATGCATCTTCATTGTGATATTCTAGGATCCTTTTGTATCTTGGTAAATATATGTTTTGATAAGTATTCTAGGTAAGTAGATAATTATTGAGTTTTAGAGTCCTGTAGGTTGGGTTACCTTTGTATATAAATATAAGGTTGTACGTGCATTCATTCAATCAATCAATATATGAGAATTCTCTACCCCAATTTGTTTTCTTTCATTCTTATGTACCTATATTTACTAAAAGTTCTTAAATTTAACATTCTTGCAAATGTCCATCAACCAAATTGAAATTTAAAGATTCATTTAGGGTTGGACGGAGTAGTATTAAGGTTTTATTTGTGCCTCTTTTTTTTTGCCACTTTGAAGATGTGGTAATAATAATTGGTTTTACATGGATGGAATACTTTAATTTTTCACACTTCCACTCTGTTAACTTTTAAATGGAAGGCCACATCACCCCGCTGGTGCATCCTAAACTTCCATAACCACCATCATCACCCCCACCACCTACCACCTCCACTACTTCCATCACCGTTGTGCTACCACCACCACTACCGCCACCACCATCAGACTACCACCACAATTACCAATGCCACCACGGCCATCACAACCACCACCAACACTACCATTGTCATTATATATGGCCACAACAACCACCACCACTGCCACTACAACCACCCTCATCATAACCACCACTGAGTTTCTCTCTTACACACAAACACACTTATTTTGTCTCTCACAACCACCACCACTGCCACTACAACTAGATCCATATATCCATTCAATTCGAACTTCTTAACTCTGGATTCTCTAAGCCAAATTCGCAAGAGAAAGCTAATCATGAAAGCCTAATATTGCTACTACTTGTCTCCTTTGCGCCATTATTCTTTTATTTTGTCCAATTTGGTCTCCTTCTTTACATTCCTCTAACTTTTCTCCCATGGATCTTCCTCAGTTCTTGCCATTTCACCCAATTCTAGTTGTGACCTTTGAAAATTGAGGATGTAGTTTTGTTTCTCGATCACGTTTTGTTATTGGTTGCAAATAGGAACGAGATTGAAATTGGATCGTAGAACCGAAATTGGAGTATGTTTACAATGCCAACAATTTTAATATTGGTGGTGGTGATGTAATGGGTATGATGGTAACGGAAGTAGTAGTGGTGAGTGGGGTTTAATGATGACGACGATGGTGGTGATGGTGGATACATTGAGGTGGAAGTTGAGGAGTGGAGGTGGTTGTGTGTGTTAGAAAATTATCCGACATCTTCTAAAGAGAAAAACATGGACCGGTAGGTTTGCTAATGTTGTACGGGATTCCCGGACAAATAAATAGCACTGATATTATCGCAGTACACCAACGTGGCCTTCAAAAGGGGAACATGTAACTCAAATAACAAGTTCCGAATCCAACATGATTCGGCAACGACATTAGCAACGCCTCTATACTCAGCTTCGGTACTTGAACGGGAAAGGCTAGGTTGCCTCTTAGAAGACCAAGAGATCAAATTATTACCCAAGAATAAACAATAACCCGATATAGAACGACGGGTATCCAGGCACCCACCCCAATCCGCATCCATATAAGCAGTAAGAAAAGTACACGGAGACTTCGAAAGATACAGTCCAAGAGTAAGTGTCCCACGAATATACCTCAGAATCCGCTTTAGAGCGGCCATGTGTTCCTGGCGAGGATCATGCATATGTAAACAAATCCGTTGGACTGCATAACTTATATCAGGGGGAGTAAACGTGAGATACTGCAACGCCCCGGCTAAACAGCGATAAAAGGTAGGATCCTCTATGGCGAACCAGCCGAGCCACTGAGCTTGGCATGCGTGTCCATCGGCATCAAGGATGGATTACACGTAAGCATACCAGCTCGATTTAAAATATCCTCAGCGTATTTTTGTTGACACAGAAATAATCCCTCGTTCTCATGTGTCACGGAAATACCCAAGAAATAATTCAACCGCCCAAGATCATTCATCGCAATTTCGGACGCTAGTGTACCCATAATAGAAGTCCGAAGCTTGTCAAAAGATGTTGTAAGAATAATATCATCGACGTAAAGCAACAAATACGCCATATCTGATCCCTTAGAATACAAAAACAAGGAGTGATCGGAGTGGCTGTGGGTGAATCCCATAGTATAAATAAAATCTGCAAATCTCTTATACCATGCCCGAGGAGCCTGCTTCAGGCCATATAGAGATTTCTTTAGCAGGCATACATAATTAGGATGAGTCTGATCATAGAAACCCAGAGGCTGATGCATGTATACTGTCTCATGTAAGTTACCATGGAAAAAAGCGTTCTTGACATCTAACTGATGAATAGGCCCAAGTGCGAGCATGGGATGGACTGGGCCGGCAACAGACTATATTGGAGGTTCCACCTTAAAACCAATTGGTGCTAAAGGGAGTAACTCCTCAAGTTTATACACCGGTCCATGTTTCTCTCTTTAGAAGATGTGGGATAATTGTCTAACATTCCCCCTCACGTGTAGCCGGGCTTTGCCAAGGCTTACAACGTGGACTTGTTAATCGGGTGGCGTGGAGCAGAATCGTTGGCCGCTGAGCCTGCACGTGTCCCATGTAGAAGCAGCGGAAGCGGTCAGGCCACCACAGATCGATGGCTCTGATACCATCTTAGAATTAGAGATGGGGTAAGAAGTGGCGAGAGAGGCCCAAGTGCGAGCATGGGATGGACTGGGCCGACAACAGACTATATTGGAGGTTCCACCTTAAAACCAATTAGTGCTAAGGTGATGTAGAACGAGAAGCAGCACTGGGAAGAAACTGGGGGACTCTATCAAAATGGCACGGTCGTGCCGATTTCACTGCTCGATCGTGCGCAAAAAGGATGAAGAAGGGATTATCTCGACAAGAATAGCACGACCGTGCTTATCTTAGGGAACGACCGTGTCCGGCAATTTGACAGAAACTATTCTTTCTCGTTTTTCTGTTTTTGTTTTGGTTTGTTTTAAGTTAATCCTATATTATTATTATTAGTATTAGTATTTCTTTAATATTAAGGGCAGTTTAGTAATAAGGTTAAGTAGGGTTTTTATTGAGGGTTTCTAGAATACTCCGTAGTATTATAAATACTTTTGTTAGGGTTTTGTAATAGTTAGCTTTTTAATTAATAAAATTATATTTGTCGTTAGTGCATTTTTAGGGTTTATTCCATGTAGCCGTTAGGCTTGTTGAAACCCTAATTCCTGGATTGGATTAGGTCAATAATCTCTTCGGTAGATTATTGCTATCTCTTTACAAGGATTTCCATCACGGTTATCCTGAAAGGTTGTATTCCGCTGCGTCAATTGGTATTAGAAAAGGTGCGATGCTCGACAACAGGAACAATATTTCCTAGCGTTAGAGGACGAAGAACTCGACGAAGCTAACAAGCATGATCGATGTGTGAAAAGATATAAATCAATCAGAGATCTGATGAAAAGCGACATAAGATAAATGCTCAATCACTGCTGGAAGCCCGTAGATCTGCAGTTTATGAACGTGCTGAAGAAGAACGTCGGGCTCAGTTCGAGGTATTGTTGCAGAATCTCAGAAATAGTGTTAACTCTGAGTCACAGGCAGGTACCGAAGTTGTTACCGAGGAACTTGTGGGACACGTGGAAAGCATCCAACTTGATCCGCCGGTCCAGAGATTAGAAGATTCAGTTTCGAACAGTGAAGACGGCGTTACAGTTGAATCCGCGAATCAGAATCTGGTAATTCAAGGTTTCAAATGAGAGGAATTGTTGGTCCCTAAGGGGCAACAAGGGTATGAAAAATGCTAGGGGGGGGTGAATAGCGTTTTAAAATTCTTTTCAAACCCTTTTGCAAATCAATGGCTTATGCGCACAGTTCTCAAATAAGCTAAGTATAGCGCGCAGTGAGAGTGTGAAATGCACAGCGGAAGTTTAAGCAGCACATGCGCAGTAAAAAGCTGCGCAGGGATAAAAACGCACGCGCTAAGTTTTGGCTTAAAGAGTTGGATAAAATGTTCTAAGGCAATAAGCAATAACAAGCACAGCAGCAAAGTATAGCAATCTGAAAGATCAAACAAAACAGTAATTCAGAAATGATTAAGCAGGAAGTAAATATCGAGATTAAAGAACAAGCTATTTGGAGAGGTTCGATCAATGAAAGATCTACGTCCTCTACCAAGATGGTTAGTCTTGGATTTTCTAATGGAGATCTTATTATATGAGAGAGTTACAAGATACAACAATGTAGAACAAACTAACTCAAAGATCTATAATCTATGAAGAGCAAATCCTAGACTAAACCGGTGTATCTCTAGAAGTATGATCGAAATAATCAAAGCTTCAAGAGGTGTGTGTGTGTTCAGAAATTCTGGGCTCTATGAATCTATGAGATGAAGAGCACGAAGAATTCTGGTGATATAAGGCTTATAGGATCTGGGCTTGGAGTTTGAAGGTATGAAGGTTGAAGGTTGATCTTGAATCTGGGAATATAAGCAGCAATCTTCAGAACTTCAGTGATTCTTATGAAAGCACAAACTCTAGCTACTTGGAAATGAAGATGAGCTAGCTATTTATAGCTGAGAGCTTGAATATAGCCGTTGGAGCTCTGAGCAAGGACGATGAGCTGTCACACTGTGATTGGTGCGCATGTGTCCTTTATAGCCGTTTGGGCTCTGATCAAAGTTGATGACCTGGCACAATATGATTGGTGCGCAGGTGATTTAGAGCCGTTGGAGACTGAGCATGAAGACCAAATTCAAAAGCTTCTTCTAGAAGGATGACAGCTGTCTTCATTTAAAAATATTTCTCTTGAGCGCGTCTCCACCGTTGGATCTGCTGAGTGTGCTTGCTTTGTCGTTTCTGCACACCTCGGCATTTTTAATAAGCGTGCATCTTCTAAGCGCTTTCCAAGTTAGGTGATCTGAATGCATTGAAAACTGTGCAAGGTTGAATGCTGCGCAGAGGAGACCTGCACAGTGATGTCCTGCGCAGAGAGTCCTGCGCAGTAACCACAGTCTTGCTTAGATCATTCATTTTCACTCCAAGCTTCAAGAATATGAGGTTGTTGAAAGATAAGCATAAGGACCTAGTTAATCTGCTCTGCTCATAGAAGCCATGCGTATGGAGGATGAGCAAGTGATGCTACGCGCGCGGAAAATGAGCAGGTAATGCTATGCGCGCGGAGAATGAGCAGGTAATGCTATGCGCGCGGACACTGAGCAGGTAATGCTCTGCGCATGAAATGTGCTGCGCACGAAATGTCCTGCGCATTATACTTGGTCTTCAGTAAATGAAACCTCAATTCCGAGCAAGCCCTAACCGCTAAGCCTATTCTATAAAATTGAACTTAGCTAAAAATAGAAGTTATAAAACTTCTTACATAGGATCCTAAAGTCCACAAAATACTTAGGTGATGGTATCAATCAATTCTAACATAATTTGGAGGGTTAAGAAATAAGCATACCCAACAGGAAGTTAGTAATAATTTTCTTTCCGTGGGTGGAGATACAGCTCCAGGCGGAACAGTGCAGGAGGATGGCGAAAATGGTCTGATTCTTTGTCCGAAAGAAGCTGTTTTACGAGAAACTGTGCTTAAAGGCAAAATTTATTCAAAATATATTTTCAAATGGAGCGGTACAAGTATCATCCTTCGTCCCATCGCGCGGAAGACTTTGATTTATTCAAAGTATTTGTTTAAGTGGGACGGAATTTTTCAAACATCGGACGAGAACTCGGCGTCGAGTTCTTTTCAAGAAGGGGAGTATGATGTAGAACGAGAAGCAGCACTGAGAAGAAACTGGGGGACTCGACCAGAATGGCACGGTCGTGCCGATTTTACTGCTCGGCCGTGCGCAAAAAGGCTGAAGTAGGGATTCTCTCGACAAGAATACCACGACCGTGCTTATCTTAGGGCACGACCGTGTCCGGCAATTCGACAGAAACTATTCTTTCCCGTTTTTCTGATTTTTTTTTGGTTTGTTTTAAGTTAATCCTATATTATTATTATTAGTATTAGTATTTCTTTAATATTAAGGGCAGTTTAGAAATAAGGTTAAGTAGGGTTTTTATTGAGGGTTTCTAGAATACTCCATAGTAGTATAAATACTTTTGTTAGGGTTTTGTAATAGTTAGCTTTTTGATTAATAAAATTATATTTGTCGTTAGTGCATTTTTAGGGCTTATTCCCTGTAGCCGTTAGGCTTGTTGAAACCCTAATTCCTGGATTGGATTAGGTCAATAATCTCTTCGGTAGATTATTGCTATCTCTTTACAAGGATTTCCATCACGGTTATCCAGAAATGTTGTATTCCGCTGCGTCATAAGGGGAGTAACTCTTCAAGTTTATATACCGGTCCATGTTTTCTCTCTTTAGAAGATGTGGGATAATTGTCTAACAAAAAATTTTAGGGGTCGGAGGGTGAATAATTAAAGTTTACTATCCATTAAAAACTATTTGGATTAACTTTTAGGTTGTGGATGAGAGTTAAAATTAATATCGTGATTTTTATGTTAATAAAAAGGTAAAATATTAAAATGAAAGTTTCATCAAAGTACGGTGGATAAAAATGAATTTTAGCATTACTTTTTAACTTAGTTAGACTTTGATAAAATATTTTAGAAGAAAATAATTATTTCAAAAAAATTAAAGCTAAAATAATAAAAATTATGGTCAAAATTCACATAAGTTTGACCACTAAAAACTAATGAGACTATATTTTCGGTTGGAGTATTTGGGAATTTTAACTTCAAAGCACATTAGGGGTGATGTAATGAGAAAGTAATTAATTGATATGTACACTAAAGCCCTTGTTAACGCTATTTCATTCCTTTGCTCAAAGACATGCTAATAATAGCCTTGAACCATTGCCAAAGTACAGTATATAGCCAGCAACAAAAAAATGCTGGCTAGTAAGAAATATTTTAAAGCTGAAAATGGTGACAAAAGAGCCAAGAAAATCTGTGCAAACTGAGCTTCACGGATTCATAAGACATGTCACGGATTGAGTATTGGAATTCGTGAAATTGCCTCAAAAAACAAGGCTCCAAAATCCTCATTTTGATCCATTCACAGCTCATCTTCTTGCGTGTTCTCCTTCTATCAACTCATTCATTGTCCTTCTCATCACTTACATTTCTTGGACTTCAATTCACGGGTGTCCCTAACAATTCTACTATAAAAATGTTACCATAATAAAACCTAGAAATATACCCCAACAAGAAACCCTAATTAATCAGCCATGGGAAATTCAAAGGGTTCAGCTACGTTCTTGATTTTCTTGATTTGCATGTCATTGTCACTACCACCCATATATGCTTGTGGGGAATGTCCTAGCCCTCACCCGCACCCGCCCTCCATGCCTCATCCTCACCCCCCTTCTAAACCTCATCCACACCCGCCGTCACCACCACACCACAAAGGAAGCCCAAAGCAACCGCCTAAGACTAGACCACCTATTGTTCTCCCACCTATTGTCTATCCTCCTCCGGTCATATCACCCCCGATTATTACTCCACCACCAATCATTTTTCCACCGATAGTAAACCCACCTGTCATTTCGCCTCCAGTGATAGTCACGCCACCTTCTTATTCTTACCCGCCTTATGCTCCTCCAGGCAGTGGAGGAGGAGGTGGTGGCGGCGGCGGCAGTGGCGGAAGTGGCGGACGTGGTGGTAGTGGCGGCAGTGGAGGTAGTGGTGGCCGTGGTGGTGGTGGTAGCGGTGGTGGTGGCCGTGGTGGCGGAGGCAGCGGTGGTGGTGGACGCGGTGGTGGTGGTGGTGGTAGTGGCGGACGCGGTGGTGGACCAGGCTCACCTGGTGGTTCTGGTTCACCTGGATATGGTGGTGGTGGTGGTGGTGGTAGCGGTGGAGGTGGAGGTGGAAGAGGTGGAGGCGGTGGTGGCGGTGGAACGACGATGCCTACATGCCCAATAAATGCACTAAAACTAGGGGCATGTGTTGATGTTCTAGGAGGATTAGTGCATATTGGACTAGGTGATCCAGTTGAGAATGTGTGTTGCCCTGTGATTCAAGGGTTGCTTGAGCTAGAAGCAGCCATTTGCCTTTGCACAACCATAAGACTCAAACTACTTAACCTAAACATATTCATTCCACTTGCACTTCAAGTCCTAATAACTTGCGGAATGACTCCTCCCCCAGGCTTTGTTTGTCCTCCTCTTGTCTAAATGTCCTAAACTCATGTCTTATGAGTAAGCAATAGCTTTTCTGTACTTTCTAATTGTGGGTTAATTTGTTGTTGGTGAAATGTTTGTTTTTAGCCAGGGTTTTCGTTACGTGTCTTTTCAAAGGCTAGCTATGTTGTTCATAATAACTCTTTGTGAGCTGACCGCCAATATACTGTTTGGTGCGCGATATGTCTACTTTACTCTCGCACACTGTCATTAAGTCACTCTTTGCGACAAAGCGGAGCATCAAAACCTAAATCGTGTTGCAAGATTATGTTGTTTGAAAATGAAAAACCGCTAACATGGCTATCATGCAAATATGATTCATAATTTAACATGTTTTTTGGTCATTTTTAAAATAAATCTTGTCTTTTACTCGACCTAAGGGATTACATATCACATGACCTATTTGCTGTCATAGTTAAGAACATATCCTTATTGTATCTTATCTTAAAGCATCTTTGTCTTCCTGTCTAATTCCTTGAGATCTGATTAAAATCTAACTACTGAAATTTTATTCTTAACATGCTTTGTTTAGCATAAATTAACCCTAATCACATCTGAACACTGATTAAAACATGAACCATAAATAATTTTATATATAATGGTATGATTACCGATTATAAGGGTCACTGACAGGTAAGAACTCAAGAACTCCCCCTCACTTTTGTTCAAGTAAAGTAGAAGCTCATCCAACTACACATGAAGTAGTAAAAATGGGTAGCGGAGTTCATCATAATCAACTAATTAGGTATAAAAAAAAAATATCAAGGATTCGCCAATATATGAGCATGATCATGTATATACGAATTTTTAAGATAAACATTTTTCCATATTATTTCATAGGCTCACAGCTTTACAAAAAAATCCAGACCGGTAAATTCATTACACAAGTACTCCAGTCAAAATTATACGCGTTTACACGTTCATTTTGAAATATGCAAGTTCCTTAATACCTTCTTTATCTCTAAATTACACAAAACAATTGGCAGGATTTCTAATTAGTAGTTTTTATCAAAAACTCTTGAGCTACTGACATCAAATACCAATGTACCCTTCTACAAATGTTGCTGATAGATCTTAGCTCGTTTATGATAAATATTTTCAAATAGGAAGAAAAGACATCTCTACGTATACGAATCTTCATCAAGGATCATGGAAATTTGCAATTATTTTGCAACTTAATTCACAATCATCCGAATCTTTGCCCGTGATGTGTTTTCTCCCTGACAGCGAAAATCCGAGTGGCAAACATTCAATCTTTTACCATATTACCCTTCTTGAACCCTATTAAACCCCAATCCCTAGCTCCAAAACTTTTCACCTCTACCCAAAAACATCTCATCTACTATCACATCTAAACAACAATGGCTTCCAAGATCACAGCTTCACTAGCTCTTCTTATCTCACTCAACCTCCTCTTCTTTACTCTAGTAAGTGGATGTAACACTTGCTATAGTAGTAGTCCTACACCGAAACCAAAGTCAACCCCAAAGTCAACGCCAAAGCCGACTCCTAGTCCTTATGAAGGGCAATATTGTCCGATTGACACCCTAAAACTCGGGGTATGCGCAAATGTACTTGGTGGCTTGCTAAATGTTGTGGTCGGTACCCCTCCTAAGAAAGAATGTTGCTCTCTCATCAGTGACCTTGTTGACCTTCAGGCCGCTGTTTGCCTTTGCACTACCATTAAAGCCTATCTTTTGGGCATCAAACTCGACGTTCCTCTTTCCCTAAGCTTGCTTCTAAATGGCTGTGGAAAGAAAGTTCCCAAAGGCTTCCAATGTGCCTATTAACTTTACTTCCTCTTGAAAATTTTCAAATCAATTTCCATTTCCTGCATATTTGTTGCTTTGAATTTGTTCTCTATTTTAAGTTTTCCAAGTAAGAACATTTTAATTAAGTGCTAGGTAACTTTTCGTTACCTTCTTTGTAGTTGTTGCAGTGTGTGTGTTAAGAGAAATTTGTGTACCTCTTTGAATTTGAATTGAAATGTAGCAAATCATTCCCATTATTTTCATTCACAGTTTCTTCTGGTCTAAGATTATTTTGAAATTACTGCATACTTATTTTATATCCTCTCGATCATAAAATAAATGTCCATTTATTTATTTATTTAATTTTAGTAAATTTTAGTGGAATAGATGCATGAATATCCTTGTAATTCACTTTCGAACTTTTGGTTTTATAAGTATATAATTAAATGAACTATAGAACAAAATTGGTAAAAAAAAAAAAAAACAATGAAGAAAAAAATTTCATAAGAAATGTCTTTCATTTGAGACCAGTTTGGACGGAGAGGGTAAGTACTCGATAAAAGTTCAACCAAATTGACCGAAAAATAATTCCAATATGAAACTTATTTTTTGGAGATAGTGTTTGCTATTCAAAATGATTGGATCAATGATAATAAATCCAACGTATTCTTTCAGTAATATTGCAAATATATCTTAATCTCCATAATTATCGTCAAAGTGTAAGAAAAGTAAAATCCATTATAAATATTTTCATCATGAATCATGCAATTTCCAAATATATATCACTTAACATTGCATATCCAAATCTTAGCCTAATTAGATGCATTTTTTTTTCAACTGCCAGCTTAAAACTCGTAGTTTCCGTCTATATTATTTCCACTCTTACACTCCTTGAACACTATAAAAACCCAATGCCAATCTCCAAATCTCTTCATCTCTAAACAAACAACTTGCGTAACAATTCTTGAAGTTCATCAATGGCTTCCAAGATCACTTCTTCACTATCTCTCCTTCTCTCTCTCAACCTCATCTTCTTTGCCCTAGTAAGCGGCTACGACGACTTTTACAATCCAACTCAAAGTTTGACCAAGTCCTCATATTGTCCCGTCGACTCCCTACAACTCGGGGTGTGTGCAAATGTGCTTGGAGGGTTGCTAAATATTATTGTCGGTACCCCTCCTAGTGACCAATGTTGCTCTCTTATTGGTGGTCTCGTTGACCTCGAGGCCGCTGCTTGCCTTTGCACTACCATTAAAGTGTATCTTCCATTTGTCAAACTTGATGTTCCTCTTGCCCTAAGCTTGCTTCTAAATGACTGTGGAAAGGGAATTCCTAATGGCTTACAATGTGCCTATTAGTGATCTCTACTACCCCTCTTAAACATCGTTCGTTGTATTTTAATTTTTCGTTAAGGTTGAATGTGGTTCAAATAGATTCAAGGTAACTTTTCGTTACCTTCTTTATATTGTAATGTGCGTAAACTTAGTTTATTTGTGTACGTACTTATTTTTTCAATGAAATGCAAAAAAAAGTTACTTTTCGTCCACATTATTTTTCATGAGATAAGCTAGAAAAACCAAATGAATCTATCGTTTGAACAGATTGAAATGTTGTAGCACCACTTGCTATAAGTTTGAGGTAAAAAACGATATTTTCTTGCCTAGAAAATATCTTTTCGACAAAATCTTATTGGCGGCTTTGGTTCTCAAGTTGTTTATTTCGCAGATGATACATATATTTATGTGTCGATTTATGAATATCAGTATATGAATCCTAGTTCGAGAATAAAAAAATTAAGATTACAAACAATAAAGTTAAAAAAAACAAAAAAACTAAAAAAAAAATCATACGTCGTTCTTACACGACACAAAAATGTCATAGAATCTCACTTGACTTTTGGTTTAAGAAATTTGAAGGATATCACTTTGAAAAAGGAAATACTAGTACAAAATATTCTTAACTTTTCCTTACCTTCTTTATATTGTAATAAATGACTATGCAAGATCATTCACGGGAATATATTGCGTGACATAGTCCAATGTCGACAAATAAGAATAAGACAAAAACTTATGTGAGAACAAGGGGATCCGTCTCATTTATGAGACGGTTCATTTTTGATCCATGATCCGACTCACGAACCGGCTCCATGACCCATGGGGGCGACCCTGCCACGTGGCAGCCTCTCATAGGTCAAAAAAATCTTTTTTTTTTAATTTTTATATATATATATTTTTTTGTTTTTTTTCGGTTTGTCAAAAGTAATAGTTACTATAACTAAATGTAACAGTTTATATACATAAAAGTAATACATATATACAGAAAAATTAACAGTGTTTTTTTTATGTTTTCTTCGTTTGCCAAAAGTAATATTTATTGCAACTAAAATATAATGAACGTGTTACTTATATGTAACAGTGTTTATACATAATTGTAACACATATGTATAGAAAAAGTAATAATTCAACCATTTACATTTTTAGAGCTAAAAACATTTGATTAGTATTACATGTAAAAGTATTACATTATCTATAGAAATATATTATAATTTCTTTTATTAAAGTGTTACATTTACTTGTACAAACAATTACATTCATGTATATGAGTTGTTACTTTTCAAATGTTACTTTCTTTCAAAAAATTAAATCAAAATACACAATATTTTATATTTTTGCAAAAGCACTATTACATTACATTTTAGTATAAATGATAATTACATTTAGATATTGTTTGGGTTACATGTAATTATAGTTAGTATTACATTTGAAAAAATGGGTAAAACGAGCTTTTGTTCTTGTAAAACAGGTGTTACGTTTACTTATGAACAATGTTACTTTATATGTATACAGTCATTACATTAAGTTATAGTAACTATTACTTTTGGTAAACGACGGAAAAGCCAAAAAAAAAAAAAAAAAAAAACATTTTTTGGGCCAATGATTGGCTGCCACGTGGCAGGTTTGCCCCATGGGTCATGGATCCGGGTCATAAAAACACGTCTCATAGATGAGACGGATCCCCTTGTTCTCATGGGAGACTAGCTCTAAGAATAATACTAGGGGAACAAAAAAAATCACAAAATCCTAGGTGTAATGATTTTATTGGTGTTTTTTAAGTAGAGTGTGGCGGGTCCATTATCGATGCAACTAATAAAATATCGTCACTTCATTTTGTAAGCAAGATTTTGTGAGCTTATTTTGTTCCCATAGCATTGCTCGACAAATAATTCATATGCAAAATGTTAAGTGTGAATGACTTTTAATTTAGAAAGCGATTGGCAAGATAATGACTTTTGCAATCCCTCTCAAAAATTCTCTACTATTAATTTACTTGTGACAAAAGACCAGTTGCGTGATGGAAGCATCTTTCTGACTTCAGATCAACATCTTACTAACTGTACGTGCGACTCTAAGATTAAGAACGCGGTCTATGTAGGAATCTTATTTTCTTCATGCTCGCTCCATATATGAAAAACCTTGAATTGGTCTCATAAATATCTCCGTCTGTTCCGTAATAAATATTACTCCCTCTGTCCCTAAATGAGTGTCCATTTTCAAGAAATCTTTGTCCCAAAATGAGTGTTTTTTTTTAGCATAACTTTCTCCCTAAATGTTTTTTTTTTAAAAAATTTCACCAGTTTCTTTATACGTGTAAAACTAAATGTTTGGAAATGAGATTACAAGATTATATATGAATATTTGCTACCAAATTGTACAACAAAGTTGAGATTTTCAGTGTCCCTTAAAATGAAATTTGGACACTCATTTAGGGACAGAGGTAGTACATTTTTTTTTTAAATAATGACGCGTTTTCGAAAAAAGGAAAATCTTGTGCAATTTTCTCAGTGTACATGCAATGGAATGTGCAAGTAAGTTCAACGTAAAAACATTGTCCTTATTTGAGTAAACTCATGAGTGTTGGTACCTAGTATCAATTGTTTGGAGTGTTTACATGTGGATTAGATGATATTCAATATGTGTAAATACATACCAACTCTTGTAAACTCAATTTAGCTCGTAAAAGTACGTATACTAATGTCATCTACCAAAGCAGATCGCTTATTTTACACCCAAAAACACGTAATACGCTCCATGGAACACAAAGCTACAACGTGATGAGCACACATTTCACACCACATTCTTCCGGCAAAACATAAAAACAAAATTCAAAGTATGTAATAATAGCATGAACATAATTAAACACGAGAAACCATAGTATATGAAGCTTAGCATTGAAATCCACTTGGGACATTCTTTCCACAAGCATTGAGAAGCAAGCTGAGAGAAACCGGAACATTAAGGTTAATGCCCAAAACGTTTGCCTTAATAGCAGTACAAAGGCAGACCGCAGCCTCAAGGTCCGCAAGGCCTTGAATGAGGCTGCAGCATTGGGTTTTTGGAGAGCTTCCAAGAACAACACCGAGCAAGTTTCCAAGTAAATTAGCACAAACGCCGAGTTTTAGGGTGTCTTTAGGGCATTTGGCTTGGGAAGAAGGGCTTGGAGTTGGCTTGGGGATTGGTACGGATGGGGTTGGAGTTGGCTTTGGTTTTGGAGATGGGGTTGGCTTTGGTTTTGGAGATGGGGTTGGCTTTGGTTTTGGTGATGGGGTTGGTTTCGGCTTTGGGGTAGGGGTTGGGCAAGTGCCACAACTACTTACTAGGGTAAAAAAGAGGAGGTTCAGGGAGAGAAAGAGAGCAAGTGAAGCTGTGTTCTTGGAAGCCATTGTTGTTCAAAACCCTAAATGTTGGGTTTGAGATATTGTGGTAGTAGTGGAGAGGGTTTTGTGAAGTGGTGAGTATATTTGAAGTATGAGATTTGGTATTTATAGAGTTTTGGAAATTAGGGTATGAGTAGATGGGTGGGAAATTTGGGACCTCTGCATGCAGAATCGGATTGCTTAACTGCTCAAATCTCATCTCTAACAAATGCAAGGCCCCGATCTGATGGCGAAGCTAGAAAATTTTAGAAAGAGGTTCATAGCCCCTTTACGAATAACTGTGATAACTGAGGTACATATATAAATTAAGTATAAAAGAGGGTCAAAATAATATTTTTAATGCAATTTGTTTTCATAATTAAAGGGGTTAAAATGTATAAATTCATCATTTTTTCAGTAGCAAAATGCCAAACGTCACATGTCCCGAATACTACTTCAGTCTTCTCTAGGAGAAGATGTCAAGAGTAATATCTGCCTTTGGGGATATTTTAGCTGGCTGGCAAAATTTTGGATTTATGTGAAGATAGAAATGGAAATTGCCGTGTCCTTTGGGGGAGTTGTGGGTTGATTTGTCTATTTTCAAGGTAACATAAAATGATTATTGTAAATACACTTATAAACTGTGCATTATTGCTGATCTAGAACAGTGCATTCAAGTTTGCTTAAAATTTCTTTGCAAACCATCAAACTTTTTCCATAATTAACACTCCATTCAAATATTGTACTCCCTCCGTACTAACTGAATTAGGATTTTTGGGTTAGGCACGGGGATTAAGGAAAAAGTGTTAGTGGAGTAGGTCTTGTGAATATGAAAAGTAAAATAGGAGAGAGAAAGTGGGTAGAGAACAATGAGTGAAAAGTTGTTGTGAGTGTGAATGTGTGTCCCTTTAAATAAAACACTTCCATTTTTGGGTTGTCCTAATTCGAATGGGACACCAAAAATGGAAATTTATCCTAATTCGAGTGGGACGGAGGGAGTATTGGAGTACCCTTTTTTCTCAGTCCTAAAATAAATATTACTACCGCCGTCCCAGAGTAAGAGTAAGAGTTCACTCATTCATTTGCACGAAGATTAAGATATAAACATAGTGATGTAAGTGTTGTGAGTATGAAAAGTGAGGTGGGAGACAGAATGTGTGGTATGGAATAGTAAATTGATTGGTGTTGTGAGTGTAAAATTAAAGTACGAGAGAGAATGAGTGGGAGGAATAGTAAAAATTCTTTACCATTTTAAGACGTGAGCACTTACTTTGTGACAGACTAAAAAAAAGTGGGTACTTATTCGGAGACCGAGGGTGTATGTTTTTAATTATATAAGAAAATAGTTATAATGAAATTCTATCAATCAAGCTACAATTCATATACAAACGAGTAAAAGAGGTATATTTAAGAAGCTCATTTATGCGCATTAATTAGCTTTCTATTACTCCCACTGTCCCTAAATGAGTGTCCAAATTCCATTTTAAGTGACACTGAAAATCTTAACTTTTTGAACAATTTGGTAACAACGATTCATTTATAATCTTGTAATATCCTTTCCAAATCTTTAGTTTTCCACGTATAAAGAAACCGGTGAAAATTTTTCGAAAAAAAATGTTTAGGGAGAAAGTTATGTTAAAAAAAGACACTCATTTAGGGACAAAGATTTTTTGAAAATGGACACTCATTTAGAGACCGAGGGAGTACTATTTAACATTCAATTAGTATTATGTATTTAAAGGAAATTGTTTGCTATAGATGACTTACGTATTCAAAACCCTAATGCGTGTGCTACTATGGTTTTTTCTTTATTTTTATTTTCCCTTTCTTGTCGGCAACTTAAAACAATTTTACATATTAGATATAAACCGCGAAAAAAAGTTTAGATAATATCTCCGTCTTATATTTATCACTACTTATTTCTATTTTAGGTGTCTCATACTTATTGCTACTTACCCAAAATGTTTACTTTCTCTCTCCTATTCACTCACAACAACTCTCCACTAACTTATTTTCTCTCTCCTACCCACTCACAATACTTACTTTTCCAACATATTTTCTTAATCCCCATACATTATCACACTACTAGAAATTGCACTTTTTGGGACAAAATATATTTGTCACCTAAGTTTTATTTTGGTCAGCTTAAATTTAAGAAGACAAATCTTTGTCACAAAAGATTTGTCACCTCAACCTCTTGGTCATAGGTTTTAGGTGACCAATTTCAGTGTTGGTCACCTAAATTTCCCATGGCAACAAATTTTAAGTGACCAATAGTTGTCACCTGTGATTTCTTTATGTCACAAATATATATTGGTCACAACAGCTATTATGGGACAATTTTTTGGTGACAAAACGTGGTTACATAAGTAATCTTTGGCAACTAGTTTTTTTGTTGCCAGAGGTTTCTTAGGTGAGAGCTTTTTAGATGACAAATGATGTTTGGTCATTTTAACTATTATGTGACAAACTAAAGTCGCAAAATGATGGTCATCAAAGAATTTTGTTAACAAAACACTATTTGTCACTTAAGCATTTCTTTAGATGTTAGATGACAAATCATTATTTGGTCACCTAAAAAAAATTAAGGTGACAAAAATAGTTATTTTAACAAATTTAGGCCAATTACTATAATCAACATTAGATATATATTATCCTATCAATTTGTTAATAAAACATGAAACGAAATATATTACATTAAACTAAAGTAGTTCGAAATACAAAAGAGGATAGGTTAGTGTTCAAAATCAAAATACTACCATCCAAATCAACATAAAATTACACACATTAAACTAAATTAAGTTGGGGGAGTAGAATCACAATGAGTAGTGTCAGTGGTCATAGATTTAGGAACTTGAATATCGTCGGGGGATGTTATGCCCTTGGCATGCAACATGGCAATAACTCGATTAAGCGTTTCGGATTGCGATGCCACTAAAGCTTTAAGCTCTTTCACCTCATATCGTGAATGAGGTGATGCCTGATATGTTGAAGGGGGCAACCGGCGTCTAACATCGCGTACCATCCCTCGACCCATACCCCGCACGTAACTACCAACACTCGGCCCCAATTCTTGAAGAGTATCTGTCAATATGTTCACTCCTATGCTTGGATCAGGGAGTGGAATATCATCCACTGGGGTGTCGGGTGGATATTGAGATTCATTATCATGAAGGAACTCATTTATCTTCTGTTGCATCTTCTCCTAAAATAAAACAAAAATTTAGTAATAAAATACACAAACAAATTAAAAGAAAAAATATATAATTTATATGTTTATGAGCACAAACTTACATATAAAGGGGCTGCACTTGGATTATCTGGCGTGACATAAACTTTCTTAGAGTTGTCAACTGCAGGAAATTTTGAATTCTCTTTCTACAAAAAAAAATATTATATATATATAAAAATATAAAAAGAAAGAAAATAAAAATATTAAAAGAAAATCATTTTATACCTTTCGAAGATCATCTATCATGTAAACAAACGGTTTAGCTCCACCGTGATGATTAAGTGTCTTCAATCCCCTATTGATCGTATTGGCGGCTGAGTGTCTCTGTGAAGTAAATAAGTACATACACAAAGATACATATATGTTAAAATATATATGAGCAATAGTAAGTAACAAAATATGAAATATTTTTGGACATTCATTTTGGGACGGAAGTAGTACTAAATATATGTATATTTTTTGGACATCCAAGAAATATGGGAAAGTGACCAGAACAAGAACAAGAAAACTAAAACATGATGATCTTCGTTCGAAAATAAAATAAAATAAAATATGATGATCACAAGAAATGATATACAGGAACACATAATGCACACTAACACACACTAACACACACACAAACTGCACACAAACTGCACACTAACACGCACGCTGCACACCAGCAAACAACACTGCACACCAGCAAACAACACTGCACACCAGCAAATAACACTGCACACTAACACATACTAATACACACTCTGCACACCAGCAAAACACACACTGCACACACCATCAAAACACACACTGCACACCAACACAATCAAAACACTCTACACACCAACACAATCAAAACACTCTGAACACCATCAAAACCTCCCACCTATTTCAACTCATTCTCGAGGAGGTACACGGAGCTCCCTTCTTCCATCAAAAGCATCTGTGGAGGTGTTAAACCGCATAGGGTGATCAGAAGGTAACCATCTGCGGTGCCCTGTAAAACATACCTTCCCACCAGCCCAACTAGAGGTAGTGTCATCCTTGCAAATTGGGCAAGCATTATAACCAATAGTGCTCCAACCTGAAGTAACACCATAAGCAGGGAAATCATGTATTGTCCACATAAGCGCGGCCCATAACGTAAATTGTGAGCCAGAGTACTTATCATAAGTATTTACACCATTCACCCATAAATCTTTCAGCTCATCAATCAATGGTCGCAAATAAATATCTATCTCCTTTCCTGGATAACCAGGAATAAGCAAAGTTAGCATTGTAAACTCTTTCCGCATGCACCTCCAAGGTGGTAAGTTGTAAGGAACCACAACGATGGGCCATGTGATATGGTTAGCATTCATATCTCCAAATGGATTAAACCCATCAGTAGCAAGACCTAGCCTTATGTTTCGAGGCTCTGCTGCAAAAGCGGGGTAGTCAAGATCAAATGACTTCCCCGCATCTCCATCTGCAGGATGCCTCAAAACATCGTCATCCACCCTTTCCTCTTTGTGCCATCTCATATCTTTTGCGGTGTGCGAAGACATGTATAGCCGTTGCAATCTCGGTGTTAGTGGAAAGTAGAACATTGCCTTGTGTGGAACTCTCTTCTTAGCATAGCTGGAACTAGGTTTGTATCTTGGGTGATTACACACGGGGCATATATCCAAAGCCTCGTATTCCTTATAATACAACACACAATCATTAGGACAAGCATGGAATTTTTTATAGGACAACCCCAACCTCTTTAACACCTTAAATGCTCTACGAGTATCGTAAGGCAATGTATTTCCTTCAGGAAGTATACGCCGCATTATCTCCAACAAATCATCAAATTGGCAATTTGGAGTACGGGATTTGACTTTGTAATGTAGTAACTCCACAAGGTCAGTAAGTGAAGAAAATTGTGTGCAACCAGGGTATAACTCTTGCAAGGCTTGCTGTAGGAGTTCTTCATAGTCCGACATCTCTTGACTATGCATGTCATTTATGCCCCTATCCAAAATATTATGATGCATTGACGCATATGGAAATGCATCATTTATTATACCCATCACTTGGTCATTGTCATCAAAATACCGCTCGTCTTGCGGATGAGGTTGCGATGACGTTGAAGTACCATCTGAACGTTCACCATGATGTATCCAGGTCGTATAATTATACATCATCCCCTTCCGCAACAAGTGAGATTTCACTTCATGGATATAATGAAAGACCATGTTGTTGCAGTTAGGGCACGGACATGGGATCATGCCAGAGGAGTTATGAGTATGTGATACAGCAAATTCAAGGAAGCGATCAACCCCGTCTATATGTTCCCTTGAAATTTTGTTGGGAAGATACATCCAACTTTTATCCATTATAATAGGGTCTAGATAATCGAATAAGAAAATAAAGGAGAATGATTGATTGTAGAATAGAAGATAAAAAGATAAATTGAAGAATGATAGAAATATCTATATAGAAGGAACGCTGGATGTGAAAGAAGAAATGCAATTACAGAAGATTTGGTGTATGGATACAAGAATCATATCCTATAAGAGATTATATATAGACACTAAAATATTTTAGGTGACAAAAGCAAACTTTTAAGCTACTAATGGATGAGTTTTTACCCATCCAAATCATATACTTCTATGACTTATTAGATGCTCAACCTTGGGTGATTTAATGGTTTTTGAGTATTTATGAGTACAGGGGAGGAGCGAAAGAATGTACGGATTCTTGTACGTTAAAGTGCGAAAAAGACGGATAAAAAACGGACCAGAACATAAAGATAAAGAAATGTTACCACTGATTACTCAATGTCATTGGATAGTACTCGAAAAGAGCTTTCCAACTATAGTTTACACGTCTAAATCGGATTTCGTATGAAGAAGTTATGGCCTCCGGAAGATTGCGCGTAAAATGTACAAGCCGTGGAGAAAGGGGGGCGCACGCACACCAAACTTAGGGTGCGCGCACCCACACCAGATCAGACCTCCCAGCCTTCTGTAATGAAGATGCGCACGCACAAATCCAGCCAGAGCGCGCGCGCTACCAGGGACCATAGGGGGATTTGGCTAGGGACCTTAGAGGAATTTCCAAAATATTATGGGCTTTTCAGTAATTTCCAAAATTCCAAGGGCTTTTTTGGAATTTTTGGAGGATCTTTGGGGAATTTTTTAAGGACTTTTCTGGAAACTCAAAAATACCAAGGGCTCCTGGGGAATTCCGGCCACCAGCACTTTATTTATCCTTTTTCATCAAGGAATCCTAGGGTTTTTCCTATTTTTACACCTCCTTAGCCCTAGTATAAATATAACACTCTATCCAATTTATTTTAGTCATACTTTGTACATACTTTTATTCAAGATTCAAGGATTGTAATCAAGATCTCATCAATTTAATCCCAGGTTTTGATGTTCTTTATTATTTTTCTTGTTCTTGATTTTATTCTTATTAGTAGCTAATTTCTTAGATCCATGAATTGGTAGTAACAATACTTGATCTCTATGCTATAGATTTAATTATTTCATTCTTTCTTATTCTTGTTTATCAAAATATTCTTCATTCTAAATTCTTTAGTTTCAGTTATATGTTAAGATATAAATTGGCTTTAGAATTTCTGGGTATCTATTGTTACAGTGACTCAGGCATTGATACATTGACCACTATTTTGATTAATATATCTATTTGATGCCGTGATAGAAATCAAGTGGGTGTAGGTTTAACTGTTCTTTAGAACTTAATAACTCTTTAAACAATTACATGGAATTGATTTGCGAAGTGTGATTAGTTAGAGAGAAATAGATTGCAATCCGGCCGCCTCACCGTCCCAATTCTTACTTTTGTGAACGAACCCAAGAAAGAGATTGATCTTTTCATTAGGAGCATAGCATAGAGTAAAAGTATTTGTGAATCCAATTTGTGAATATATTCGTTAATCTTGCTTCTATTTGTTTCTTAGTTTAATTTAATTTATTGTTTTAGTAGTTAAATTAATAAAAAAACCAAAACCCCACTATTTACTTTTCTGTTTTATTTGCATTCTTGTTAATCCTTCAAGTCTCTATGGATTCGACCCTTGCTTGTGCATACTACTACATTGGTAACTAGTACACTTGCTAAGTAATTTAATTAGAGGGAGATTTTCTCCATCAAGTTTTTGGCGCCGCTGCCGGGGACTTGATTAGGTTAACAAGTTTGTGTAGATAGTGTAAATAGTTTTCTTTTAGTTTTTATTATTTTTTAGTTAATTCTTTTATTTCTTTGTTTATCTAAATATATGTGTGAGCTTCTCTAGAGGGATGTATGGAATAAACACCAATGATGACTTAGGAAAACAAGAATTAGACCGACAATTAGCCAAATTATCTGAGAATTTAGATTTGTTGTTTGCAAAGATAAAGTCGGTAAATTATAATGTTCAACATGGATGTGCTAATTGTGGTGTTTATTATCATTCTACTAATGATTATCCGTCTATGACCTATTTTCCTGAGTATGCTCCACAGGTTCAAGAAAGGAATTTCGCCCCACCATGGTCACCGCAATACGACTATTTTCCTAACTCTTTTAATCCAGGATGGGGAAATCATTCAGACATGGTATGGGGAAATGATGAGGTAGTTCATGATCCCACTTGTGAGCCAAACTATGTGAATAATCCACCGCCACCACAGTCGGAAGAGCAACCTTCAACCCTGGTTTGGTATCTAAATGCTGACGGGGAAGAGTGTGTCTATGACTCTTTTTTTTAGCCATATTTTAAACCACCACCACAATATGGAAAGCAAATCGTGGAGGACGCAAAAGAGAATTTTGTCTATGAAATCTCTAATGTTTCCTCTCCGGATGAGTCACATGAAGAGAAACCTTTTGAGGATGCAACGGAGAATTTTGTCTATGAAATCTCCAATGTTGTCTCTAATGGAGGGTCACTTGAAGAGAAATCTTTTGAGGATGCAAAGGAAAATTTTGTCTATGAAATCTCCAATGTTGACTCTGAAGATGAATCACATTTTGATAATTCAAGTGGGTGTATAGGTTGTGTGGAAAAGGCGAAGGAGGCAAAGAAGGTGGAGAAAACATGGCATGAGTTAGCTATTGAGGAGCTTGAGTTTGCCTTATATGGTGGTGAGAAGTGGGTTAGTAGGGAAGTTCCCAACGAGGATAAGGACCTTTATATTGAAGAGAACTTGGTGATCCTTATGGTACCCCTTCCTTCTTGTAATAGTGGAAAAAGTGGTGAGAGGCCACAAGTGGAAGAGCCCAAGAAGCGAAGATGCCAACAATTCCCTGTGTTACTAAATGATAAAATAAAAAGGGGAATGTACATGGGGCTCAAGCTGAAGATAAGGACCCGCAAGAATGCAAAGTGGGCCAAAGGAAGAAAGGTGAAATCCAAACTGGGCAACGGTCGGGCTAACGACCTTAACCAAATGCGCTTGTTGGGAGGCAACCCAACTAGGTAACATTTATTTTGCTTTCATTTTATCATTTTATTGTATCATGCCATCCTTTGAACCCAAAGCATGCTTTAGTTCCTTATGCTATGAGGACATAGCATGTTTTGAGTTTGGGGGTAGGCATCTCTCCGAGTTTGTGGGTTTATAGGGGAGTGTATATAGTTGTCACCCTCCAAAAAAATAGAAATTTTTTAAAAAAATTGTTCTCTTTATATTTTGGGATGTTGGCCATGGTCGGTGATGATCCGAGGGTTTGTTTTTATTAGCCATTAGGGTGCTATTGTTTAACTTAGAGTTGGGACTGCATTAACACTACTAAAGGCATGATTGCACCACCTCTCACTTACATTACTTTCATGATCATGTTATCAACTTAAGAATAATTTATGGGATCACTTGGTGTATGTTCGGGGACCCTAGAACATTGTTGCATGGTTGTCAATAACAAGTCAATAGGTTATTCGGTATTTATGGCATTTGTTTCTAAACCATTTTTGTCGGCCTTATTTTGTCTATCTAGTCACTTAAATAAAATCATCTCTAGAACACCCTTTTGAGCCTAATAATGAATGAAAGAATGGCACATTAAAGACCGCCGTTCACCTTCTTTTGATACCCGATTTCCTACCTTTTTGCACATAGAATAGATTAAACTCACCTTGACGAGGAAGTGGATTAGGGAATGATGGGAATTTATGGTTAGAAATTGGGAGAATGATTGGGGAATTATGGTATATGGCCAAAGATATGAAATGGGTGTATGTAATGAAAAGAAAGGGCAAGCACAAAAAAAATAATAATAATAATAAAGAGAAAAAGCTTGTCCCTTTAGTGAATTGAAGTGATGATTTGGAAAAGGCCGCAGGAAATAGGGAATTGCGTCTCACCCCATGTAATTATATAAAGATCAAGTTTGGGGGTGAGACAGTGTGGGAATTGGGTGAGCGGAGAGTTTATCATATTGTGAGGATGTACATATTGTAGAAGACTTCTTAGTCCACTTTCTTAACATCGTATGTCCTTACCTTCATTTGTAACCGTGAACCTAGCCTCGCATGTTTGTTGTGCTTAAACTTTATGCCATATTTTCTTTCAATATCGGTAACCGGGTTGACAACTGTGTATCCATGATTATGAGTGTCCTTGATTGGGTTAACGTCTATCATCATCATCATTTGTGGAATAAGAGCATTAACTTAAGTGATCCCATAAGCTAATCTTATTTTGGTCGCAATGATCACCAATATCACTCATCCTATAATGTTGCGGTGGAAAATCAAACGAGTTAGTAGTGTGTATGTATTGCAATTTGGTTTTTCAATGGTACCTATTTAATTGAACTTGTGTGAGGACCCTGCGAGTTTTGGCTAACGACTTCCATATGTATTGAGAACATCCCAAAAATATTTGTTTGTTTTTTTTTAGTGTTTGTAGTTTTATAGTATTATATTTTTTTTGTTTTACTCGAGGACGAGCAAAAGATAAGTTTGGGGGTATTTGATGGTTGAGTTTTTACCCATCCAAATCATATACTTCTATGACTTATTAGATGCTCATCCTTGGGTGATTTGATGGTTTTTTGAGTATTTATGAGTACAGGGGAGGAGCGAAAGAATGTACGGATTCTTGTACGTTAAAGTGCGAAAAAGACGGATAAAGAACGGACTAGAACATAAAGATAAAGAGATGTTACTACTGATTAATCAATTCCATTGGATAGTACTCTAAAATATATTTCCAACGATAGTTTACACGTCCAAATCGGAGTTCGTATCAAGAAGTTATGGCCTCCGGAAGATTGCACGTAAAATGTACAAGCCGCGAAGCAAAGGGTGCGCATGCACACCAAATTTAGGTCGCGCGCACCCACACCAGATCAGACCTCTCAGCCTTCTGTGATGAAGATGCGCACGCACCAATCCAGCCAGAGCGCGCGCACTACCAGGGACCGTAGGGGTATTTGGCTAGGGACCTTAGAGGAATTTCCAAAATATTATGGGCTTTTCAGTAATTTCCAAAATTCCAAGGGCTTTTTTGGAATTTTTGGAGGACCTTTGGGGAATTTTTCAAGGACTTTTCTGGAAACTCAAAACTACCAAGGGCTCCTGGGGAATTCTGGCCACCAGCACTTTATTTATCTTTTTTCATCAAGGAATCCTAGGGTTTTTCCTATTTTTACACATCCTTAGCCCTAGTATAAATATAACACTCCATCCAATTTATTTTAGTCATACTTTGTACATACTTTTATTCAAGATTCAAGGATTGTAATCAAGATTTCATCAATTTAATCCCAGGTTTTGATGTTCTTTATTATTTTTCTTGTTCTTGATTTTATTCTTATTAGTAGCTAATTTCTTAGATTCATGAATTGGTAGTAACAATATAACAATACTTGATCTCTATGCTATAGATTTAATTCTTCCATTCTTTCTTATTCTTGTTTATCAAAATATTCTCCATTCTAAATTCTTTAGTTTCAGTTATATGTTAAGATATAAATTGGCTTTAGAATTTCTGGGTATCTATTGTTACAGTGACTCGGGCATTGATACATTGACTACTATTTTGATTAATATATCTATTTGATGTCGTGATAGAAATCAAGTGGGTGTAGGTTTATCTGTTCTTTAGAACTTAAGTAACTCTTTAAACAATTATATGGACTTGATTTGCGAAGTGTGATTAGTTAGAGAGAAATAGATTGCAATCCGGCCGCCTCACCGCCTCAATTCTTACTTTTGTGAACGAACCCAAGAAATAGATTGATATTTTCATTAGGAGCATAGCATAGAGTGAAAGTATTTGTGAACCCAATTCGTGAATCTATTCGTTAATCTTGCTTCTATTTGTTTCTTAGTTTAATTTAATTTATTGTTTTAGTAGTTAAATTAATAAAAAACCAAAACCCCACTATTTACTTTTCTGTTTTTAAACATTCTTGTTTTCCAATCTAGTCTCTGTGGATTCGATTGCTTGTGCATACTACTACATCGGTAACTAATACACTTGCTAGGTAATTTAATTAGAGGGAGATTTTCTCCATCAGCTACTGATGGATAAAAATCCACTGTGTAATAAAATACCTTGCAAGTGTACAAGTGCCGAAGTAGCAGTATACAAAAGTAAGGGTCGAACCACAGAGACTTGAGTGAAAACAAATATATTTAATTAATGTAAAAGTATCCAGGGGTTTTGGTTTTAAAATATTTAACTAAACTACTAATGCAAGAATTTAAACTAATATTAATTTTAAAAAAAAAGATTTATCAAGGATGACAAGAGATTCACGGATTGGATTCACAAATACCTTCACTTTATGCTATGCTCATAATAATAAGATCAATCTCATTCTTGGGTTTGTTCACTTTAGTAAGAATTGGGACAGTTCGGTCACCGGATTGCAATCCTTTTATTTCTTTTATATTATACTTTCCGCTAGGTCTACACAATATGCAAGAAATTTATGAAGCACTCAATAACATATAAACCTAATCCTTTTGACTTCCGCTAGGTCCTCAATTGAATTTAATCATCAAAACAATGGTCAACGTATTATCACTCACGCTAGTGCAGTAATAAATACCCAATAATTCTAAAGCCAATTTATATCTTAACATATAATTGAAACTAAAGAATTTAACATGAAAAATATTTTGATGAACAAGAATTAATATTGAATGGAAGAATTAAATCTATAGCATAAAGATCTAGTATTTGCTACTACCAATCCATGAATCTAGAAATTTAGCTACTCGTATTCACAACAAAAGAAACAAAAAAAATAATAAAGAACATCAAAACCTGGAATAAATTGATGAAAATCTTGATACAACTCTTGAATCCTTGAATAAAGTATATATAAAGTATGAATAAAAAAATTGGATGGAGTATTATATTTTTACTAGGGCTAAGGAGGTGTAAAAATAGGAAAAACCCTAGGATTCCTTATTGAAAAAGGATAAATAAAGTCCTGGTGGCCGGAATTCCCCAGGAGCCCTTGTTATTTTTGACTTTCCAGAAAAGTCCTCCAATAATTCCCTAAAGGTCCTCAAGAAATTCCAGAAAAGCCCTCAGAATTTTGGAAGTTACTAAAAAGCCCAATATATTTTGCATAATTCCTCAAAGGTCCCTAAAAAATTCCCCTAAGATCCCTGTGTGGGCAGCCGCCCAAAGTAGGAGTGGGCAGGCGCCCACTTGATCAGCCTCTTGGCAATTCGGAGCTCAAATGTGTGATTTGTACTTTTTACGCGTAAACTTCCGGAGGCCATAACTTCTTCATACGAACACCGATTTGGACGTGTAAACTATCGTTGGAAAGCTCTTTTCGAGTACTATCCAATGGACTTGATTTCTCAGTGTTCACATCTCTTTATCTTTATTTTCTGGTCCGTTCTTTATCCTTCTTTTTCACACTTTAACGTACAAGAATCCGTGCATTCTTTTGCTCCTTCCCTATACTCATAAACACTCCAAAAACCATAAAAATACCCAAGGTTGAGCATCTAATAAGTCATAAAATTATATCATTTGGATGGGTAAAAACACATCCATCAAATACCCCCAAACTTATCTTTTGCTCGTCCTCGAGTAAAACAAAACAAAAAATAAAACTATAAACTACAAAATCTGAAAAACAATAAAAAAAAATATTTTTGGGATGGTCTCAATACATATGGGAGTCGTTAGCCAAAAGTCTCAGGCTTCCTCACACAAATGTCATCAAATAGGTACCATTGAAAAACCAAATTGCAACACATACACACTACTAACTCGTTTGATTTTCCACCGCAGCATGATAGGATGAGTGATGTTGGTGATCAATGCGACCAAAATAAGATTAATTTATAGGATCACTTAAGTTAATGTTCTTATTCCACAAATGATGATGATGATACACGTAACCCAATCAATGACACTCATAATCATGTATACACAGTTGTCAACCCGGTTACCGATATTGAAAGAACATATGGCATAAAGTTTTAAGCACAACAAACGTGCGAGGATAGGTTCACGGTTACAAATGAAGGTAAGGACATATGAATTTAAGAAAGTGGACTAAGAAGTCTTCTACAATGTGTACATCCTCACAATATGTTAAACTCTCCGCTCACCCAATTTCCACACTGTCTCACCCCCAAACTTGAACTTTTATATAATTACATGGGGTGAGATATGATTCCCTATTTCTTGCGGCCTTTTCCAAATCATCACTTCAATACATTAAGGGGACAGTCTTTTTCTCTTTTTTTTTTTCATACTTACACAAGACAAATGTGTGCTTATTTAATCACTTTGCACACTCCTCAATGATCACTTCTTTTTTTTTTTTTTTTTTTTTTTGTGCTTGCCCTTTCTTTTCATTACATACACCTATTTCATATCTTTGGCCATAAACCATAATTCCCCAAATCATTCTCCCAATTTCTAACCATAAATTTCCATCATTCCCTAATCCACTTCCTCGTCAAGGTGGGTCTAACCTATTCTTAGTGCAAAAGGGTAGGAAATCGGGTATCAAAAGAAGGTGAACGGTGGTCTTTAATGTGCCATTCTTTCATCCATTACTAGGCTCAAACGGGTGTTCTAGCGATGATTTTATTTAGTGACTAGATAGACAAAATAAGGCCAAGAAAAGGGTTTAGAAAGAAATGCCATAAATACCGAATAACCTATTGACTTGTTATTGACAACCATGCAACAATGTTCTAGGGTCCCCGAACATACACCAAGTAATCCCATAAATTATTCGTAAGTTGATAACATGATCATAGGAAAAAAAATGTAAGTGAGAGGTGGTGCAATCATGCCTTTAGTAGTGTTAATGAGTCCCAACTCTAGGTTAAACAATAGCACCCATAATGGTTAATAAAAACAAACCCTCGGATCATCACCGACCATGGCCAACATCCCAAAATATAAAGAGAACAATTTTAAATTTTTCTATTTTTTTGGAGGGTGACAACTATATACACTCCCCTATAAACCCACAAACTCGGAGAGATGCCTACCCCCAAACTCAAAACATGCTATGTCCTCATAGCATAAGAAATGAAAACATGCTTTGGGTTCAAAGGATGGCATGACACAACAAAACAATAAAAAGAAAGGAAAATAAATGTTACCTAGTTGGGTTGCCTCCCAATAAGCGCATTTGTTTAACGTCGTTAGCCCGACGGTGACCCCAATTTTATTTTGGGTTGAGATTGGCCACTTCAGTCCTCGCCTTTTCTTTTCGACCCTTGGACCACCTTTTGTTTACTTGGGCACAAACGCCCATCTTCTTCCATACATAAGCTCCTTGCTTGATTAAATCGGGAGGGGCCCAAGAAACTTTTGAAGCTTTTTGTTTTGCCTTTTTCTTCTTCTTGGGGCTCTTTCCCCCAAACTCATTTGGTTCCTTCATCTTAGGAACACCTTTCTCAACAAAACTTTCAAAGCAGTTATCTTGATTACCAGTATCAGAAAATATATTATCACATAAATTAATAGTCAAACATTCCTCTACTTGCAAACAAGAATCAACACATTCAGACTTTGATGGCACAAGTAGTGTGTGTGATGGCACCAACTCTTTTTTAGAGTTGTTTAGGGGGTGATACGACCCGTCACTCCTTGAGTGTTGGTCGGCCTTAATGTTGCTAGCCAAGGGACAAACGTCCGCTTTATCCCTAAATTTCTCACCGCCATTCACATCTTGTTTAAACATTGCAAAATCACTTATGTACCCAACAAATTCTTCCTTAGGCGGAAGTTCTCTAGAGTTTTCAGACATTAAAAATTTAATCTCTACCCCCATCACTTTCATACAAATACTACCCTTACACACATCAATCATAGCATTAGTGTCAAACATAAATGGCCTCCCAAATAGTATGGGAGATTTTAGTTGATCATCATGTGAGCCTTCCATGCACAATACCAAGAAATCAACTGGAGTTATTAAATCATTTATTTGGACCAACACTCCTTCTGCAACTCCTAATGGTCGTTTGACCGAATGATCCGCTAGTTGTATATCTCGTGTAGGAGGTTTTAACTCAGTTATCCCCAATTCCCTAAAAACTTGGTAAGGCATCACATTGACACTAGCTCCTAAATCCATTAAACCTTTAAAACTTTGACCCTTTAGAGTGATTGGAATAGTAAAACATCCGGGGTCTTTCATTGCACTTTTAGTTTTCATAACATCCATACCACCAGAAGGTGTGGTTTTTCCAACATCAAGAGGAGGGGACTCTAATACATCATTGTTCAACCCCAAACTTCTCTCATTCGCACATGTATACTCATCATCATTAGATTCATAAGTACAAAGAGAAGAAATAAATACCTCCTCGATTTCCTCGCTATCATCCCACACCGTCATGATTGACTTGGCTTGGTCTGGTGGGTTTTGAAAACTTCCCTGTTTATGCCCTTGCTGCCCTTCAGCTAGTTGACCAATTTGGGTCTCCAGCTTTTTGTTGACAGCATCCTGCTGCTTCTCTCGTTGCTCCATCGTCCACCTCATTTGTTGTTGTTCTTGCAGCATTGACCTCATCATTTCCTCCATCGATAGATTGGGTTGCTGTTCCGGATTCCCTTGTGGGGGAGGAGGATAAAGAGGTTTTTGTTGTTGAAACTGTTTCCCTTGGTTACCCCTCCATGACAGATTCGGATGATTTCTCCAATCTGGATTGTAAGTGTTAGAATACATACCACCTTGATTCTGTCTTGGGGGGTAACCTTGCATAGCATTAACCTGTTCAGAATCACACTGCGCAGCACTTTGGCAAACATTAGTAGCATGAGAGTTAGAACCACAGTTAGCACAGAAATCAGATACCACATTAGCACTTGATGAACCCATATAATTTCGCCAAATTTTGGTTCATCAAGGCTACCTGCCTAGCAAACTCATCTACACCACTTAATTCATGCGCTCCCCTAGGTTTCCCTCTAGAGCCTTTTTCTTGAGAATTGACCCCTAACATCTCAAATAAATCTTGAGTTTCAGCAACAGTTTTGGCTCCTAAAAAGCCACATGCTATCGACCATAGCTTGGTCGGCTGCAGTCAACCCCCCATAAAATGTTTGATGTAAAAGGGCCTCAGGAAAAGCATGATGGGGGAATTGAACTTGTAACATTTTAAATCTATCCCATGCCTCATGGAATGGCTCACCTTGATCTTGAGTAAATCCTATAATTTTCTGTCTAAAGGTGGCCAAAGTGGCATGTGGGAAAAATTTCTTAAGAAAAATATCGTGCAACCCATCCCATGTAGTAATACTCCTAGCAGGAAGTAACAGTAGCCAAGTTTTGGCTGCCCCTTGAAGAGAAAATGGAAAGTATTTAAGCCTTAATTGTTCGTCAGTAACCCCTTCCTTGACTGGGAATCCAGACACAATCATCATATATTCTCTCAAAAAGTTCAAAGAATCCTCACCGGGAAGACCCTGAAACTTAGGTAACTGACTAAAATAATGGCCCTTTGCCTCATAGGTTTTAGCTGCATCAGTCAAGACAATGCACGACACCGATGTGTCGACCTTGGGCCTAGCATATTCTTTCATTAAATGGTTAGCCATTACTACTTCAATTTCTTCTCCCTCGGTGGAAGAAGTTTCTAATTCACTTAACACTACCTCTGCCTCGGTGACAGAAGTTTCAGATTCAGACTCACTAATAGAGGGAATGCCCCTATCAAGTCTATCAATATTATCGTTCAAAGGGACCAACTGGGGATCCAATGAACGTCTACCAAACATACACCAATTAAATGAACTTGTAAATCACAACAAGTCCCCGGCAGCGGCGCCAAATACTTGATGGATAAAAATCCACTGTGTAATAAAATACCTTGCAAGTGTACAAGTGCCGAAGCAGCAGTATACAAAAGTAAGGGTCGAACCACAAAGACTTGAGTGAAAACTAGTATATTTAATTAATGTAAAAGTATTCAGGGGTTTTTGTTTGAGAATATTTAACTAAACTACTAATGCAAGAATTTAAACTAATATTAATTAAAAAAAAAAGATTTATCAAGGATGACAAGGGATTCACGGATTGGATTCACAAATACCTTCACTTTATGATATGCTCATAATAATAAGATCAATCTCATTGTAACGACCCCAAATCCGGGCTCTATTTCTTAGTCATACTTTGACTATAAGTGTGTGTCTTGGTTACATGCATTACATTTTTGTTTGATTACCTTGTGCTAGTTCATTTGTTAAGTTAGGAAGATTTTCTCAAAGTTAAAACCTTAGGGAGTGTAAATTACTATAGCTAAAATTTAAGGGCTTAAGTGACAAAAGGAAAAATTGTGGTAAAAAAGGGTTATCCTCCCCTTCCCCATTCCCAGTCAAAACCCATCTCTCTACACCTAACTTTCCCATTCTCTCTCACTTTCTTCTTCCAGCAAGAAAAGAACCAAGGTAAGGGTTTTCCCCATTTTGAATTTCTTCCTCTTTAATTTCTTCTATTTTCTGAAAAATAACAACACCAAGATGATTAGTTTGTTGAGTAGAAGTTGATTTGAGTCAAAATTTCTTCACGCAAGTCCAAAGAATCCATGGTAAGAGTTTCTTCATTTCTTTGAATTCCCCTTCTCAATTTCTTCTCCTTTCTAGAAATCAAGTCTTCCAAAATGAATAGGTTGTTGATTTGATCATTGTGAGCTAAGTAAAAGTTGTTTTGGGTCAAGATCCTTCCTTCAATCAAGTAAGTTACTATTCCCCCTTTAATTATATAAATGTTCATGCATGTTATATATATGGTACTTTTTGTGATTATTGTGACCTTGGAAGTATGATTTGTGTTAATTGTTATTTGGATTGATTTCTGAAATTGTTACTGCTGAATTGGGTTGTTAGAGCTTGTACTTAAATTAGGATGTTGAGTTGTACTTTTGAGTTGGTGAAACAGAAAGAGTAGGCAAGAAATCAATTTTGAGACGGAGAACTAGAGATAGAATGATTGTTTGTGGAAATTATTGTTGGTAGTGTTAAGAAGCTTTTGTTTTGGTTGATTCCCAACTGTGTTAGAGTATAGGGTTTAATAAGATAGAAATTTGGGTTGGTACTTTAGAAATGGTGATGTTGAGTTAGAACTAAAAGGGGTAAATTTCGTCAGCACAGCGCTTTGGGCGACCGCCCATAATGGGGTGGGCGACCACCCATGTAGTCAGTTGATTTGGTCATGGAACAGGGTGCTTTGGGTGACCGCCCAGAATGAGGTGGGCGACCGCCCAGGTTGCTGAAGTTGTTGAAAGGTTTCAAATTAGATGATTTAGAATTCAATCTTAGTCTAGACTTCGGGTCTTGTCCTAGAGTACTTAGAATGTTGTCGTGGAGCACCAAAGTGGTAGGTTTGGTCCATTGTAATCGTGTATGATATATATATATATATATATAACCCTTGGGTTCATTGTGGTGTGATTTCATCCTTTCGATGTTTATGGGATTTCCTACTTTGATATCCCTTGAGTGAGAATTGACTTTATTTCACTTGGTTGTTGAACTCTTTATGAGTATTTTACCATCTTTATGATGTATTTGGTATGATGTCCTATTTTGGAGTCATATACTGTTTGTGCAATAGTATAGAAAAGTCCAGCTGGTATGTTGTGTTGGGTAGTGTTAGGGATTATAATGGCACCCGAGTCAAGTTCATTATAATGTCTCACTTGTTCTCTGTTACCCACTAATTGGCCATAGTTGGGTCGGCCTCTTCCCTTTGTGGAATTGTAGCCTTGTTTTGGGTTACGACTTTGTGACGTATTCCCCCCGTTGTTCTTATTGTTATTTGGTTCCGGAACCCCTGCTGCTGCTTCAGCCGTTCGTGCTGCTTATTGATGAGATGGAGATTTTATATCCTTACGGTTAAACCTTGGCTCACGTATCCTTTGTAATGTGTTAGTTATGTGTAGTTTAAGAGTTGGTCGTTATTTCCAACCGGTATGGGACGGTTGGCGATATGGAGCCTCTCTTTCTATGTGATATCTGTGATTTATGTATCCTGTTATATGCATATTATTATACCATGCCATGTAGCTGCATTAGTAACTTACTGAGATTTATTCTCACCTCGTTCCTTTCAAATTTGTTTTCCTTAACCCCCCAGGAAGCAAGTGATAGTACGATGTGAGATCGCATGTGGCTGAGAATTATCGAGCAGGTTATATATTTTGGAATAGTGGCTCTACAGAGCTTTTGTATGATTTTGTAGTGAGGTTTTGTATAGTACGGTTGGAATTATTTATGGAAATAGGGCTTGATCTCGTGACCCGGATGTAGGACTTGTGTATATTTTATTATTGAAGATTTGTATAGTATTTTGGTTATATAAATCGTGACATTTTAGTATTTATGAATATAGAATTTTGGGGTCACGACAGTTGGTATCAGAGCAATGGTTTTAGATCTTGAAAGGGAATAAGAACTCTGATATTAAATTGGTTTCAATACTTGGGTGTTATGATTTTGAGCGGTATAGGAAACTAAGTTTTCTTGAAGTCAATTAGCTTCCTTAGTCATGGAAAAATTTGTGCAGTAGAAGCATGATGAATTAGTGGATGTGGTTAAGATAGAGGTTTGTTGGGTTATGGATTGCCATATTGACGTCGAGTGTTCATTCTCTTGTGGTATACCAGACATAGGACTGGTGTTAATAGTATTGGTTCCATTGGGGTTAGTTGGTTTGAGAATTGAGGGTGCGAGTTTTTGAAGACTTAGGTGTATCTATTTCGTGAAGTAGACAATGCTTCGAGGTATATAAACATGTTTGTCCTCCTTTTTGGATTTATATTGAGGTGCATTTTTAAATACGAGACTATGTAATTACTACCTTATTCAGAATAATATCCTAGAAGAAAGTATATTGAGGGGCATAGCAGAGGATAAGAAAACAAAATCAATAAAGCCGAGTTTAAGGTATTTCAGAACCAGATTTTTAAGTCAACTTCGGAAAATAAACTGTTCTGATCTAGAAGGTTTCAGGAGGCGTGTAAACATTCCTTGGATAGATATATGTGTCTACTTTCATAGGGAAAAATCGTTTACCGTTTTGAGCTCTAGAATGGGAGAAAATGAGTTTTTGGTACAGGAGGTCTAATCTGCCAGCATAACAGTTTCTAACAACTTTTTGTTTTCCTAGTTCATATATTGTTTTTGTTCATGCATTGCTTTTGGAATGGAGTGGTGTTCCCTTTAGCCTATATAAACCCCAATTGTGATGGAAGAAACCCGATAGAATTGTGGACGATAACACCCTGTGATCTATAAGCTGATTTGGTCATAGTACCTATATGAGATATTGACGAGATAAGTGGGATGGCTTAGTTTCTATGTATCATGAAATTCTTGTTTGCCATCGATGGGTGGTGAATATTCCTATATTAGTGTGTTTGACTTTGTTTAGGAGCATACTAGATGTGTATATATACCGTTCATGATCTGTGTCGAAAATCAAAAAATTACTATTACAGGGTTGTGTTAGGAATTTAGCTTATTTAGTTAACGGTAGCCCGTTTACACAAAAAAATGATAAACGTACGCATTAATTATGAAATATTGGGTATACTTATACTGGGACTACATGTCTCTTGATCGATAGAGAACCTGAATTATATGATAAGTTAAAGATAGTTGTGAGAAAAGCGATTCAATCCCTGTGTAGTTTCGGGAACTTGATTAAATTGTGATTAGTCATACCTTGTTCATTTTAAATCGGATTTAAGTAATGTTGAGCCTAAATCGATTACCTTTTCGAGAGCTTTCCGTTCGAATGATTCTTTAATTTTAGTTATGCATAGAGCAGCTCCAAAAATTTTGGGTTTTGTGCTATTGAAGTATTTACAGATTTGGGAAAAATTCGTAAATTTCAAATGATCGTAAGTTATTTATTTTAAATGGGAATTTGATGATTCAAGTGTCTAATTTGACTATATTTGCAAGACCTTCCCAATGACCTTATTTTCATGAAATGATTTTCTGTATCTTGTGTCTAGAAAACTATTTTAGTAACAGTCCTTGATATATGATTCAGGTATGGGTTAAGTTTTAATAAATTTTTATCTAATCCACCCGAACTTCGAATCGGGCGATTCTTGGATCTAAATTGGATATTTTCAAAGAGCTCAACTAGGTTACTATGACGGATTATTACTTATTATTTTATTGTGGTGACTTATTCCATCTCTGAAGTTGATCAGTGGTTTAGTCGGTGTTAGTTGATAAGTGGCTATTATTGATCGAAGGGCAAATATGAGGATATATCGAAAGCAAATTTTTCATATTAGGTATGCTCATTATGAATTCGGGTTATGTCACTTAGATGGATAAATGGTTTGATGGTATTGAGGAATGAGATTTTCCAACCATAAGTTGATCTTGGGGGTGAATTACTTAAGGCCATATTGGCATACACCAAGTCGTAGACTGAAAGCTAATATCAATTTGGGAATTATATTGAAATTGCTTGAAAGAAACAATGGTTCGCAAGATCTAGCAAGGGTTAGAGGATGTATTGTTTTGCAATGGTTTACTTCGAGTATTGATTGATCTTTACAAGTGGAAACAATACGTAAGACGGAATACGCATATTCTTGGGAATTACTTAACTTTAGCAGGGATTAACAAATGTGGAATCAGTTTTAAATATTGAAATCATGATTGATGACAATTTCAGTGTTGCTATTGTTTCGTGGACTTGACCAGTGCTACTGTTATCTTATAAGATATGACCAGTGTTAATGTTTCTTGGAGATGTGTTAAGTTTTCCATTTTAGTGGAAAATTGATTAAGCCATTTTCTGTAGTGATGCTTTTAAATAGAGATTGAGGTATATAACGATTCAAGGTGATGAAGTAATTGTATGTATGTAGAGGATTAATTCCTGATAAGTAAAATTATCTATGACTAGGAATTAATTACGATTTTATTGATATTGTCTTAGCAGATTATAATTCTCCTGGGACAAAGTTTGAAATGTTAGATTACTAGATTATTACTATTTGATAAAGATGTTTTCTTAGAAAAGCTAAAGAAGAGATAAGGCAAGTAGGCTGAGAAATTCGAATATTTTGACTATATTATGCCTTAACATATAAGAAAGATGGGTGTGTTAGTGGAATCACTGAACATGTAGACAAGTATATCATGTTGGTTATCGCCGAATGGGATGATGTTTAGATTGTTAATGCGTAGGAATGAACTGTCAAAGTAAAACTTATGGGTGTTGATGTTTTAAGGATTGATTGAGAGTGTAAATCTTATCAGAGATAGATCATTTAGGATTCAGAATTGATATACAGATGATGCTGATAACCGGAAACGAAATCTTAAGATTAAATGAGGAATTACTAAAATAGTTGATTCAAACGAACAAGTTTTGAGTATGAATCTAGTAAAATCGTCATGGTGGGATCATGAAATGAATAAGACTACAAGGGAAGCGGAGTAGATAACCGCAGTTGTTTTATATTATTGGTAAGTATGCGTTTTGTTGTGTGGATAGATGTGTTGGTTTAAATTGAGATAAATTAACGGGAACTGATATTGGGATTTAAGTGTGAGACATTGAGAATATGTTTGGATTAATTACTTAGTTTAAAATATATAAAGAAATTGGGAATTCCTTTGGCTAAGCAACGGTGGGTTGTAATGAAAAACAAATGGTAGTCAAGCGGTTGTCAAGGTTGAATAAGAGATTTGTATATCCCTGCACAGTTCTATTTGGGTATAATATTTCGTATGAGTATACGTATGATTATGTGTGGTAATGTTGGTAAGTGTACCTAAATTTCGGGACGAAATTTCTTTAAGGGGGAGTGACTGTAACGATCCCAAATCCGGGCTCTATTTCTTAGTCATACTTTGACTATAAGTGTGTGTCTTGGTTACATGCATTACATTTTTGTTTAATTACCTTGTGTTAGTTCATTTGTTAAGTTAGGAAGATTTTCTCAAAGTTAAAACCTTAGGGAGTGTAAATTTCTATAGCTAAAATTTAAGGGCTTAAGTGAAAAAAGGAAAATTGTGGTAAAAAAGGGTTATCCTCCCCTTCCCCATTCCCAGTCAAAACCCATCTCTCTACACCTAACTTTCCCATTCTCTCTCACTTTCTTCTTCCAGCAAGAAAAGAACCAAGGTAAGGGTTTTCCCCATTTTGAATTTCTTCCTCTTTAATTTCTTCTATTTTCTGAAAAATAACAACACCAAGATGATTAGGTTGTTGAGTAGAAGTTGATTTGAGTCAAAATTTCTTCATGCAAGTCCAAAGAATCCATGGTAAGAGTTTCTTCATTTCTTTGAATTCCCCTTCTCAATTTCTTCTCCTTTCTAGAAATCAAGTCTTCCAAAATGAATAGGTTGTTGATTTGATCATTGTGAGCTAAGTAGAAGTTGTTTTGGGTCAAGATCCTTCCTTCAAACAAGTAAGTTACTATTCCCCCTTTAATTATATAAATGTTCATGCATGTTATATATATGGTACTTTTTGTGATTATTGTGACCTTAGAAGTATGATTTGTGTTAATTGTATTTGGGTTGATTTCTGAAATTGTTACTGCTGAATTGGGTTGTTAGAGCTTGTACTTAAATTAGGATGTTGAGTTGTACTTTTGAGTTGGTGAAACAGAAAGAGTAGGCAAGAAATCAATTTTGAGACGGAGAACTAGAGATAGAATGATTGTTTGTGGAAATTATTGTTGGTAGTGTTAAGAAGCTTTTGTTTTGGTTGATTCCCAACTGTGTTAGAGTATAGGGTTTAATAAGATAGAAATTTGGGTTGGTACTTTAGAAATGGTGATGTTGAGTTAGAACTAAAAGGGGTAAATTTCGTCAGTACAGCGCTTTGGGCGACCGCCCATAATGGGGTGGGCGACCGCCCATGTAGTCAGTTGATTTGGTCATGGAACAGGGTGCTTTGGGTGACCGCCCAGAATGAGGTGGGCAACCGCCCAGGTTGCTGAAGTTGTTGAAAGGTTTCAAATTAGATGATTTAGAATTCAATCTTAGTCTAGACTTCGGGTCTTGTCCTAGAGTACCTAGAATGTTGTCGTGGAGCACCAAAGTGGTAGGTTTGGTCCATTGTAATCGTGTATGATATATATATATATATATATATATATATATATATATATATATATATATATATATATATAACCCTTGGGTTCATTGTGGTGTGATTTCATCCTTTCGATGTTTATGGGATTTCCTACTTTGATATCCCTTGAGTGAGAATTGCCTTTATTTCACTTGGTTGTTGAACTCTTTATGAGTAGTTTACCATCTTTATGATGTATTTGGTATGATGTCCTATTTTGGAGTCATATACTGTTTGTGCAATAGTATAGAAAAGTCCAGCTGGTATGTTGTGTTGGGCAGTGTTAGGGATTATAATGGCACCCGAGTCAAGTTCATTATAATGTCTCACTTGTTCCCTGTTACCCACTAATTGGCCATAGTTGGGTCGGCCTCTTCCCTTTGTGGAATTGTAGCCTTGTTTTGGGTTACGACTTTGTGACGTATTCCCCCCGTTGTTCTTATTGTTATTTGGTTCCGGAACCCCTGTTGCTTCAGCCGTTCGTGCTGCTTATTGATGAGATGGAGATTTTATATCCTTACGGTTAAACCTTGGCTCACGTATCCTTTGTAATGTGTTAGGTTATGTGTAGTTTAAGAGTTGGTCGTTATTTCCAACCGGTATGGGACGGTTGGCTATATGGAGCCTCTCTTTCTATGTGATATCTGTGATTTATGTATCCTGTTATATGTATATTATTATACCATGCCATGTAGCTGCATTAGTAACTTACTGAGATTTATTCTCACCTCGTTCCTTTCAAATTTGTTTTCCTTAACCCCCCCAGGAAGCAAGTGATAGTACGATGTGAGATCGCATGTGGCTGAGAATTATCGAGCAGGTTATATATTTTGGAATAGTGGCTCTACAGAGCTTTTGTATGATTTTGTAGTGAGGTTTTGTATAGTACGGTTGGAATTATTTATGGAAATAGGGCTTGATCTCGTGACCCGGATGTAGGACTTGTGTATATTTTATTATTGAAGATTTGTATAGTATTTTGGTTATATAAATCGTGACATTTTAGTATTTATGAATATAGAATTTTGGGGTCACGACACTCATTCTTGGGTTTGTTCACTTTAGTAAGAATTGGGACGGTTCGGTTGCCGGATTGCAATCCTTTTATTTCTTTTATATTATACTTTCCTCTAGGTCTACACAATATGCAAGAAATTTATGAACCACTCAAGAACATATAAACCTAAATCCTTTTGACTTCCGCTAGGTCCTCAATTGAATTTAATCATCAAAACAATGGTCAACGTATTATCACTCACGCTAGTGCAGTAATAAATACCCAATAATTCTAAAGCCAATTTATATCTTAACATATAATTGAAACTAAAGAATTTAACATGAAGAATATTTTGATGAACAAGAATTAATATTGAATGGAAGAATTAAATCTATAGCATAAAGATCTAGTATTTGCTACTAACAATCCATGAATCTAGAAATTTAGCTACTCGTATTCATAACAAAAGAAACAAGAAAAATAATAAAGAACATCAAAACCTGGAATAAATTGATGAAAATCTTGATACAACTCTTGAATCCTTGAATAAAGTATATATAAAGTATGAATAAAATAAATTGGATGGAGTGTTATATTTATACTATGGTTAAGGAGGTGTAAAAATAGGAAAAACCCTAGGATTTCTTGTTGAAAAAAGATAAATAAAGTCCTGGTGGCCGGAATTCCCCAGGAGCCCTTGTTATTTTTGACTTTCCAGAAAAGTCCTCCAAAAATTCCCTAAAGGTCCTCAAGAAATTCCAGAAAAGCCCTCAGAATTTTGGAAATTACTAAAAAGCCCAACATATTTTGCATAATTCCTCAAAGGTCCCTAAAAATTCCCTTAAGATCCCTGAGTTGGCAGCCGCCCAAAGTAGGAGTGGGCAGGCGCCCACTTGATCAGCCTCTTGGTAATTCAGAGCTCAAATGTGTGATTTGTACTTTTTACGCGTAAACTTCCGGAGGCCATAACTTCTTCATACGAACTCCGATTTGGACGTGTAAACTATCGTTGGAAAGCTCTCTTTGAGTACTATCCAATGGACTTGATTTCTAAGTGGTAACATCTATTTATCTTTATTTTCTGGTCCGTTTTTTATCCTTCTTTTTCGCACTTTAACGTACAAGAATCCGTTCATTCTTTTGCTCCTTCTCTATACTCATAAACACTCCAAAAACCATCAAAACACCCAAGGTTGAGCATCTAATAAGTCATAAAAGTATATCATTTGGATGGGTAAAAACACATCCATCAGCTACCATAATATTTGTCACCTAAAGAAAAATATTCTCTCAGCTTTATTCCATGCCTATGATGTAACTATTAAGAGACATGCTTTTGATGTAACTATTGAGAGCCATGCCTTTGATGTAATTATTCAGAGCAGACTTTCATTTGATGTAAAGAAAAATATTCTCACAACTTTATTCCAAGGTGACCAATCTATTTTTAAGGTGACCAATAAATTGTCACCTTAAATAAACTTTTTTTTTAACATATTTAATTTATTTCAAAAAATGTATTGTAATTAAAATACAAGATCAGTTGGATGGGAAGGTGATATGACAACACAAACTATAGATAAGAGCAATAGCATTTTGATGTAACCATTCACAAGAGAAACTTTTTCAGGGAATATGACTTTTGAAGGGAATATATTGTAATGAAAGAAATCTGACTTTGGAGAAGACCACACGTAAAAAATCAAAACTTTAGGCGACCAATTGCTGGTCACCTAAACCTTTGTTGGCTTGGTTATATGAAAAGGCGTATAACAAATTTGGTGACCTTAATAATCCCTTAGGTGACAAAATATTTGTCGTAAAAGTGCATGATGTTAAGGAAACAAATAACTTTGTTGTAAAAGATATAGTCACCAAAAGAAGCATTCTTAGGTGACAAATGTTATATTGGTCACTTAATGCTAATCTTAGGTAACAAAGAGGTTTGTCACCAAAATTTTGTTACTACAAATAGTTCTTAGGAGAGAAAAATCTTAATGGTCACCAGAAGTGTATACAAGGTGACAAATGTTTTGGTCGCCCTAGATTTTGTCACTTTAACATATTCATATTATTAGGTGACGAAAATGATTGTTTGTCACAACAATCCTATTAATACGACAAAATACTTTGATGCCAAAGATTGGTTGCAAGAGATGTATCTCTTACAACCAATTAAATTTTTTGTCATCTAAAGGATATTAAGGTGACTAATTTTGAATGGTTGCCTAAGATTGGTCGCCTAAAATGCGTTTTCTAGTAGTGTCATTTGGTAGTCATAAGTATGAGACGGAGGGAGTATATAATACACAAAATTAAGCCCAATAGCTACTTTGGAGATAGAAAGTTACAAAAAAATAATTCAATAGCTATAGACTATATGAAAGAATAAGATATACAGACAATACTTTTCTAGTGGTTAGTTTGATAGAGTTTTGATAAACAAAAAAAAAAACATTTAATTGTGAAACTTAGCTTTGATACATTATTTAAAATAAAAATCAATAACAATTTTTAGAATTTTATTAATAATAATAATTACTCCATCCGTCCCACCTCACTTGAGACTTATTTCCATTTTGGTCCGTCTCACTTCACTTGAGACCCCCAAAATGGTAATCTTTTTATATTTTTATATTCAATCTATCCACCCACTCATTCTCTCTCTTCATTTTGCACCACACAATTCATTCAACCAACATACTATTAACCTCACTCATTCTCTCTCTTCATTTTTTACCACACATTTTCCTTATTTTATTCTTTTTCCTTAGTTATTGTGCCCAGCTCTTAGGTCTCAAGTAAGGTGGGACGGAGGGAATACATTTAACATCAAAATTTTGATTAAAATTCAATTAAACTTACCACTAAAAAAGTAGGACAATCTTTTCTTGGATAAAAGGAGTATTAATTAGGTTTTGATATAAGAAAATGAAACATTCCTTTTACTTTTACATAGAAATGGTATATCCTAGAAAAAGAGGATCAAAGAAACATTTCCTGCTGACAATAAGATTTTGTACAATTGGCACCGATGTAAGAGTTGCGATAGGGACTATAATTGTGTTTCTTTTTTCTTTTTTCTTTTTTTTTTTTTGGAAGGAATAGGGACTATAATTGTTAGGGAAAATAAAATAGTACTTTACGCGTTTGTAAGCAAAATATCAGAATTTGTATAAAATGTCAAAATTAAAAATCCGTTATTGCTTTAGTATTTATTACGATATAGGGAAATAAAGATCTCCCTCATTTCATACCGGTTATTATGAGTTGATATCTCATGTACTACTTTCAAAAAATTTAAAAGTCACTTTCATATTGTATAAGAAAAATTTATAAGCATTATATCAATGAATTATAAATATTATGTTGGGGTGCAACCCAAAGTCCCACATCGGCAATTGAGGAAACAATTGCAAGGTATATAATAGCACCCACCCACTTCATTAGTATGAGGCCTTTTGGGAAGTTCCCAAAAACAAATCCGTGCGGGCTAGGCCCAAAACGAACAATATCATACTAATGTGGGAAAGTGGTGGTGGTGTTCGCCCTACATATTACAATACCTACATTTATAATGTAAAAAAATAACTTTCAAATGTGGACTCTTAACGTGAAATGGACCTAGTATCAATCTCTTCACACTTTAGTAAACTGAATACTCCCTCCGTCCCAATATAAGTAGGACTATGTGTAGTAGAAAATGAATATTCCATCCGTCCTATTTGAAGTTTCACCATTTTGGTGATGGCACACAAATTAAGAAAAATGATGAGTGTAAGAAAGGTTGTGAAAGGGAAAAAGTTAGTGGGTATGACAAGTGGGGTCTACAATTTAAATATGTGAGAGGGGAAGGTTAGTGGGTATGACAAGTGGGACCTACATTTTTTACTATTTTAGGAAAGGGTGAAGCTTCTAACGGGACACCCATTTGGGTAAAAGGTGAAGCTTCAAATGGGTCGGAGGGAGTATGAATGAGTGGGGTAAATAGTAATATTGGTTGAGAAAATTGAGTGGTGAAAAATGAATAGAGATAATGAGTGGGATTAAATGGTGGGGCATGGTGAATATAACTATATTAAAACATTTTCATTTTGACAGTCTCACTTGTAGTGGGGCGGATCAAAAGGAAAAGAAATCTCATTTCCACGGGGACGGAGGGAGTGTGGAATGTTCTACCGGATTACTAGAGTATCACGAGCACCATTAGAGCCTATTACAATGGCTCCACAAGAGAATTATATGTCCAAATTGTACAATGGCCCCAAATTCTTTGTCAAAAATATCAATTTTCATGATTTATTTTCTTCATTTCACACCTAATTGTTCTCAATTTATGGTCCCTCTCGTGGATCCATTTTTATTTTGAGCCATAAATGTAATTATCAAAGCCGTTTTATTTTACGGTTTATAAAATTGATTTGATTTGTTTACATAAGTCTGCCAAGTTGGAGGTCTCCCCATTGCATACATACCCCTTTATGCAAACTTCCAATTTTGGAGCACCATCAAATTCAGAGAAATTCAGACAAGTTGAGTTTATTTAGTCTTCATAATAGTTATCACCCCTTCTTAATTTTTTATTCAATAATGCTGAAATAATTACTCCCTTCGTCCCACCTGAATCTGAATTAGGATTTTTTAGTTTGGCACAGAGATTAAGAAAAACATGTTAGTGGGGTTGATGTTGTGAGTATGAAAAGTGAAGTATGGGAGAGAAAGTGGGGTAAACAATAATGAGTGGAAGTTGTTGTGAGTGTAAACGTGAGTCCCATTAAATAAAACATTTCTATTTTTCGGTTGTCCTGATTCGAATGTGCCACCTAAAATAGAAATTTGTCCTAATTCAAATGGGACGGAGGGAATACTTTTTTTAATTAGAAAATAATTTTAGTGTACAATTATGACACAGGAGATTATAATACTTGTAAGTGCAGAACGTGGTGTTACCACAAGTGCTGCCAACACTTTCCCAGTGTTGCCGACGGGCTGAAGAATTATATTTGTATATTTGCTTCATAAATAATTGTTGGACTATTGACTAATATTATTGCAAGTTTTATTGTCTATGTTGGTCCATTTTCAGATATAACCTATGCTAGAATAATGCAAGGAAGTTAAAAAAAAGTTATGGATAAAATGGGATTTTATCCATAAACATGTGGGATTTTCTACACAACTAACACATGGGTATTTGACCCATTCAAAGGCTGAGTTAATGGAGTAAAAGGTACAAGGCATTGAAGCTTGGAGGTACAACACGGCATAGCTAGAACTTGGGCACAAAGAAAAGTTGTTCATATTTTATAGGAAATGTGGAGATAATGCCCCCAAGGCTCGGCCGCACACCTCCACTCTCTACCCACGTTTTTGTGACCTCTCCAAGCCATTATGAGTATTCCCCAAGTATTCTTGAAGCCTATAAATAGTGAAGGAGGTGAAGCATTGAAGATACAACACTTGAAGCAAATACACACACTCCTCACACAAGAAAGGCTATACACTCCTTGGTTCCGATAAACCCCGTCTTCCCAAACCCCTTTTCCATTCTTGTAATCAAGTATTATAATTTTGTCTTGGCTAAGATAGGGTCTCGTGTGTAGTTCTTAGTCGTTCCACAAAGCTTTCATTGTAATAGCATTAGAGAACTCTCGGCCTTTTACTTCATTTCATATTATAGTGAAAGGTCTCGCCTTTTGAGGCATCCCTCAAGATATATAATTTATATATCTTGAGAAAAATAATTCTTCTGTTTGTTTTCCGCTGCAAACTCTTTTCAGAAACAGTTTTCTGTTCGTGTGTGTTAAGTGTTGCAAGAAGTGATATCGTTGTAGTGACAACACCTTTGATATCACTTCCTTTCTGACTTAAGCCATCGACTCACTTTTTCAATTGGCACCAGAGCTGGTTACTTGATATACAAAGTACTTTGGTCCAGTGTGTCATGGCTTATGATCTTGCAAATCCTAATCAAAAGAGGCTTCCTGTTCTTGATGGTTCGAATTACGCCTTTTGGAAGATCCGCCTCCGTTCGTATATCAAATCAATTGATATCCGGGCTTGGCGATCTATTGTGAATGGTTATTCTGTCCCATTATTGCCGCCGGATGAGGATGGTGACGTTCAAGTCAAGCCTGAATCCGAGTGGACTAATGAGGAAAACAACCTAGCTAGTTTTAATGAAAAGGCACTTAATGCCATTTATGAGTGGGTTGATATGCATATTTTTAAACTCATTCAAAATACTCCCAGTGCTAAGGAGGCATGGGATACTTTACAAAGATTTTGTGAAGGGGATGGTAGTGTGCGTGAAACTAAGCTTAGGAGGCTCACTAGTAAATTTGAAAGATTGAAGATGAGTGAAAATGAAGGTATTTCTTCATATTTTGAAAAACTTATTGATATTGCAAATGAATGTCAAGTTTTGGGTGAACCCTTTACTAACAAACAACTTGTTTCAAAAGGAATTAGAACTCTTCTTGAGCGCTTCAATATTAAAGTTTCATCTATTGAAGAGGCTCACAATCTTGCAACCATGGATATCAACACTTTGATGAGCATTTTGCAAAATTTTGAATTAAATCTCGCTGATCAAAGTGATGCTATTAAAGGCAAAAATGTTGCTTTAAAAACTCTTCCTTCGGTTTGTGTAAACGATGAGGAAGATGAAGTTTTTGATGAAATGGATGAAAATACTAGTGTTGCTTTACTTGCTAGGAAATATAACTCTATGTTAAGAAAGTTCAACAAGGAGAATATGCAGGTAAAGGCAAAGGAGCAACAAACCAAGGTGTATGATTCGATGCCAAGGAGGTCACTCCCAACCACCCAGAAGGCGAATCCAATCCGTAGGGCATCCTCGGATCAGTCGAGCTCCAATCCCAATTACCTCGACTCCATTCAATGTCATACTTGTTCAGGATGGGGTCACTATGCCAATGAATGCGCAAATAATCTGAGGAAGAAGGGTAAGAGCTTGTGGGTGTCTCTCAGTGACAATGAAGAAGAAGGAGTGGACCATGCTCAAGAACCAGATGAGACAACCATGTTTGTCACTGTGTGTGACTCGAACACAGAAAGTGCTATCCATATATGAAAAACCTTCAATTGGTCTCATAAATATCTCCGTCTGTTCCGTAATAAATATTACATTTTCTTTTTTAGTTTCTTTTAAAATAATGACGCGTTTTCGAAAAAAGGAAAATTTTGTGCAATTTTCTGAGTGTACATGCAATGCAATGTGCAAGTAAGTTCAACGTAAAAACATTGTCCTTATTTGAGTAAACTCATGAGTGTTGGTACCTAGTATCAATTGTTTGGAGTGTTTACATGTGGATTAGATGATATTCAATATGTGTAAATATATACCAACTCTTGTAAACTCAATTTAGCTCGTAAAATATCATTTTGGAAAAAACAGAGTACATAGAAATCACAAGTAAAATACATTGCTTTATCTTTCACATTCAACAAAATTCGAATATCATAAAAGTACGTATACTAATGTCATCTACCAAAGCAGATCGCTTATTTTACACCCAAAAACACGTAATACGCTCCATGGAACACAAAGCTACAACGTGATGAGCACACATTTCGCACCACATTCTTCCGGCAAAACATAAAAACAAAATTCAAAGTATGTAATAATAGCATGAACATAATTAAACACGAGAAACCATAGTATATGAAGCTTAGCATTGAAATCCACTTGGGACATTCTTTCCACAAGCATTGAGAAGCAAGCCGAGAGAAACCGGAACATTAAGGTTAATGCCCAAAACGTTTGCCATAATAGCAGTACAAAGGCAGACCGCAGCCTCAAGGTCAGCAAGGCCTTGAATGAGGCTGCAGCATTGGGTTTTTGGAGAGCTTCCAAGAACAACACCGAGCAAGTTTCCAAGTAAATTAGCACAAACGCCGAGTTTTAGGGTGTCTTTAGGGCATTTGGCTTGGGAAGAAGGGCTTGGAGTTGGCTTGGGGATTGGTACGGATGGGGTTGGAGTTGGCTTTGCTTTTGGAGATTGGGTTGGCTTTGGTTTTGGAGATGGGTTTGGCTTTGGTTTTGGTGATGAGGTTGGTTTCGGCTTTGGGGGAGTGGTAGGGCAAGTGCCACAACTACTTACTAGGGTAAAAAAGAGGAGGTTCGGGGAGAGAAAGAGATCAAGTGAAGCTGTGTTCTTGGAAGCCATTGTTGTTCAAAACCCTAAATGTTGGGTTTGAGATATTGTGGTAGTAGTGGAGAGGTTTTTGTGAAGTGGTGAGTATATTTGAAGTATGAGATTTGGTATTTATAGAGTTTTGGAAATTAGGGTATGAGTAGATGGGTGGGAAATTTGGGACCTCTGCATGCAGAATCGGATTGCTTAACTGCTCAAATCTCATCTCTAATAAATGCAAGGCCCCGATTTGATGGCGAAGCTAGAAAATTTTAGAAAGAGGTTCATAGCCCCTTTACGAATAACTGTGATAACTGAGGTACATATATAAATTAAGTATAAAAGAGGGTCAAAATAATATTTTTAATGCAATTTGTTTTCATAATTAAAGGTGTTAAAATGTATAAATTCATCATTTTTTCAGTAGTAAAATGCCAAACGTCACATGTCCCGAATACTACTTCAGTCTTCTCTAGGAGAAGATGTCAAGAGTAATATCTGCCTTTGGGGATATTTTAGCTGGCTGGCAAAATTTTGGATTTATGTGAAGATAGAAATGGAAATTGCCGTGTCCTTTGGGGGAGTTGTGGGTTGATTTGTCTATTTTCAAGGTAACATAAAATGATTATTGTAAATACACTTATAAACTGTGCATTATTGCTGATCTAGAACAGTGCATTCAAGTTTGCTTAAAATTTCTTTGCAAACCATCAAACTTTTTCCATAATTAACACTCCATTCAAATATAGTACTCCCTCCGTCCCACCTGAATTAGGATTTTTGGGTTAGGCATGGGGATTAAGGAAAAAGTGTTAGTGGAGTAGGTGTTGTGAATATGAAAAGTAAAATAGGAGAGAAAAAGTGGGGTAGAGAACAATGAGTGAAAAGTTGTTGTGAGTGTGAATATGTGTCCCTTTAAATAAAACACTTCCATTTTTTGGTTGTCCTAATTCGAGTGGGACGGAGGGAGTATTGGAGTACTTATTTTTCTCAGTCCTAAAATAAATATTACTACCGCCGTCCCAGAGTAAGAGTAAGAGTTCACTCATTCATTTGCACGAAGATTAAGATATAAACGTAGTGATGTAAGTGTTGTGAGTATGAAAAGTGAGGTAGGAGACAGAATGTGTGGTATGGAATAGTAAGTTGATTGGTGTTGTGAGTGTAAAATTAAAGTACGAGAGAGAATGAGTGGGAGGAATAGTAAAAATTCTTTACCATTTTAAGACGTGAGCCCTTACTCTGTGACAGACTAAAAAAAAGTGGGTACTTATTCGAAGACGGAGGGGGTATGTTTTTAAATATATAAGAAAATAGTTATAATGAAATTCTATCAATCAAGCTACAATTCATATACAAACGAGTAAAAGAGGTATATTTAAGAAGCTCATTCACTACAAGAAAAAATGACTTTAGTGGCATCAAGTTAGTGGCATTACATAAGTAAATGACAGTAAATGTTTGTAAAGTGGCACTTGGCTTATAGTGGCATTGGATTATTTCATTTAATGTCATTTGTTCAAAAAATGCCACTAAATATCTAATTTCTAGTGTCATTTATTGGAAATAACTCTATAAAACTCATACTAGCGGCATTCAAATTTAATAGCAAAAATATAATTCATTTTTGTTTTACAATTTAATTGACAATTGAAAAAAAAAAAAAAACTGTAATAGTTATCCTTATAAGTAGGGATGGCAATTTGACCGAACCCGATCCGAACCCGAAGGCGATCCGCCCTGAAAAAGTAGGGTTCGGGTTGTAATTTTCATGACCCGAGCGGGTTAGGGTCGGGTTCGGGTTTTGATATTGACCCGCCGTGATCCGACCCGACCCGCACCCTTATGTACAAAGTCAAGATATTATGTTAGTTAATCATATCATATGTTGTGCAATTTATTTTTATAGTTGTTTTTTAGTGAGGTTTGGTGATTTTAAACTAATTTCTATAATTAATTAAAATTTAAGCTTATACATAGATTGGGCCCAAGCAAATATGAGTTAAAAATTTTATAATTTTGTACACTTCGGGTCGGATCGGGTCGGTTTTGGGTTTCCTTGCCTTCGGGTCGGGTTCGGGTCTCACCTTTTGGCATTAGGGTCGGGTTCGGTTTTGGCAAAACCCGCCCCGTTGCCATTTGTACTTATAAGCCCAAAGCCAAAAGCCCATGTAGGAGTTTTTACTTTTAACAATGATCAAGAGAGGGCAAACACGAGGGGACTACATCAAGTTCGCTGAGTTTCACGGGAAGTAGATCACCGGCTATTGAAGTATTTTTGACCGGAGCGGTAGAAGCCGACCGAGACTAACGGGAGGAAATCTTGATATTCATCAAATTCAACGGTATTTTCTTCCATTACTATGTTTAGCTATTTATTTTGTCTATTTTTTTTTTTATGAAACCCTAACCAAATGACTACTTGAGTTATTTTTATTGTTAAAATTAACTCTATTGAATCAAGATTGGGCAGAATTGACTACTTATGAGCAATCAATTGTCATTTGGTGCAATCACATTAACCACAATGCGTTATTGATCGATTCTAATTGTATACCAAAATGTAAAAAATTGTAACCGTTATTTCTCCTCCCCATTTAGATGCTTGTTTCTTTGAAAATTTCATGGTTTTGGTTTTGCAGTGCTTCTAAAAAAACGAGGGAAATAAATCAACAGTTATTGTGTTAGTTATGGTAGAAATTTCACATGTTTAAGCATCTAGTAATGTAAAAGGTTAGTAGTTTTATGCGTATCAAGTACGATATAGGCTATAATCTAATTGCAGTGTTGGATGACACTATTGAAGAGGAAACAAAGCATCTTAAGGCCTCGGTTGATTTTCTTGTTCAGCTTTGCGGCGGTACTCTTCAATCTGTAAGACTGAGTCCTTGTTGTGCTTCTGATATCACTATCTAATTTGCTTAGCTTTATAATATTTCTTGACTTTGTGAATTTGATGTCTGCATTTTAAAAGTTGAAACCAATTTCTATCCTCTCTACATTTGCAGGTTGCACATTTGAAGTTTTTCTTGGCACATTAACTTACAATCCAGGTATTACATAGGGCTAAGCTACTACTTAAAGACTCTTTAAATGATAAATTCATGCTACTCGATATTACTTTCTTGATTTCAGATGCAATTATTGTTTGGTTTGGAATTGTAGATATGCTACAATTGTTTTTTCTTTTTATGGGGGGGGGGGGGTTAAAAAAGGTCACACAACTGTGGTTTGTCCTTACCAAATCATATCCATAATGATTGCCATTATTCCATTTACGTTGCCTTCTTCAAGTACTACTCAACCTAAAACTTACATGCATAACGTATACTCCCTCCGTCCCAAAATGATCTTCACATTTGACTATTCAAACTTTTTAAAGATATGAACACTTGCTTCACTAGCTATGTTGTGTTTATACACATTTAAGCCTAAATTGTAGAAATGAGAATTACTTTTTGGGACAATGAAAAATGGCAAATGAGAATATCATTTTGGGACGGAGGGAGTAGCTTCTTTCTTATGAATATGATTAACCTAATGATAATATAGTGCTTATGAAGAGAAAGATCTAATGCAATCCATGAATGGCCTCGGGCACTTATCAATAAAATGTTGCACTTTTCGTGAGAACATAAACAGAGAAGAATAATGAGTTTGAGAATCATTGCAACAGTCACTTCAGGAATGGCTACAATATCAGTACTTAGTGGAATCTGGTGTTGGATTGGGGTCGTCTATGAAGTGATCCGAAAATCCATGGCTGAGAGATAAGCCTCTAGTACCAAACAAATTTGTATACTTTACATCTATGGTAAGTTAAACTGTTAGCATTACTCTTCCTTCTTCTATTGATAGTTGTTTATGAATCACCTACATCCTTCTACATGATTGCAATCATTGATATAGTTGCTAGTTTGGAAATCATTTGCTCTCACCTTCTATTATTTACTCCCGCTGTCCCTAAATGAGTGTCAATTTTCAGAAAAAAAAAAAATCCTAAATGCTTTTTTTTTTCGAAAATTTTTTCACCAGTCTCTTTATACTTTTGCAAAAACTAAATGTTTGTAAAGAGGATTACAAGATTATATATGAATTTTGCCATCAAATTGTACAAAAGTTATGTCCCTTAAAATGAAATTTGGACACTCATTTAGGGTTAGAGGTAGTAATAAATTTTAACTTGCACCCCAGCTTATGTTGTTTGACCTGCAGCATTTGTGGTAAGTATGAACATTCCATTCTTTTTTCAAATAGTGTTAATGTTCTACTCTTTAATTCTTCTCACTACTAGAAATCACATTTTAGGAGACAAAGAAAACTGGTCGCCTAAGCCAAACATTCATCACCTAAAACCTAAGGTGACAACTACCGGTCACCAAAGATTGGTCACGCGAACCTCCTACCCTCAAGTTTTAGGGGACAAAAAACTGCTCTTGGTTGCCTAAAACACCCAAGGAGACGAACGCTTAAGTGACCATGTAGAGGTCACCAAAGAATTCTTAGGCGACCAAGTTGTTTTAGTAGTTTAAACTTCTCTGTGACCAACTTAAGGCTACCAAAAGTTTCATCACCTAAGAGTTTTTAGGCCACAAATAGGTTGGTCACTCAATACTACTTTAGGAGACCAAATATTAACTGGTCACTTAAAATATGTGTTGCGTGACCAAGTACTTAGCCAACTGAAACGTGTCTATGTGACCAACGGCTAGTTACCTAAAGTCTCACATGATTTGGTACTATTTGGTCAGCTAATGTTGTCACCTCTATTTTTTAAATAATTATAATTTAAATTTTATAAAAAAAATAACACAAATAAAATATATTACATTACTTGTTAGATGCAGTAATCAATAACATTATAATATCCAAATCAAAATACTACAATTGAAGTTATTGTAGTCAAGTAGTTCATCAACATACTACCATCAAATACATCATCAAAATACTACCATCAAAGTATTGTCATAAAACACTTCATCAAAATTACTAAAAAGTTTTGAAACCTAAGATAAGTTTGGAGCAAATTCAGAGTTGAGAGAGATAAAGTCTTCAACGGAGGCTATTGTACCATTAGCCTTCAACATGCCAACAAGGTTATCAAACATACTTGATTGAGACGCCACTTTTTCTTTTAACCCCTTCACTTCATCTTGTGAATGTCACAATTTTTCTTCTAGCTCTTGCACTTTATTTGCTGATTCTTGAGATGTTGAAGGTGGCAATCGGCGTTTAACATCACGTACCATCCCACGACCCATACCCCTCACATAACTCCCAACATTCGGACCCAATTCTTGAAGAGTTTCTGTTAGTATTTTCACTGCAATGGCTGGATCCGGGCGTGGAATTTCATGCAATGGGGTGTCGGTAAACTGAGATTCATAGTCATTGTTGAAATCCTTGATCTTTTCTTGCATTTTTTCCTGAAAAAAAAGCAATAATAGTGTAAATAAAACACACAAGTTATAGTCAAACAAATTAAAAATAAAATAGCAAACACTTACATATAAAGGAGTTGCTTCTGGATTATCTGGCGTGACATAAAACATCCTTAAAGTTATCAACTGCCGGAAATTTAGAGCCCTTTTCCTACAAATGGAATAAAGAAAGATAAATAAGGAAAAGAAAGAAAAAAAAAAGTAATAAACTTAGAACATGAACATATATTCATTTACCATTAGATCATCAATCCTATATACAAACGGTTTGGCTCCACCATGATGTTTTAGCACCTTCTTTCCACGATTTATCTTGTTTTTTCCACATTTTTTCTATATAACCAAACAAGATGAACAAATTATATTGTTAGCAAATGCCAACAACTTTGTAGTACTATAGTGCTTGAAACAGCTTTATGTGTAGCTGCTGGTGGCTTACACTTGAGATAGATTCACTTTGTTAAGGAAGATAGAGGAAATAAATCATCTTTACCAGCCTAAAAGTACTAAGTGACTTGTGAAGATTTGCATATTCATAAAGTTAGTGATATGATGCGCAACGCTGGGAATTTCAAGTAGCTAATTCACAGCTACCAAAATTTGCAAGTTGGGAGTTCATAACTAATAATACTATCTTATATTTGTCCTCCCAGTCTCAGTCCTTAGTCTGCGGGAAACACGTCACACATTCCTTGGTGCTCAACCTTTAATCCTCCAGAAATCATTTAATCTGATGGACATTAGAGACAAATGCAGATCATGCTTTTTGGGCAGTTCGATAGAATTTAAAAGCATGATTTTTATCAACAAGAAGATTTTGAATTTTATTAGGTTATTTAAAACTAACCTAAATCATTGCTCAAAGTTGACTCGAGTTAACAAAAAAAAAAGTGGGACTAGCTTTCCGGGACGGAGGTAGTAAAATGAATATGTACTGAAACACACATATAAATACTTCACACAATCGACTATATTAATTTTATAAACAAGTTAACTCTTACTTGGAAATCCGGGCTCATGAAATGATCACATAACCCACGCCAAATAACTAGTCGATCCGTGTCTTGAAACTCAAGAGGGGGGAACGCTCGAGCTTCTTCAGGATTTTCAAATTCTTGAAAATACAAGTGACAATCATATTTCCAATTTGTAAATCGCGTTTTGAAAATAGAGTCAATGTAAAGTGATGTCGGCTTGTCGTCGTAATTGATGTCGAAACAGACCTAAATTTTACAACCATGAAACAAATAATTAACCTCATGAAAAATAAAAATATACTAATAATCAACTTAATTGCACACATACAGCATACTAATATTAAGTAAAAAACTAACTGTGAGAAAATCACGAAGATCATTTTTTTGGGTCTTTGAAAGATCATCAAAAGAGGGCACATTCATTGGGCAATGTGTCCGAACAATTGCACCAATATCATGTGTAAGTAAGCTATGAACTTGACTCTTGTCCGCTCCAAGAAATCGGTCAGAATAATTCACTTTAATTCTATTCCCATTTGTAAGCACAATTTTTTGACTTTTTATCATCCGACATGTACCACGAACTCTCTTAGGTGGGCGTTTTATACAATAAAATAGAATAAGTTAAATCATGTAAGAAATTTTTAAAAGACATAGGAATGTCTTGTAATATACCTGGTACATGTTCATCATCAGATTCTTGGCCAACAACCATGGGAGCCTTAGCTGCTTGACTATGTTTACGGCGGGCAGATTTCGGAGTAGGAGCAGCCGGAGGTGGAGCAGGAGCAACCGGAGGTGGAGAAGGAGGTGGGACAACCGGAGTTGCAGCTGGAGGTGGGACAACTGGAGCTGAAGTTGGAGGTGAGACAACCGAAGGAGAGGCAATTGGAGGTGCCGGAACAGAATGAGTTGTAAGAGTGCGTGACATTCGACCCACACTAGACAAAGGTGCTTGTTGGGAGCGGCCTACACTAGACGAAGGTGCTTGTTGGGAGCGGTTAAACGTGAGATCAAGTGACGAGACGCCATCTAAATGTGTAAAAAAATGAAGAACCTAAAATCAAGGGAGATTGAATAAGACTATGAAGAATATATATAAACTAACACAGACACACACCCACAAACACACATAATTTCAAAACAAACCAAAAGTAACAAAATTCGACAACTAGATACTTAATTAACTTCTTCTCTAACCATGGTAATGGAAAGAATATATATAAATTAACAGACACACACACACACACACACACAAAATGTTTATGCTCAAGAGAAATACGAGATCAGTAACTTGCACCGTAACTCTTCAGCAAGAATATTCAATTAATGCAGAAGGGTTTGTGGTGATGAAAAACAAAATGAAAGTGTCTTTTTCTATAGGGATATAAGAATATGAAGAACCTAAAATCAAGGGAATAGAATTGCATTCACAAAAGGAAAGGATATAGAGAAAGGCAACTGAATATATACAAACATTAAGAGAAATTATCATTCACAATTATAGCTATAACAGAGTAAAGAATCACAAAGTGTATCTTGATAAATGAAAGAGTCATTTTGACAAACAGTTGGTGGGCAATTGCAAATCATGAAAAACCTTTAAAATCAGATTATGGCTTACAATAACATTAATATGTTAACAAAACATTTGTCTAAACTTTAACATTCAGTAATTTGAAGCAAGATATTTTCCCAAATTGTGTCAAAATATTAGAGTTCCTAGTCACTAACAAGAGAGAGAGAAAGAGACGAGGGGGGGGGGGATTTGTCTGTGTGTAAAGTACTAACCTGGTGAACAAGGTTTGGTTGTAGAAGAGGTGGACGTGGCCAAATTCTATGGTGTGGCGTCAGTCGAACGGAGAGCGAGAGAGATAAAGAAAGCGAGAGAGATAAAGAAAGGTAATGAATGTGTGTGGTCAGGGGAGTAGAGAAAGAGACGTGTAAATAAAAGGCTTTTGACTTTTTAATGGGGAAAGAGTGGGAAACTAGAATTTGGGGGGGGGGAAATTTAGTGCCAATTTTTTTTGTGAAATTTTGAACTTTACTGTCCAAAGTTACTCCCTCTAAAAGTGAAGTACTCCCTCCGTCCCGGACTAAGGTTCTTAGTTTAACTTTACACGGTTAAAAAAAAATGTTGTGAATATGAAAAATTAAGTAAGAGAAAGTAGGAGAGATAAAGTGGGTAGGGATTTTTGTTGTGAGAATGAAAAGTGAGTCCCATAGTCTATTTTAGGTAATAAAGCAATTAAGAACCTTAGTCTGGGACAAACCAAAAAGGAAAGTAAGAACCTTAGTCTGGGACGGAGGGAGTACTAACCATGTTGTGAGGGAGGGAAATTTTAGTGCCAAATTTTATGTTAAATTTCAAACTTTACTGCCCAAAGTTGCTCCCTCTAAAAGTGAAGTTATAAATTACGTTTTTTGAGGTCAAACTCATTATTTTTATTTTAGTTTGTTTTTTTTAAGATTAAATTTATAAAATAAACATTTTAAAACAAGAATTTATAGCATTTAAAAAACTTGATAATACAGAAATACGGAATTAATTAAAAACACAATTTATTATACATTAAATAAAACATAATTCAAAGTACGACTTTTGATACGTATTGAATTTATATTCTGAAATCGTTGTCGTTTTCGTCCTCTGGTTCTGGTGAAGTTGTATATCCTTCATCATCATCAGGTTCATCACTTTCGGAAGATATGATTTCACCACTCTCATCAGTATCATTGCCATCATCAGGAAACACTTCAATGTCCAGGTCAGGATCAAGTGGGTAAATAGGTAGATGGATACTAATACTGAAATCTGGCCGAACAATGGGTTGGGGAGTAGATGAACCCACTTGATCGGCTTCATTAGGAGCTTCATTAGCATCTTCGTTCTCATCATTTGACATTGTAGGAATGTCCCATATATTTCTGTGATTGATCGTTTGAACCACTTTCCAACCAGCACTTGCCTTAGGATCATCTAAATATATAACTTGTTTTTGCCATAGTTGCAAAAATGTAAGGATCATCTTCGAACCAAAGTCTATCAGTATTAACCGACGTGAGACCATATTCTCGTTTGATGCTCCCATTTCTATTTGGGTTCGTATCAAACCACCGACATTTGAACAAGATAACTTCTAAACGATCCCTATAAAGGAGGCGGACAACTGCGGTCAACTTTCCATAGAATTTCCAACCCGTTGTTTGGTCATCACCCGGTACCCAGACGCCACTATTCTGAGTGGTTAAATGGTCATCGCACTCAGCAATCACGAACTTGACGCCATTCACGTAACAATCAGGGTAAAAGTCATAGTCTAGAGGACCTCTTGCCAATGCCTTCAATTCATCGTAGTATGTTCCACTCATCTTTTAAATCTATCATAAATATAAATATCGATATTATTAAGCAATACATAAAGCAATCTCTAGTAATACTAAAGTAAATATAAATGATTAATTGACTTACACGTTTATGAAACCATTTGGTAAATTGTTGACGGTGATGTCCATAATAAAAGTCCTCATCGTACATACTCTTCATCAACTCCACATGCTCAGCCATAAACGAGGCAACCTCTGCACAATTATTTAGACAAAACCAATGTGCGATTTTCATGTCCTCCAAGGTAAAACTTGTAGATTTACTTGCATTACCGAATGGTCGGGCGATTTGTGAGAAGACAGTGATAATTGTTGTCCGCGTACCACCATCATTATACCTTGGTGATCGATTAAAGATTGTGCTAACATTACGAAGATACATGGAACAAAAGGTAAGTGATTCAAATGCAATGTATGCTTCGGCTATGGACGCTTCTGGTCGAAACCTATTTTTAACATATCCTTTATATGTGCCCATTAATCTGCAAAAAAATATTGAAGAATAGTTACATCATCCTAACAAATCGGACATGCATTATAACCAGCAGTGCTCCAACCTGAAGTTATACCATAAGCAGAAAAATCGTGTATAGTCCACATAAGCATGGCCCGCAAAGTGAATTGCGTCCCGGAGTACTTATCGAAAGTATGTACACCATTCACCCATAACTCTTTCAGCTCATCAACCAACGGTCGCAAATAAACATCTATCTCCTTTCCAGGATAACCTGGAATAAGCAAAGTTAGCATTGTAAACTCCTTGCGCATACACCTCTAAGGCGGTAAGTTGTAAGGAACAACAACAACGGGCCACGTGCTATGGTTAGCATTCATATCTCCGAATGGATTGAACCCGTCGGTAGCAAGCCCTAACCTTATGTTTCGAGGCTCTGATGCAAAACCGGGGTAGTCAATATCAAATGACTTCCATGCATCTCCATCTGCAGGATGCCTCAAAACATCATCATCCACCCTTTCTTCCTTGTGCCACCTCATGTCTTTTGCAGTATGTGAAGACATATATAACCGTTTCAATCGTGGTGTTATTGGAAAGTAAAACATTGCCTTGTGTGGTACTCTTTTCTTCCCATACCCCGAACTAGACTTGTATCTTGGGTGATCACACACGGGACATATATCTAGAACCTCATGTTCCTTATAATACAATACACAATCATTTGGACAAGCATGGATTTTTTTATAGCCCAACCCCGGCCTCTTTAACACCTTGAATGCTCTTCGGGTGTCAAGAGGAAGTGTATTTCCTTCGGGAAGCATACGCCGTATTATCTCCAGCAAATCATCAAACTGGCAATTGGCGGTACGAGATTTGACTTTGAAATGTAGTAACTCCACAAGACCAGTAAGTGAAGAGAATTGTGTGCAACCCGGATATAACTCATGCAAGGCCTGTTGCAGGAGTTCTTCATAGTCCAATATCTTTTGACTATGCATGTCATTTACGTCGGCATCAAAATTATTATGATGCATTGATGTAAATGGATAGACATCATTTATTATGCCCATCACTTGATCATTGTCATCAAAATAATTCTGGTCTGGCTGCTCATTTTGTGATGACGTTGAAGCAAAATCTACACGTTCACCATGATGTGTCCATGACGTATAATTATACATCATTCCCTTCCGCAGCAAGTGACATTTTACATCAGAGATAGAATGAAATGCCATGTTGTTGCAGTTAGCGCATGGACACGTGATAAGGCCAGATGAATTGTGATTATGTGCTACTGCAAATTCAAGAAATCTATCAACCCCTGCTATATGATCCTTGGATAATTTGTTGGAAAGATACATCCAACTTTTATCCATTGTAGGATGAAGTGATAGTACAATTTTGTAGTCAAATGAGAAAGATGGTATCGAAGAGATTGTAACTATGGATCAAATGAGAGATACTACAGAAAAGAGAGAAGGAAAGATCAATGCAAACTCTTGAAAAACAAGTAAGACTGAGTATAGAAGATTTAGTGTATGGATGCAAGAATGATGTGTAGTAAGAGATGATTTATAGGCTATCAAAATAGTTTAAGTGACAAATTAAAAATTTATTTTATTAAAATATTTGTCACCTAGGGAAGATATTTTCAAAACTTTATCAGTGAAGTCTTTGACGTTATTATGGACAACTTTAAATTATTGACTGAACAACACTATTTTAGATGGGACTATTGAGAATACTTTCTATTATTTATTAGAGAAACATTATTTTTGATGTGACTTGAGAGCAACTTTAAATAATTGACTGGAGTAGCACTATTCTTTATATGACTATTGAGAGCCACTTTAAATTATTGTCTGGAGCAACACTATTGTTAATATAACTATTGAGAGAATCTTTTCAGAGATATTTTGGGGGATAGAAATCAGATTTTGCTAGACAAAAGAGAAGATTTTGCTAGGAAAGACCACACGTAAAATGAACGAAACTTTAGGCGACCATTATTGGTCACCAAAGACCTTGGTGCCTAAACACTACTTCTGGCCACAAAGACTTGGTCACCTAAGAGTAATTAGGTGACCAGTTTCTATGGTCGTATAAAGTTCAATCTAAGGTGACCAAGTTGTCTTGAAGCCAAAAGCTTGGTCACCAAAGACATTTTTTAGGTGACCATGATTTTTATTCTCGCCTAAACATGTTTGAGGAGACAAGTTGTTGGTCGCCAAAGAAGTCGTACCCAGAGGGCTTTTGTGTGACCAATCCCTTTGTCGCAACAATATTGGTCACCAAAGTTTGTCTTTAGGTGACGAATATTTTACTTGGTGGAGTAAAGAAGCAATAAGGCCACAAACTTGTTGGTCTCCTAAGATTGGTGGCCAAAGGCCGATCTCTTGGGACCAACCCACATTTTGGTCGCCTTAAGACTGTTTAGGTGACCAATAATTTTTAGTCTCCTTAGATTGGTCGCCCAAAATACAATTTCTAGTAGTGTCTGTGACTTGACTTTCTTCTTTCTGTTTATGTTTGTTTCTTCCTTGTGCAGAGTTCACTTGATTAAAATGTTAGACATGCTTGATGATGAGTACATGCTTCAAAGTTAGGACAATTGATTTTTTTTAGGATGTAAAAGGAAATATATGAACAATGCTTATTTATGTTATCAGTGCAATTGATTATCTCGCGCTATATTGCGACAATAGATTGTATTTTTAGTCATTATTATTATTCGTTATCTCAATTTTTCCCCTCGAGATTTTAGAGGTTTGACGCGGCGGTAATAGTGTGTTTAAATTGGATTAAAATACAATATTACAATTTATAATAGTTTTGATTATAAATATATAAATTATTGTGGCATTATTTATTGTCACAAATTTTTGGCTAGTGGCAATTTGTTGATATTTTTTATTGTCATTATTGTTTGATGAGTGGCATTAATAAATGCCCCACAAAATTTGAACAGAGTCATTTAGATTAATGGTACTAATTATCATCATAGTGACACTTAAATCAATGACACTAATTTAATGTAATGGCATTTTTATCAATGACACTAATTTGAGTCAGTGGCATTTAAATCAATGACACTAATATATTGGTAGTGACATTAGATCTATCGTGACATCACTATAGGTGTCATTGACTATGTAATGCCATTAACCTAAAAATGTCACTGAATTGAATAAATGTGACATTATTAAATGCCTTTAATTTAGGTTTTTGTTGTAGTGATTTATGCGCATTAATTAGCTTTCTATTACTCCCTGTCCTTAAATGAGTGTCCAAATTCCATTTTAAGTGACACTGAAAATCTTAACTTTTTGAACAATTTGGTAACAACGATTCATATATAATCTTGTAATCTCCTTTCCAAACCTTTAGTTTTCCACGTATAAAGAAACCGGTGAAAAATTTTTCGAAAAAAAAACGTTTAGGGAGAAAGTTATGTTAAAAAAAGACACTCATTTAAGGATAAAGATTTCTTGAAAATAGACACTCATTTAGGGACAGAGGGAGAGGGAGTAGTATTTAACATTCAATTAGTATTATGTATTTAAAGGAAATTGTTTGCTATAGATGACTTACGTATTCAAAACCCTAATGCATGTGCTACTATGGTTTTTTCTTTATTTTTATTTTCCCTTTCTTGTCGGCAACTTAAAACAATTTTACATATTAGATATACAATTTTACATATTAGATATGAACCGCTAAAAAAAGTTTAGATAATATCTCCGTCTTATACTTATCACTACTTTTTTTTTTTAAGAAATCAGGGCGGCACCTGGGGAGATTTTATTAATTATAAAATATAAGTACAAGAGGGGGACAACCACCCGACTCATTGCCGGATATGGAACCGGACCTCGAAATCCAAAAAATAAACCAACTCCTCAAAAGGTAAAACCATCTAAAAAATAAAAGCCTGAAAAAATTAAACCAAAGAACAACCTAATAAATTCAAAGGAGCCCAATGATCCATCAAATGTCCAAGTCCAAAGCCTGAATAAGTTGATGTTGATAACCAATGAGGCCCAATCCACCAAATAGCCCAACTGAATCCAACCCAGAGGTGACCCATGCCAAGGCAACCCGCTCCAGAAAGAAAGATAGCAGACGTTCCATGCGCTGATGATCAGTCCGTGTGATACCCCATAGTCCGTGTCAGGAATCCGTGTGCTCTCCATACGTGCCCGTGTGGCCATGGAACACACACCATCAGTACGTGTGAAAGGGGCGCATCCCACACGGGCACGTGTGACCCCCACACGGGCCCGTCTACCTTCCCTGCAAACGAAACGAGTCCGTGTGCCTCCCCACACGGGCCCGTGTGCTTCTTTTGCAACCGAAACGAGTCTGTATGCCTTCCTTGCACTCAAGAAACTATTCCAAAGAACCAAACACCATAACTAAGCCGCAGCAAACACCAACAACATCTTATTTTCTCTCTCATATTCACTCACAACAACTCTCCACTAACTTATTTTCTTTCTCCTACCCACTCACAATAGCTACTTTGGAGATAGAAAGTTACAAAAAAATAATTCAATAGCTATAGACTATATGAAAGAATAAGATATACAGACAATACTTTTCTAGTGGTTAGTTTGATAGAGTTTTGATAAACAAAAAAAAAACATTTAATTGTGAAACTTAGCTTTGATACATTATTTAAAATAAAAATCAATAACAATTTTTAGAATTTTATTAATATAATAATTACTCCATCCGTCCCACCTCACTTGAAACTTATTTCTATTTTGGTCCATCTCACTTCACTTGAGACTCCCCAAAATGGTAATCTTTTTTTTTTTTTTTTGGTCACATAGCAGTTACTAACATTTGCTCTGCGGCGGTTACAGCCTATCTCAACCAAAATCCTCCATCTTCCTCCTTCAACAAAAACTTTCATTTAGATCTATATCCTCTTCTTAGTAATCTCAATTTGTTAATCCAAAGATCCAACCATCATCTTTTTCTTTATTAGATTTAGTTCGATTTTTGTTTGCAACTCTTAATTTAGACTTTAATCATTGAAAATATTTTCAATGATTAAAGTTTAAATTAAGAGTGATTTTCTTTTGCTTTTCAATAATAAAGTTCTCTCCTTTTTGTGAGAGTCGTTGTATTCTCTCCTTGTGAGAGCCGTTGTATTCTCTCCTTGGGGAGTCGTTGTATTCTCTCCTTAGTGGGAGCCGTTGTTTGTATATTTGTTTGTTTGTTGTTTGTTTGTTTGTTTCGCAATTGCGATGATTCTTATATCTCCTCACAATGAAGTGGATGCCAATGTTTTAACCACACAAAGATTGTTCGTGGATTTTGAGATTGTTTGTGGACGTTTTCTCGTCAGTCCGGATTCTACATATGAAGTGCTCAGCGCAATATCTTATCTGAATGGGAATTTTGTGAATGCCAGATTGAGGCAGTGTCCAAGTTGTACTTGGAGAAGAATCTGAATGTCTCAAGATTTAGATTCGAAATGTTATTGTAGTAGGTTAAGAGTTGGAACTGCAATTAACATTTGGGGTGAGCCTCCTGCCTTTGTGGAGTGTCATCTCTTTTTTAATTCTGATTGAAATGGAATTTATCGTTTGCTCAAAAAAAAAAAACGTGAAATGGACCTAGTATCAATCTCTTCAGACTTTAGTAAACTGAATACTCCCTCCGTCCCAACATAAGTAGGACTATAGGAGTGGGTACAATAATTTAAAAAAAAAATACATATTTGTGTTAGAAAATGAATACTCCCTCCGTCCTATTTGAAGCTTCACCATTTTGGTGATGTCACACAAATTAAGAAAAATGATGAGTGTAAGAAAGTTGTGAAAGGGAAAAAGTTAGTGGGTATGACAAGTGGGGCCTACAATTTAAATATGTGAGAGGGGAAGGTTAGTGGGTATGACAAGTGGGACTTACATTTTTTACTATTTTAGGAAAGGGTGAAGCTTCTAACGGGACACCTATTTGGGTAAAAGGTGAAGCTTCAAATGGGACGGAGGGAGTATGAATGAGTGGGGTAAATAGTAATGTTGATTGAGAAAATTGAGTGGTGGAAAATGAAAAGGAGAATAAGTGGGATTAAATGGTGGGGCATGGTGAATATAAATATATTAAAACATTTTCATTTTGACAGTCTCACTTATAGTGGGGCGGATCAAAAGGAAAAGAAATCTCATTTCCACGGGGACGGAGGGAGTGTGGAATGTTCTACCGGATTACTAGAGTATCACGAGCACCATTAGAACCTATTTTCCACAAGAGAATTATATGTCCAAATTGTACAATGGCCCCAAATTCTTTGTCAAAAATATCAATTTTCATGATTTATTTTCTTCATTTCACACCTAATTGTTCTCAATTTATGGTCCCTCTCGTGGATCCATTTTTATTTTGAGCCATAAAAGTAATTATCAAAGCCGTTAATTGATTTGATTTGTTTACATAAGTCTGCCAAGTTGGAGGTCTCCCCATTGCATACATACCCCTTTATGCAAACTTCCAATTTTGGAGCACCATCAAATTCAGAGAAATTCAGACAAGTTGAGTTTATTTAGTCTTCATAATAGTTATCACCCCTTCTTAATTTTTTATTCAATGCTAAAATAATTACTCCCTTCGTCCCACCTGAATCTGAATTAGCATTTTTTAGTTTGGCACGGAGATTAAGAAAAAAATGTTAGTGGAGTTGGTGTTGTGAGTATGAAAAGTGATGTATGGGAGAGAAAGTGGGGTAGACAATAATGAGTGGAAAGTTGTTGTGAGTGTGAATGTGAGTCCCATTAAATAAAACATTTCTGTTTTTTGGTTGTCCTAATTCGAATATGACACCTAAAATAGAAATTTTTCCTAATTCGAGTGGTCGGATGGAATACTTTTTTTAATTAAAAAATAATTTTAGTGTACAATTATGACACAGGAGATTATAATACTCCCTCATTCCTAAATAAGTGACACAATTTTTTTTGTTTTAAAATAAATGTCGCATTTATGTTACAATATTGTACTCCTTCTGTCTCGGACCAATGTTTTTAATTTGACTTTACACGTAGATTAAGATAAGAAAAAGTAATGTTGTGAATAAGAAAAGTAAAGTATGAGAGAGAAAGTGAGTAAAGAGTTTAAATAGGTCATATTGTCTTTTTTAAGTAATAAATCAAATAAAAGCTTTATTGCATTGAGAAAACGCATGCCTACCCATCTGGTGAGCGCCGGTGAAGAACGCAAGGAAAGCTGGAGTAGACAAACCAAAAAAGAAGTAAGAACTTTACTTCGAGCCGGAGGAGTATTAGTGCAATTTTATTGTATTACATAGGTGATATAGTTAAAAGTAGAGTACATTTTGTAAACATGTTAATAATCCAAGACAACATTTAATATGGGATACTTCACTCTAGGGTTTTGGAGTAGATGCCAATCCTCTTGCAAGCTGCAAATAACAAGCACAACCCAAACCATGGATCAAGGCCTACACTCCTAAATGTGACCTAGCAAAAGATTAGCATTTAGCAACAAGATTCAAATTATAAAGCATTCAACCAAAAAAAAAACACATCAATCCACAAAAAAAAACCCAATAGTCAAACAATTCACAAAAAGCCCAATAGTCAAATCACCAAAAGGCCAAGTTCCAACAAATTTGTGGTGTTGTCTAACAATAGCCCAGGCCCAAATTTGTGGTGTTGTATACAATCATGTAATTTTCTTTCAAAACATTTAGTTTTACATGTATAAATAGACTAGTGAAAAAAATCCAGTAAAAAATGTTTAGGGACAAAGTTCTTTCCATAAAAATCATTCTACAAAAATTCCTTAAAAATAAATAGAAATTCATTTAGAGTACTGGGCTATTTCAAAAAAAAAAAAAAATGAAAAAAATAAATAAACATGGGATCGCTTAAATACTTGAAAAGCTTTTCTACCTGACACAAATTTATTTTCAATCAGAACATCTAATTCTATTAGGGTTTGTACTGACTGAAAACATGAGCTCACTTTAAAAGTTAAAAAGAACTTTAGATTTTTTGTTAAGATAATTAAACTAACATTTATTTATTGCTCAAATAAACATGGGCTCACTTACAAGCTTGAAAAACTTTAGATTTTTTAGAAGATATTTTGAAGCTCATATTCCTTAATAGCCAACCAAAGCTGAGCCTGTAACCAGCAAATGCAATTAATCAAGAAAATAAAGAAATGCTCCCTCCGTCCCATAACAATGTGCACATATTTATTTTTTTCGGTCAATTGAATCAACTTTGACCATAATTTTATAAATATTTAGATATCTCTATGTAATTCCAAAATTGTTATCGTTTCACCATTAAACCACCCACAATGCTACACCTCTTTCATTCCCACTTTAACACTCCATCTCATCTTCTCTCTCATCCACCTAATAATTCAACTATCTATTCATTTGACCACCCTACAATGGTTAGATTAAATTAAATTCATCTCCCTCACAACTCATCATTCTATACCCCACCACTTTTATTTTATTTATATTCTTTATTCTTTATTTTTATGATTAGTAAAATAATAATTATTATCATTATAATTTATAATTAAAAAAAAATAATTTACTAGGTGATAATTCAGCTCAAATAATTTTGGATAGAAAATATATCCGAAAATCGCATGGACCAATCACAGCCCAACACGTGTCCCAATCAGATAAAAAGAAAAAAAAAACGCATGGACTGCCGACACACGCGCCGTGTCGGGCGGTGTGACACACACTCGTGTGTCGGCCCAATGGTAAGCCCCGCGTGGAAGGAGCTGAGGCCCCTTTTTTTTTCCAGCTGAATGAAATTTTTCATTTTTCACTTTCATCCCACCCTATTTCATTTCCCCATTGCAACACTTCACCTAGTTGAAATTCCATTTCAACCCAACTTTCATTCCCCATTTTAGAAGGTCTTAGAATTACTATCAATAAGCTTTTTTTTCGAATTGTATAGATATTTTTTAGATATTCATAAAATTATTGTTAAAAATTGATTCAATTGGCAAAAATAATCAAATTGTGCACATTATTACAGGACTGAGTGAGTATATAAAGGGAGATGGGAATAGGATCTTTCTGGGTTACACATCTTGGGGTTTGTATGAAATAGTATGCATTTATCAGACAAGATGCTTAAATTTCTCCAAATTATTGCAATTAATTAATTATATATCACGATTTGCAGCTACACCAGTTAAACCTTTCCCCAGAAAATCACATATTCATTCTTCAGGTTCAATCAAAGTTATACGTATAATCTTTAAAGTATTCATGACACAAATCTGGATTATTACACTGTAATGGGAGTATAAAATACTCTCTCCGTCCCAAAATGATCTTTTCGTTTTCCCATTTAACTATTTAAACTTATTAAGGATATGAACACTTACTCCACACTAGTCATGTTTCTAATTTATACAAAAAGAAAAAAACATGTCACTTATTACCTTAGTAGTGACACTAAAGGATACGTCCAAGGCAGTATCCCTGACTATATGTATTTAAAAAAAATGAGTTTTTTTTTTATTAATGAATACCTTATGTTATTATAAGAGGGCGCTTAAAAAGTGAATTTGGTGGGGATTAAATTTTTAATTGTTCATATGAAAAAGAAAATCAGAAAACTTCCTAACCCTGAAAATATATAAAATGAAATAATCAATTCCTTATAATTAATATGGAGTATCTATTTTGGTAATCCAACAAGTCTATTTGGCCTTTCGCTATTATTCTATGCAAATCTGGATAATTACGTACAACATGACAACAAACAACAAAATTTTTTTACTAGTAATGTGTTCGTCTTAAAATATTTATTTATTTTTAGAATAATTTTTCCTATAATAAATGTAAATATATTATATTTAATCTATTATTTATCAAAAAAAATAACAACTAATATTATATAGACAAAGTCTTATATGCGCGCGCGCGCACACACAAAAAAAAAAAACTAGATAGATCATGATATGGTTTGATTTTTTTTATAAAAAAAAACATACTCCCTCCGTCCCAGAGTAAGAGTCTCATTTTCCTTTTTGGTCCGTCCCAGAGTAAGAGTCCTATTCCTAAAATGGCAAAGAATTTTACTATTCACCCCACTCATTCTCTCTCCTATTTTACTTTTATACTCACAACACCAATCAATTCACTATTCTCTCCAATTCATTCTCTCTCATACTTTACTTTTACACTCACAACATTTACATCACATTCAATATTTATTAATAAGAGTGCAAATGAGGGGTGGGACCCTTACTCCGGGACGGAGGGAGTACTTTTTAACACACACAAAAATTTAAACTGCTCATCACCTGAAATGTAACACTTTGTTCTAATAAAAGTAACAATTTCATCTTAAAAAAGTAACACTTTTTACTGTCAAATGTAACAGCAGTTTTACAAGAAAATTTAAATTGTTTGTTAGTTTTTGTGGTTAGAAAAAGTAATATTTTGAAGTGTAACAGAGTGCATATTTAATAATAGATGAATGTAACATTTTTATTTAGTAAATGTTACTTTTTTCTTTACAAAAAAAAAAGTAAAAATTCATGTATATAATCGGGCTTGTATCTCAATTGTTACTTTCTCAATAAAAATTGTTACATTTCAAATATAATGTTACATTTACGAATATAAATTGTTACAATTGAGAAAAGAAATGGTACATTCATTTTTTATAAAATGTAACATTAGTTTAGTTTATCAATCTTATGTTAATTTCGAAATAGAAAGTGTTACATTTGAAAAAAAGAGTGTTACATTCCTTTATAAATAGTGTGACATTAGTTTAGTTGTCAATCTTTATGTTATCTTTAATCTATTGCAGCAAAATTGTGGTACATTTAAAAAAAAAAGTGTTACATTTCATTATAATAAGTGTTACTTTTGTTGGGAGGAAAAAAAGTTGGGGTGGCAAAAAAAAATGTCGGCTCCGTGCGCAGTCGCACGCTGTGCGGCGGCCGCACAGGAGACAGGCTCTATTATATATCCATAATTAAAAGTTTAAAAAGTGAATAAAAGAATAGTTATGCACATGTAACATTAAATCTTATAAAGTAAACAAAAATTTCCAAAATACAGTATCCTTTAAAAGAATTAGACATTCATTTTGTAACGATGGAGCATCATATATTTCTTCCAAAAAAAAAAACATATCATTTTTTAAGATAATCGTCTCATTTTAAGAACATTAATAATTCCCTAAAAAAAACATTGATTATAGTGGTATTAGAGCGTGCTTCATAAAAACGACGCCGATTTATTAACTTTGATATTTTGTTGGGAAATAAAGAATGTAGTTTCCATTTAAAAGAAAATAATTGTATTAATTTTGTCATCTAAGCAGGCCCAGGTGTTGATAACCTAGAGTTGTCCAAATCCTTCACGGCCATGCCCAATCATGTGCGAAATTTTGGTAGAATAAAATGTTTATTTTCCACATCACAAATTCTTCTTGTTTTTATTGTTTTTATTCATCTTGACAAATATTGAAATTTTTCTTTTGTTTATAATTTTAAGTGATATTATCAAATAGAGAAAGTCAACTCAATAAAAGCATTATGTTTAAAAATTGGCTGTGGATTCGAATACATAAAATTATTTAGGGCGGTAACCATTCCGGATTCCCCTTGGCATTTCAAGTGTCAACTTTGTGGATAAAAATTTGGATCTAGTTGCGGAAGACTAGATCACATAGTATGTATTAACTGTTGAATCACTTATAATACAAATTATGGGTACAAAAATTATGTTTTACATATGATCTAACGGTTATTAGTAGCTAGGGATGACATCATCATGACGTTAACAGTGATGCATAACCTGTTAGATCACATGCGATACACATTAATTATATGGTATACAAAAATTATACATGTGAGCTTCTCACTATTTGCAGCTAGGACACTGATTGATCGCGCTTTAGATACAAAGTTTGTTATCATATACTCCCTCCGTTTCATGCGAATTGAGACAAAAAATTTTGGAACACAAACTAGGGCTGTAAACGAGCCGAGCCGAGTCAAGCTTTAGGGTGTCGAGCTCGAGCTCGTTTAAAACTTATCGAGCTCGAGCTTTTATCGAGCTTGAGCCCACTTGCTTGTTCGAGCTCGAGTCGAATCGAGCTCGCGAGCTGCTCGCGAACAATTCGAGTCGATATCGAACTCGAGTTTTAACGAGCCGAGCTCGAGCTTAGACATTTTTTTAAGAAAAATATGGTCTTAACGAGCTTATCGAACCGAATTCGAGCTTACCGAGCCGAGTTCGAACCGTTCGAAAACAAAAATTCAATTTTAATGAGCTTATCGAGTCGAACTCGAGCTTTTAACGAGCTAAACGAGCCGAACACGGTCGGCTCGATAAAAAAAACGAGCTTGACAATCGGTTCGAGCTCGACTCGAGCTCACTCGAGCTCGAGCTTTCACGAGCCGAGCTCGAGCCAGCTCGGTTCGTATAACAGCCCTAACACAAACCAAGGAAAAGTAAGAAGAGAAATAGGGGGAGGAGGTGTTTGTGAGTGTGAAAAATTAAATATGAGAGAGAATGAGTAGGAGGAATAGTAAGTTGATTGGTGTATGTGAGTGTAAAGGTAAAGTAGAAGAGAGAATAAGTGGGAGAAATAGTAAAGATTCTTTACCATTTTGGACAGTCTCAATTGATGTGGAATGGACGAAAAAGGAAATAAGTCTCAATTTACATGCAACAGAAGGACTATAGTTTAGTGGTTAAAATGTTGGCACCTTAACCCTGAAAGTACCATGCTCACGTCCTATTAAGCGATAGTTATTAGCGTTATAGTGTATTTGTGCACCTACTTTCATCTTTACACAAAGTTTTATCATGTGCTTGTACACCTACTTACAAAACGCTGTGAGTATATCGCTGACAATTTATTTCCAATAATTAAAAATCAAAATGATAAAATAAAACCCTTTTGACGTATACTCCCTCCGTCCCATTGAGAGTGAGACTAGAGGAGTGGGCACGATATTTAAGATAAAGTGATATATATGTGGTAGAAAATGAAGAGAGAGAATGAGTGGGGTAAATAGTGGTGTTGGTTGGATAAAATGAGTGGTGGAAAATGAAGAGAGAGAATGAGTGGGGTTAAATAGTGGGGAATGATGAATATAAGTATATTAAAACATTTCCATTTTGGGTAGTCTCACTTTAAGTGGGACGGCCCAAAAAGGAAAGAAGTCTCACTTCTAGTGGGAAGGAGGGAGTATTCATTACCTCATTTCATCATTAGGTCGTGGGAAAAAAACTCGAACTCGTTATACATAATGTAAAGCCTCGATAACGCGGCCCTTTTGAAAATATAACGAAAAAAAAAAATTGAAGCCTAATTTGGCCTTTGGAGAATATTCTACTAATTCAGATATATACTTACATCATCAATTACAGTCATAGAATGTGACCAAAAATAAAGATTAAAAATGCAGTTTTTATAACTTTTGCCTAGAAAATAAAAAAGTACACGTAATAAACCTTTTTTTTTCAATTTTGACTAGCTTGTCTACATGGCAAGAGGTAGAATCAACCATATAGACACGTCATGATCCACATCTTAATGGCATACTTGTACCTATAAATATTCAGCTTATGTCTCAGATTACTATAAATAGTAGGTATATGTATGAATAGTCCCGTAACAATAATAAATGTCATACTTTTTTAAATTTTATCGTAAAATATTTTAATATTTTTATGAGTCAGTTCTATGAAAAACAAGTTTTACATTAAAAGATGTGAAAAACATGTTTTGCATTAGAGATTTTGTTTTACATTAAGGAATGAAACATGTTTTACACTAAAACGAGTGTAAAACAATTTTTTGAAGACTACATACAATATTACTCAGAATTTAGAAAGATTACCTCTTACAAGTGGCTAAGATACCTACCACTTGAGAAAAAGAGGTGGTCTCCCATGAGAACAAGGGGATCCGTCTCATGCATGAGACGGGTCCCCCATGACCCATGGGCCGAACCCGCCACGTGGCAACCCACCATTGGCCGAATTTTTTTTTTTTTTTTTTTTTTTGAGTTTTATATTTTTTTTCGGCTTTCAGTGGTTTAGCAAAAAAAATAGTTACCATCTCTTAAAGTAACATTGTTCATAAGTAAACGTAATACTTGTTTAAAAAAACAAGCTCGTTTTTACCCATTTGAAAAGTAATAATTTATGTATATGATGTAATAGTAAGTTTATACAAATAAATGTAACACTTTGATTGACGAAATTGTAACAGATTTCTATAGATAATGTAATACTTTTACATGTATCATGATAAATTTGACCCCAATGTAACTTATGTTTGAAAAAAATAGATATCTATACATATGTATTACAATTTTTACAAATACTATTACATATAAATAACACGTTTGTTACATTTTAGTTATAATAAGTATTACTTTTGGCAAACGAAGAAAACATAGGAATAACACTATTACTTTAAGAGATGTAACTATTACTTTTCACAAACCGAAAAAAACCAAAAAAAAAAATATAAAAATTTAAAAAAAAGCAAAAAAAAAAAAAAAAATTTTTTTTTTTTTTTGGGCCAATGAGGGCTGCCACGTGGCAGGGTCCCCCATGGGTCCTGGAGCAGGGTTGTGGGTCGGGTAATGGGTCAAAAAAATGACCCGTCTCACCCATGAGACGGGTTGGAGTGTTCTCACACAAGTTTTTGTCTGAGAAAAAAGACAACCACTTTCTAAATATATGGAGGGACTAAACCGAGATGAGATCACATGTACCACTTATATGTGCCACTTTGTGTACCACTGATGATCCGGGCTATTATCACTGATGATAAAATATTGATGGCAACTTAAATAACTCATAATCGTTGGATCGCTAGTGGTACACCCAGTGGTACACAAGTGTGGTACAGGTGATTTCGTCTCGACTAAACCCTAGAAGTTGTGTAAAAAAAAAAAAAAAAAAAATCAAAGTAAAATACAAAACTAACCTTTCTGTACACGTGACACTGGCTTAAAGACTAAATAAACCCAATAATTGGGACTAAATTATGTCCAACTATTTTGATGATATTTGTAATAATTCGGACACTTGTTGCTACATGTCTGGTTGACTGACCCTTGGTACTCTTCAAGGAACTCACTCTCTCTAGTATTTTTAATTATTTTTGGTGTGAGTAACGTTCTTGGGGCAATTTCTCATTCATTGTACTAATGAAATTATTGGTTATAAACAATTACTTCATAAAATGTTAGGGCAGAATGATATGGATAACATCTGGCTAACAATATTAATTAAATTTCCACCCCCTTCCGTCCCATCAGAATAGAATGATGGTCTCTTTTTTCAAATTGTAAAAATAAATAGATTAAAATTATTGTACTTCTAAAAGAGAGTATTATATATAAGAGAACATTATCTCACATCAAGAACAAACTAGCCTTAGTTAACATATAATGATTTTGGGCTATTCCCCTTGGCACCGATTGGTTTTAATGTGGAGCCTTAGACTTTATCATGATATTAGAGCTGTCTCTTTACACGTGCAGACCTTATAGGCCATGATAAACCCTCCACAACACGCGTAGCAACCCCACCAACCAGTCCACCTTGTAAGCCTATGAACCCTCCATGCCACCCGTGACAACCCGAATTGTTGTAAGCCTATGAACCCTCCACGCCACCTGTGATAACTCTACCAACCAGCCCACGTTGTAAGCCTTTGGCAAAGCCTGGCTACACGTGACGGGTCGTATAAGAGAACATTATCTTATATCGGGAAAAAACTAGCCTTGCCAATAACATATAATGATTCTATGCTACTCCCTTTGGCACCAATTATTTTAAGGTAAAACTTCAAACTTTATCATTTTATATGTCTGTATATATTGATTATTATCATGTACGGTGATTTAGTACTGAGCCATCAACATAGTTGATGTTATGCGGTTTTCTGTATATAGGGTGAGAATGATTAAATGCGCAGAAGAATTGTGCCTCTAGGCCAGGTGCTCATTTATCTTGGTCGTCATATTTTAAACATATTTTAAACAGACAAGTGTAACGTTTACTCATACCGTCGCTGTTATAGCGTAACAGAAAAATTGTCGTGCAAATTTTCATGTCGAATTCTTTTTCAACCTAGCTCATTCAACAATCCTAAATTTACTCTTGTAACATGATTAATTGTTAAGTCACAAGTCTATTTTCCACTTTCAAAGTCCATATAAAGTGGCACTTTTTTAACTTAAAAAGTATTTAAACATTGGTGAACTTAATTTAGGGTCCTAAAAGCCAACTAAAGTTCATAACATCATTATAGAAATCACGGATAGGAAAATTGGAAAAACGTGTTTGGATACAATAGTTCCATCTTGACAACAACTGAGAAGAACATTATGTGGCCACAATTTAACCCTCGGTGCCAACTTGCTTGACAATTGGCCTTTTTTAACATGTCAAGTATACTTTCACGCTTCTCCTCTGCCAAACTCGTCTATCTGAACTACTCTCTCACAAAATACTCGTAGTTTGAGTTGATTTTTGTCTTAAATTATTTGTAATTTCACCTTTATCCATGCAATTTTTTTACTTTTTTTAAAAAAAAAACAAATATGCCCTTATTTATGACAGTGAGATATACATTCCACAAGCATTTCTGTAACAATTACATTTTTTAATATGTGTGAGAACCTGTAGAACTACAAGTATTTTGATACGAAAGGAGTATAAAATTTGATTACGGTTGATAAGCACTTCAAAATTTGGTTCTTCTCTTTAAAACCCTAATTTTTTCGACAATATGGTTTTTCAACAATACAAACGCAGAACTGTTCAAGTGTGAAAATTATGTGTCGTATGGGGTAAAAGCTTATAGGCGGTATTGAAATTTATTTGACATATAAGAAACTCACCTCAAGATAAATGTTGATCACGCAAGAACGGATGAGCATTCACATTGTCTACAACGGAGCAGTGGAATCTCTCCATATTCATGATCAAATTTAACAAGTTCTTACCGTAGGAAATGAAAAATAGTGGCTGATCGATTTAAGACATTTTTTAAGGGGTTAATGACAATTTAGACCCTGAAGTACCATACCACCCTTTCAAGCGAACCCCGATGTGTTATTTTTGTCAAATCGGGTCTTGATGTTTTAAAAACTCGCCAGTTAAGGCCTTTTTGACGGAATTCATTAAAAACTCAGTTATAAAGCATGTGCCATGCACGTGACTAACATAATTGGGTAGTTTGAAGTTGATATTTTATTTAAGGGGCTTAATGAAAGTTTCAAACTTAACAGGGCTGAAATCAAAACAATTATCAAAAATTTTATTTGAGCAAAAAACAATTATCAACTATTTTTAAATAAAATTCATTATCATCTATTTTCAATTTTCAACTATTTTTTTAAAGATAAATAAATTCAATAAATACTTTTTTTAGTTCACCAATTTTGTGCAATAAGAAAAAAGTTGGATAAATAGTTTCTTTTTTAATTCACCATTTTTGTATTTAATTTAATTTTATTTTTACCAACTTTTATAAATGAATTATTTTATTTATTTTTAGTTTACTTGAAAATGATAGTGTATTTAAAGAGTTAAATAAAAATTGTACAATGTCGTTAACTTTTTTTAATAAAAAAAAAAGAAATGAAACTTATTCCCACCAAATTCCATCTTATGCTTACAAAAAAAAAAAAAAGGGAAAAAGAAAAAAAAAGAAAAAGAAAGACCTAAACTATGTTCATCTTCTTCCTATCCCCATCTCCAATACCACCACCACCCTAACCACCACCATGTCAGCCATGGCCGCCCTCTCCATTCTCTCTCTTTCCACATCCCTCCACCACCGACATGTCCCCATCTACCCTCAATCTCCGCACAATAACCCCCAATTTTCCCCCAAATCCTCATCATTCCTCCCCAAATCCTCATCATTCGAAAGACCTCAATTTTGAATTCATCGCCATTCCAGTGTTTGCCCAAACCAACCCATTCCTCAGTGCTACACGCTCAATTCCACGTTTAATTTCGTCACTAACACTGACCTTGGCACCAAATCTCTCCGACAACTCATTTTCGGGCGACGGAAGGAGAGGAGGAGCAACAACGATGGCAGAGATGGATTATTTGTGTTCGCCATAGGAATGAGGGTAAATGAAGAGAGGGAATTGGAGGGGATCGAAAGGGGATGAGCGTTGAAGTAAAGGTGGCGGCTGGGGATGGGGAGGAGCGTGGCGGCGGCTGGGAAGGGGAAGGGTAGGGATGGAGTATTTGGTATATTTCAATCCCAGATCTACATTTTAGGTTATGATATTTAAATGTTTGTATTTTAGCCCTTTTAGATTTAAGAATTTGCATTAAAACCCCGAATTACTAATATCGATTACAAACTCATCCAACTCATCCGTCACGTGCCAACCACATGCTACATAGCTGACTTTTCTAACGAATTCCGTCAAAAATGCCTTATTTGGCGAGTTTTTAAAACATCAACACCCGATTTGACAAAAATAACACATCGGGGTTCGCTTGGAAGGGTGGTATGATATTCAGGGTCTAAATTGCAATTAACCCTTTTTTAAGTGGGTACATAAATTACATCAAAATGCTTTAAATAGACGTAGAAGATTGGCGGGACAAATATATGTGCGCGTCATTATCACCACCTGCTTGCTGATCATGGTTTCGAATTGGTGCAACTCGATTTTGTGGGCAAAGTGCAACTTTTTGTTTTGCAATAAATGCAAAATCTTTTACTGGTGAAGCAACATGATTTTAATAAGTTTATTTATTTATTAATTTATGAGATTATGTTGATAGGAACTAACTTTATTTATCATGCCAGTTTCCCATGAATCTCAAGCTTTGCACCACCTCAAATATCATATGGTCCAAATGCACCTAAACTTTCTCCGTACAATCAAATGCCTAGTCATGCGATTTGGATATATGGATAGCAATGCAATAAAATATTTTTAATTATTTAATAAAAATATAAAATTTCTGAAAAAAAATAAATAATAATAAATAAAATTTAAACTTAAAGTATTTGTAATAGTATTTCAATAATATTTTTTTAAATTTAATTGAGATCACATTTTTTTCTTAATTTCTTTTTTCCAAACTCAATCAGATTAATTAATTGAGAAAAAAAAATGAAAGTATCAGGTAGTGTTCGATATGGAGTGTGGGCTTGTCTGGTGCACAGGTTTAAAAATTGAGATTTTTCAAAACGGAGCTTCTTTTTTTACACTACTATTTGAAGCGGCTGAAAGGGCTAAGATTTTTAAAAAGCTCGACTTAAGTACTTTTAATTAGCAAAAAGCTGATTCTTTTTTAACACACCGCTCTACTAAACAAGTTCTAAATAAGCCTTATTATCTAACAAATTGGCTTTTGAATATATGTAATGCAGAGTGCATAAATGTACTGTTGAGTAGAAACAAAACTGAATGGAGGGAGTTGCGTGAGCAACTAATAATTCAACAACTAGGCTATGTCACGGGCCAATCCATTTATTTTTTAAAGTAAATATAATAGCACTACCACAATCACAAAATTGATGTTCATCCTCTTAAAGCACATATGGTATCTGAATATTTACTTTCTTAATAATATTCCTAACATATTTAGTATGCTTAAAAATATATATTTGATTTGGCATTACAAATAAAGAAAATAATTTGATTATAAAATTAGTGGATATATTTCAATTGTAGACACAAGTCATTTTAGTATTCCATAAAAATAGCCAAAGTCTCCGGCGGCATCCCGTGCTTGGGTTTTCCTTTATATATGAATTGTATGATGTTTAATTTACGCTAAATACGCACTTTTGTAATAATTTAAGACACTTATTTATAAAAGAAACTCAATTTTTTTTTAAAATGAGATCCATAGACGTAAAAATAATAATGTATTGTTGCTGCTAACTTTTATATTTAACTGTAAGTAAGACTGCTTATATATGTACATCAAAATTTGAAAACATAAAATAGAAAATACATTTGAAATAGTGGATAAAGTAGATAACATTTCTAATTCTTGAGGAAGTTTTGTGTGAGACGGTCTCACACGTGAGACGGATCTCGACCAGAAAAGAAATGGGCTTGCCCTGCCCCGTCCATAAGGGGGCAAATTATTTACTCTATTAACACGAGATTCATCTTACGTGTGAGACCGTATCATATAAGTTTTTGTCATAATTCTTCTTATTTAGCAGTAGTATATTTATTCTCTTTGTTGCATTCGTTTCCCATTTTTCATACTTTGGTAGGATTCATGCACTGATCTCCATCTTTATGAGTACTGCATGTACTGCAGACCCCACTTGAAAATTTGAGGCTTATAAAGGCTTGGTTACTGTGACACTAGATTCAACAAAGAAATAATGATACATTTCATTCAAACATACTCCACATTTTCTATATATAATAATAAATAAATAAAAAGTGCAGTTTTTATAATCTTTTCGTCCTAAAATAATCTTTTTATTTGAATATTCAATTTTTTTTTAAGGATATTAACACTTGATTCACTAGTCATGGTTCTTTTATGCACATTTATGCTTAAATTTTAGAAATGAGAAAAACTTTTGAGACAATGAAAATTGTTAAACGAGAAGATCATTTAGTTGCTGTTTTGTTACGATTTTTTGTTACTGTTAGAGACAATTATCCCACCTCGGGAATTAACTAGCCAAGCATGGACTATATAAAGATCCTGGGCTACTCCTCCCATTGCCAATTGGTTTTGGGATGAAACCTCAGACTTTATCATGGTATCCCACGTCACCCATCAGAGCTGGACCGTTACACGTGCAAGCCCAACGGCCCACGATGTTGCTCCGTGCCACCCGTAACAAATCCACGTTCCCAATTGGTTTTGGGATGGAACCTCAGACTTTATCAGTTACAATATACTAGAAGGGCGACTTGGCTACATTTTCCTCTTTTGGAAATGAGTGAGATTTTTTAAACATCAAATTTTATTTAAACTTTAATTTTTACAATATTTGTCTTCTTTTTTTTTTTTTTGAAAAAAATATTGTCTTATTTTTCTAGTTAATATGACTGTGTTACTTTAAATATACACTCATTTTCTTCAAAATTAAAACTGAAATTTAAGAAAAATATAGCTAAATTTATCTCATCCCTAACAAGATGAATTTATTAGTATACATACTCCATTTGTCCCATAAGAAATGTCATGGTTGACAAATTAATGTTTGTAACCTTTTAGTTATGTTTCTTTGATTTCCCCAATCTATTCATATGCATAGAATAACACATCCTATGAAATTACGATGCATATGCCTATTGAAATAAGTAGTATGAGAAAATCATCAAACTTTATCACTTATTTTAAGTAAGACGATAATTATTTTGGAAAAATCGAAAATTCAAAAATTGTAAGTAGGAAATTTATTGGAGAGAGAAGGGGTAATGCTTGTAAACATGTCGCCCAAAAGACCAATGGACATTCTGTCACAACTGCAACTTTTGAGAATCCAAATCGGTATTATTATTGGCAGCATTCACAAGAATCCAGCAGGATATTCTAACGTGAGGAGCTTTTGTCCATTTCTTCCCAAATATAAAGAAAATAAAGGTACTACTCCTATGGAGTCCAAATTCTCTGTACCACTGGATATTGTGTACCACTTCATATGCCATAAATGATTTAATGGCTCACAATTGTTAAGAGTGGTATTATTATGCAAACATGTGAACGGTTAGATTAGAAGTGGTACATGGAGTGGCACACAAAAGTGGTACAGGAGATCTCGACTCCCTTAAATGAGTATCCAATTTTAGGAATTTTTTGTCCCAAAATGAGTGTTCATTTTGATTATAACTTTGCCTCTAAATGTTTTTTTTTCACCGGTCTCTTTATACTTACAAAAACTAAATGTTTGTAAAGAGGATTACAAGATTATATATGATTTTTGCCACCAAATTGTACAAAAAGTTATGTCCCTTAAAATGAAATTTGGACACTCATTTAGGAATAGAGGTAGTACTATTTTTTCTTTTCAAGGAATAAAGGTACTATCTATCACACAAAAAAATACTACTCCTTCCGCCCCGAACTAAGGTTTTTAGTTTGACTTTACACGGAGATTATGAAAAAAGTAAATGTTGTGAGTATGAAAAGTAAGTAGGAGAAAATATGAGAGAGAAAGTGGTCAGAAAATTTTTGGTGTGAGAATGACAAGTGAGTCCCATTGTCTATTTTAAATAATAAAGCAACTAAGAACTTTAGTTTAGGACAAACCAAAAAAAGACTAAGAACCTTAGTCTAGGACAGAGGGTGTATCATTTTTTTCAATCTATTTTCCACTTGAATAGGAGACCAGATCTCCTGTACCCATCCGGTGTGCCATCCATGTGCCCAAAGTGATCCGGCCGTTAATATGTTTGAATAATATTAATAAAATATTAATCTTAAAAACTGTGAGCCGTTTGATTACTTTGGGCACATAGAGTGGCACACCGGATGGGTACAGAAGATCTGCTCTCCTTGAATAGTCATAGACTCTTAAATTAAGTTTGATCGAATCCATTTCTCATAAAGGAAATAAATATTTTTTTTCCTACAAATTAAAGGAAAATATATTTATAAAATTATAATCGATTGTATTTTAGTAATGCATAAATACTAATTATCAATAAAAATAAGTATAATAATATCTACAATTTTTTATTGAAATTTTATCAAGATGACAAATAAAACTAAAGTGACTATGATACTAATTTGACCAATGTAACATAGTTTAGTCGGCTGGTTAATTACAGTAATAAAGTGGAGTCGGCCTTTTCCTATAGGCTAGGAAATTAACTTTATTGTTTGTCGGAATTATTTTTCCTTTTTTCAGTCAATCAATAACGTATGCATATTATTTTATTTTCATAAACTTTTGACGTTTCTTTGGCATAATAGCAATCAGTCTCCTATGTTCTTCCCTACATGTCGGAGCCAATTGCATTTTAGAAACAATAAATTAAAAAGTGATTATTTAAGTGCCAGTGTTAGTGTTAAAAAGTTGTTTTAAAATGAAATCTCTATATTATTAGCTAATTTCTTTCCGGTATACTACTTTGTGAAAATCCGTGTTTTTCCTTAATAATCCCGTATAAAACGTGTTTTTAAAATGGGGCGCTGATATTTTTGTAAAAAAACGGGAAGTTGTTTTAAAACATGGGGCGAATTTTTGTAAATATCAGACGCTTGTCGTAAGTGCTAGTGTTAGTGTTAAAAAGTTCCAGCCATGTTACACTTTTGAAAAGTGTCAACGACAATGTTTATAAACGCTTTAGAATATTCACACTTGCATTTACGATGCTTACCAGTATTTACAAAAATGTCACCGCTTAAAACAAGCGCCATCGTGTTTGGGAAAAAACATGTGTTTCCTATCCTTAAGGTAAAACACGTTTTTCATAAGACTTACTCGGACAAATTTTTATTTTTGCCCATGTAACAGCTTCGGGGAAGCAAAAGAAAAGAAGGTTGGAGCGAAAGGTTGTTCTCCCTCTTCCCGCTCCCGGCTTTGTTGTTTAGTGATTAGTGAACGAAAATTTCCTCACTGCGCCATTAATCGCTATCACTATTAACTTAGTGACTTTCATTTTCAATATTGTCAAGTCATGATCAGTTACCTGTTTTACATATTTTTCAGACATTTATTAAATCTTTGACTACATGATAAATTCTGTGGTAGCAATGTTATTCCAACTGATAAATTACTCCTATGTACTGATTAGTCTCCAACAGTCCAAGTATGAAAATCTACGTCCAAATCAAAAAGAGTTTGGACCGATTCAATCAGTGAAGAAGCCATAATTTTTCAAGAGGGTCAGAATATTATAAACGTATAACATTACATAAATAATTTGATTACAATAATAAGTCTAGTCCTCTTAACAAGTTCTCTGTTACTATCCCATAAACCGTCACCCTCAACCTCTCCTTCCCTCTCCAGATTTGCAATTTTCCGTTGATTCATCCAACATTGATCTTCAATCTTCTAATTTAAACATTAATCATTGCTTCATTCAATGATTAATGTTTAAATTAGAAGAAATTTCATGCTTTTCATTAATAAATAGATTGGTGCTACCCATTATTTTCATGGATTCCATGAAAGGGAGATTGTTCAATGTAATCATAATTCCCAGTGACATTCTAGCGTCAATTAATCATCTTGCCTCAAAAACAATTCGGCATACATCTTTTTTTCAGTTCTTCAAATTTTTGTCTTACATCTTGTTATATTTGATTTCTCTCAGTTGTCGAGAGCCTTTGTATTACAGAGAGCATTATGAATGACACAGAAAGGACTGAAGACAAAGCTGAAGGACTAGAGTGTCAAAAGACAAAAGATCAAGGAGCTAACTGTTAAATAAGAAAAGAGGGAATCTAGTCTGTTAGTTTGTTAGATCTTGTAACTACATTCAGTTAGTCATATATACGTATTCTTCTGTATGTATTCTCTAGTATAAATACTGTCTGTACTGTTGTTATACAAATAACAAAAAAATAATACAATTCACAAGTTTTCCCTCACTTTCTCTCTCTACAATGGCTTTTTCTCTTTTGTTCATCATTTCAACATTGTTCATGGTATCAGATGTATCTCGTCTTCCGCCTCAATTCCTAGCATTTTGATCATTCAAATTCATAAATCGATCTATTCTCAACACTCGGATCTTCATCAATTTGATTCTCCATGGTTGATCCTTCTGAAACATCGAAAACTCCCTCTCCCAGCAGCGATGATTCATTCGCCGCCATTGATGAATATGATTTGATCGAGGTAAATCCCATTCTCCCTACTAATCATCCTCTATATCTTCATGCTAATGATCATCCTGGAATGATCTTAGTCACCAATACTCTCAATGCAATGAATTACAGTCAATGGCGCAGAGCTATGTCTGTTGCTCTTTCGTCAAAAATGAAATTAGGTATGGTCACAGGACAAAATCGTAAACCTAATTCAACATCCAAGTATCTCATGCATTGGCAGAGGTGTAATGATATGGTGATTTCATGGATTCTCAATTCTGTTAGTCCTTCTATCAGTTCTAGCCTTGTGTATATGAAAATTGCTGCAGAAATCTGGCTTGACCTAGAAAATTGATTTACTCAAGGCAATGCTCCTCAGGTCTTTCAAATCAAAAAGGAAATTATGTCTCTAACTCAGGGATCTATGTCCATTTCTGATTATTTCACCAAGTCTAGGGCAGTCTGGGATGAATTTGAAGAAGTCAACAATGTTCCCAAATGTATGTGTACTTGCACTTGTGGGGCTAATCAGAAGCTTGATGATTATGAGCATCTTTAAAAAGTAACTCAGTTTCTTATTGGCCTAAATGACAATTATTCTGGACTAAGGAGCACTATTCTCACCAAAACTCCTCTTCCAAATATTAGCTCTACCTTGTCCTTACTTTTACGAGATGAGAAACTCAGGGAATGCTCTACTATTTCTCCCTCCTCCATCCCTCTCTGCGACATTACCACAGCCTTATATGCCAAATCCAACACTCATTCTTCTGGATCTTCTAGAGGTTATCATGGCAATACCATTTCCAAAGGTTCCACCAGTTCTTCTACTGTCATCAAGAAGAATGTTAGCAAGGAGTCATTGGTTTGTGATCACTGTGGAGGGATTGGTCATCTCAAATCCAACTGTTTCTTCATCTTTGGGTCCCTGAATGGCATAAACTATATGGTGTCAAACCTGATCCCACTAAAATGCCTAAAAACCTTAAAGCCAAATCTCTCACCTCTTAGGTCAATGTTGCTATGACTAGTTTCTTGGATGGCTATACTTCTCAAGAGGAGACATCTGCAGCTTCATCTATCTCTATTTCTGCAGAAGAGTATCATCAACTACTCACTATGGCTCAGCAGCATCAATAGCCTGCATCATCTACTTCTTCCATGGCAGGTACATCTTGCTTCTCTACTAGTATATTTCAGTCTAATTCCTTGAATTCAAATTCTGCACATTGTACTGAGTGGATTATTGATTCTGGGGCTTCTGATCACATTGTTTCCTCTATTGATCTTCTACATAATCCCATTCCTTTCCATTCTAAACTACATCTTCCTAATGGTAACACAGCCACTATCACACATAAAGGATCTGTTCCTCTCACCAAGGACATTCTCTTACACAATCACAATGTGCTATTTGTTCCTCATTTTTCCCATAATCTTCTCTCAGTTCATAAACTCACTTCTGATAACAATCTTTTATTATTGTTATTTCCTCAATATTGTCTTATTCAGGACTCTCAAAGCAAGACCTTGAAGGGGATTGGTAGATTGAGTGGGGGACTGTACTAGCTCACCTACTCAACTCCTTCTTTTGTTTCCAATAAAGTGATTTCTTGTAATAATTGTACTTCAAATATCAGTACTACCTCTTTGTGGCACTATAGACTTGGCCACATGTCTGTTTCTAGCTTTCAACATTTACCCATTCCTTGTAATAAATCAAAATCTCTGTCTCATGTTTGTGATCCTTGTCATCTTGCAAAACAATGTAGAATACCCTCTCCTCTTAGTCCTTCTCATTCTTCTATTCCTTTTGCTATTCTTCAATGTGATGTATGGGGTCCCTACAAACACCACACATATAATGGATTTCACTCATTTCTTACTATTGTAGATGATCATTCCAGAACTACATGGACATTCTTACTTAACTCCAAAACTCAAGTTCATTTTCATCTTAAATCCTTTCTCACATTTGTTAAAAATCAATTCCAATCTTCTGTTCACATTATCAGATCTGACAATGGATCTGAATTCTTCAATTCAGAAGTCACAAATACTCTGACTTCTCTTGGTATAACTCAACAAAGCAGCTGTGTTGAAACACCCCAACAGAATGGGAGGGTGGAGAGAAAACACAGACATATACTCAATGTTGCCAGGGCTTTAAGATTTCATGCTCACCTACCTACTAAATTTTGGGGTGAGTGTATTCTTACAGCTACTTATCTAATAAACAGAACTCCTTCTTCTGTTCTTAATTTCAAAACTCCCTATGAAATTCTTCTCAAATCTCTTCCCTCTCTTCAACATCTTAAGGTCTTTGGATGCTTGTGTTTTGCTTCCACTCTCAAATCTTATAGAGACAAGTTTTCTCCTAGGTCTATCAAGAGCATCTTTCTTGGCTATCCTCAAGGCAAGAAAGCTTACAAATTGTACAATCTTTCTACACATCAAATTTTCTATTCCAGAGATGTATTTTTCTATGAATATCAATTTCCCTTTCAACAGTTACCATATAAAACACATGAATCATTCATTCCCATGTTCACTGAATATAATCTTTATGATTGCGATTCTCCATCATCTCCCATATTATCTACTTTATCTTCATCTACACTATCTCCCACCACTTCTCCAACTGCTACTGTTCCTGCCTAGTCTCACTGGTGATCTCCCAACTATAACTTCTCCTTCTCCTCTTCCTTCTGTGACTAGACCTCCTAGGCATAGAACTTTTCCCTCAAAATTTAATGACTTTACAGGTTTACCCTCATATCTTCCTTCCCCTGCACCCACTTCAAATTTTGTTCTCTCTGCTCCTCTCTCATATAAATCCATTTCTCCTACATATTTTTCATTCATATGTAATTCATCTCCATTTACTGAACCTCATACTTTTTCTCAAGCTCTCAAAGATCCAAACTGGTGCAATGCTATGAATTTAGAATTACAGGCTTTAGACTCTAATAATACTTGGAGTTTACAAGAATTACCTTCCAACAAAAAGTCTGTTGGATGCAAATGGATTTACAGAGTCAAATTAAAACCTGATGGCACTCTTGACAAATATAAAGCCAGATTAGTGGCCAAAGGATTTACTCAAATTGAGGGTGAGGATTTCTTTGAAACCTTTGCTCCAGAAGCTAAAATGACTACTGTGAGGGTCTTTTAGCAATTACTTCTATGAAAGGATGGCATTTGTCTCAAATGGATGTAGCTAATGCTTTCTTACATGGTGAATTAGATGAGGAAGTCTACATGGATGTTCCTCCTGGTTATTCTATTCCTACACATCTTCAAAATGATAAAAGACCAGTTATTTGCAAATTACTTAAGTCCCTTTATGGACTTAAGCAAGCTCCTAGACAATGGTTGTTGGGTTTCGATCAAACATGCGCAGCGGAATTTAGCATTTAAAATTTTGAAACCCAAAGCCATGGATCCGTTCATATGATTAAATCAAATACGACATAAGAATAAAGGAATAAACTAACCCTTGATGGCTATCAAATTCTCTTGGTCTTTGGTGGAGGTTTGAAGACTTGATCACGATCACAAAGCTTGAATACGAACTTTGAAGATGATGATTTTCACCCTCTAGCGGTATCCACACTTCGAACGAATATCAAAGGAGCTTCTTTGATCTTGGTTGCTAGACCAAATTGTGAAACACTTTTTCACAATCAAAAGAACTATGTGGAATTTATTTTGTGTATTATTTTGTTCCTCAACCAAGAATGTCTTGGAACAAAATAAACCCTCTCTCGAACTCTTTGAGACTCACAAAATCATTAGCATAGAGTGCTGGCCGAATTTGGTCTTTTATACACAAGTATGACCTATTCTAAATAGGAAACTTGTGTCAAAATTCGTCCAAAATTCGTTTCCTAATCAAATTAGGAATCTGCCACCCGACAGTACTGTGCGGCCGCCCAGAATGCACTGTGCGGTCGCACAACTATCTGAAGCAAAACTGGTACAAAAACTGAGCTAAGTGTGCGGCCGCCCAGTCCATACTGTGCGGACGCCCAGTCCATACTGTGCGGTCGCCCACTTCCCCAGAATGTCCAGAAATTCCAAAATTTCAATATAGTCCTTTTAAAGATTCGTTCTATTGTGTGTGACCCTCTAGGATTATACTAAGTTGGCAATGGGTTCAAACATGAAACCATAAGATATGATTAGGTTCTAGCAAACCGTCTTACCTACCCAAATAGTATAACTAGATACAAGTTCGCATTCCTTTAAAATATGTCATAATCCTTTTGTCCACGATATCATTGAACACAAGTCATGGTCAAAGAGTGAACTTGTTTTGTTCAATACTTTCTCGATTCCGAATATGTTGATAATCCAAATGACATTGATCCAATCAATTCATTTGAGTCCGGCCGAACATTTCATCAACATCATTCCTACGAGGGGCCCAAGCTTGACATCTCTCCGAGGAGGGACAAATCCATTTAGCTTATTATTCTTCCCTACGTGAATCCGATTATGCCAATCATACCCTTTATAACTACTCGGTTAAAAGTAGCGTTTGAATATGTCAAACATAATGTTCATCAAGTGGAAGACTATAATAACTTCATGTCTAAGGATTCAAATGACATAACTAATATGAGATATATATATGACATAGACCATGACATAAATCTCATAGAGCGGGTCATGTCCAGTACCTTGTTCCAAACAAGTACCCATAAATCTAACATGATCATCCCATGATCATTTAGCCTTTATACTAGTGCTTAACAAGTACTAGGGACGGAGATTATTATAAGTAAGCATGAACAACAATAATAATAAAAAAACATCTCTTTATTGATATGAAATAAATGATAACAATTACAACGTTTATTAAACGTGCCTAGGGCACCACTACCAACAATCTCCCACTTGCCCTAGGCCCAATCTCCCATGTATCTAATACCCATGGACCTAACATTACCATCATGTTTAGCTTGTGGAAGTCCCTTTGTTAGCGGGTCCGCACATTGTCATCAGTAGGTACTCTGCATATATTTACGTCTCCCCTATCAACGATCTTTCGAATGATATGAAAACGTCTAAGTATGTGTTTGGATTTCTGATGTGCTCTTGGTTCCTTTGCTTGAGCAATAGCACCATTATTATCACAATAAAGGTCAATTGGATTAGTCAATACTAGGGACCACTTCAAGTTCAGTTATGAACTTCTTAATCCAAACAGCTTCCTTTGCAGCATCCGATGCAGCAATATACTCAGCTTCTGTTGTAGAATCAAGCGGTTGTACTTTGCTTGGAACTCTTCCAGCTTACAGCTCCACCATTTAATATAAACACAAAACCCGATTGCGATCGGCTATCATCTTTGTCGGTTTGGAAGCTTGCATCCGTGTAAGCATTTACAACGAGATCATCTTCCATTCCTCCATAGACCAAAAACGAGTCTTTAGTTCTTCTTAAGTACTTAAGAATCGCTTTTACAGCTATCCAGTGATTTTTGCCAGGGTCGGATTGGTATCTACTTGTCATGCTCAAAGCATAAGACACATCCGGCCTAGTACAAATCATGGCATACATGATGGACCCAATTGCCGAAGCATATGGAACATCATTCATTTTCTCACGCTCATCTTTTGTCTTAGGACTGAGTCTTGCTTAGAGAAACTCCATGTAACACGGGCAAGGTGCCTCTCTTAGAATTTTCCATACGGAATCTTCTAATGACCTTGTCAATGTATGTACTTTGGCTTAAACCAAGTAGCCTCCTTGATCTATCTCTATAGATCTTAATGCCAAGAATATATGCGGCTTCACCCATATCTTTCATTGCGAAGCACTTTCCTAACCAAGTCTTCACAGACTGGAGTGTAGGAATGTCATTTCCAATGAGCAATATGTCATCCACATATAAAATAAGGAATAGCACTATGCTCCCACTAATCTTCTTGTATACACAAGGCTCATCTTCGTTCTTGATGAAACCAAACTCTTTGACCGATTCATCAAAACGGAGATTCCAACTCCTTGAAGCTTGCTTCAATCCATAGATGGATCTTTGCAATTTGCATACCTTAGAATCTTGTTCAAAACCTTCTGGTTGTGTCATATACACATCCTCTTGGAGTTTTCCATTCAGGAAAGCGGTTTTGACGTCCATCTGCCATATTTCATAGTCATGATATGCGGCAATGGCAAGCAAAATTCTTATAGACTAGATCATTGCTACGGGTGAAAAGGTCTCATCATAGTCAATACCATGAACTTGCCTATAACCTTTCGCTACAAGTCTAGCTTTGTAAGTATGCACCTTCCCATCCATGTCAGTCTTCTTCTTGAAGACCCATTTGCATCCTATGGTTTTTTACACCTTCGGGTGCATCAATCAAATTCCAAACTTGATTGTCTTGCATGGATTGCAATTTCGGATTCCATGGCTCCAAGCCACTTGTCCGAATCAGGAGAAGACATCGCCTCTTGGTAGGTTGACGGTTCATCATTCTCAATGATTTCTACCTCATTACTATCCGTTACGAGAAATCCATATCTCTCGGGCTCGGATCGTAACCTACTAGATCTGCGAGTTGCTTGTGTATTTTGAACAGGTTCCACAACTCCTTGTGGTTCTTGTTCTTGTTCCACTATTGGTTCAATGTTATTTTCTGGGTCTCGAATTTCTTCAAGATTTATTTTACTCCCACTGATTTCTTTGGAGAGAAACTCTTTCTCTAGAAAGACACCAGTTCGGGCAACAAACACTTTGTTGTCCTCGCGGTTGTAAAAGTAATATCCTCTAGTTTCCTTAGGATATCCACGAAAATACATTTATCAGATTTGTGTGCAAGTTTGTCTGAGACAAGTCTTTTGACAAAACTTCACAACCCCAAATCTTCATGAAAGACAGACACAGGGCTTCTTTCCGCTCCACATCTCATATGGAGTCTTTTGAACCGATTTAGTTGGAACACGATTTAGTGTGAAAGCAGCAGTTTCTAGGGCGTAACCCCAAAAGGATATTGGAAGATCAACTTGACTCATCATTGATCGAACCATGTCTAACAAAGTCCGATTCCTCCTCTCGGACACACCATTCCATTGTGGTGTTCCAGGTGGAGTCAATTATGAAACTATTCCACAATTCTTTAGATGATCATCAAATTCTTGACTTAAGTATTCACCACCTCAATCTGATCGAAGTGCCTTTATACTTTTGCCAAGTTGTTTTTCTACTTCATTTTAAAATATTCTAAATATCTCAAATGCTTCACTTTTATGTTTCATTAGGTAAACATACCCAAATCTACTATAATCATCAGTGAAGGTTATGAAGTATTGAAATCCTCCCCTAGCATTGCTACTTAATGGTCCGCATACATCGGAATGTATCAACCCCAATAAGTCGCTTGCCCTTTCACCCAACTTGGTAAAAGGTGTCTTAGTCATTTTTCCAAGAAGACACGACTCACAAGTATTATATGACTCGAGGTCACATGAACCTAAAAGTCCGTCCCCATGGAGTTTTGAGATACGCTTCTCATTAATATGACCAAGACGGCAATGCCATAAATAGGTATGATTTACATCATTAGGTTTAGATTTCTTATTTACATGATAGACATTGTCATTATTTTCATTCTTGACATCCAAGATATAAAGGCCATTAAATGAATTAGCAATACATAAAGCACATCATTTAAATAAATAGAAAATTTCTTATTTTCAATAAGAAACTTAAAACCTTCATTATCCAAACAAGAAATTGAAATAATATTTCTGCTTAAATCCGGACATAATAACAATTGTTCAAAACAAGAATTAATCCGGAAGGTAAAGTGACTTCATAAGTCCCTACGGCTAATGCAGCAACTCTTGCTCCATTCCCCACACGTAGATCTACTTCACCTTCTTTAAGCAGTCTCCTATTCTTTAGACCCTGCACATTTAGACAAATGTGAGAACCACATCCGGTATCCAATACCCAAGAATCAGTGGTAGAAAGGAGAATATCTATCATATAGATACCTGAAGTCGACGCAGCCTTGCTGCTCTTCTTCTTCTTTTGCTCTTCCAAGAAAGCCTTGCAATTACGTTTCCAATGACCAATTTCTTGACAATGGAAACAGATTGCATCCTTTTGTGAATCGGGTTTTGCCTCAGAAGCCTTGGCAACCTTTGCCTTGCTTATTTTGGTTTTGATAACTTTCTTACCCTTTCCTTTGGCATTAGCCTTCTTCCCATCATGAACCAAGAGCACGGGAGACTTTTCTCCACAATTTTCATCTCTGCAGTTTTGAGCATCCCATGAAACTCAGAGAGATTCTTATCCATTCCATGCATGTTATAATTCATTACAACTGATTATAACTTTTAGGCAATGAATTGAGAATGAGATCCGTGGCTAGCTCCAATGGGATTGGATAGCCAAGTTTCTCAAGGTGCTCTACATAACCTTTCATTTTAAGAAAGTGAGGAATCACTTGTTGCCCTTCATTCATTTTACAAGTAGTGAATGCAACAATGGTCTTGTACCTCTCTTGCCTAGCTTGCTCTTGAAACATGGTTCTCAACTCCACGCCTATCTCATAGGCTTCCAAATGTTCCAAACTTTGTTGGAGTTTTGAACACATAGCAGCAAGCATGAGACAACTTACATCTCTAGAATCATTACGATGTTTCTTGTAATTGTCTCTTTCTACCCTAGGGGCAGTAGGCGGTGGTTCAGCGGGAAGAGGCCCATCGAGAATGTACAACTTATCTTCTTGCCTAAGAACGATTCTTATGCTATGGATCCAATCCATAAAGTTGGTACCATTCTCTTCGAGCTTATCCTTCTCAAGGATCGATCGCAACGACATTGATTGAGTGTTATTAGTCATTATCTACAAATATGCAAAAAAAAAATCAAAATTTAATAAGTACCGGTTTCATTAAAGAGATAAATAATGTATTTTCAAACAAAATACTCCCACTAAATTATATAACCTTCATATACATCCAATGTATAATATAATTTAATTGGGCTAAGATCCAACTTTATTTAACTTTTGAGTCCACGGAGGCGGACCGCTCAAAAATAAATTAATTAGGTAGACAATCATGTCAATCATATCCCATATGATTCTTAGATCCTTTTATGAGATTCTTTGAGAAATCCAATTTCAAAAAGCATGTTTAATATCATCTTTTGCCTAGGCCCAAAACAGTTTTGACGCCTAATTAAGTCCACATTTTAAACGCATAGGACCATTCATTTAATGCACCTTGCGGAGGCAAGCTCACATTAAATTAATGAACCTCATCTTGCTCATACATGAATAAGATTAATGCACCTCGCGGAGGCGAACCCACATCAAGATTACCCACGCATAAAAGTGTTTTAATCATGGCATGGCAAAGAAGGACTTAAAACTTTATTTGAAGGTTCATCACATATAGCATATAACACATTTATGAGCACATAATATAAACATGTTACACATCAAGTTTAGCCACTAAATTAATCTTCATTAATTTAAGCATGATATTTATGTGTCATTAGTTTCTCTATAATTATGAGGATGAGACTATTTCAACTTTGGTTTATTATCTCCAAATCAAGACAACAAGAAGTGCGGTCGAACTAAGCCATCAGGCAACCACAATCCCGCACTAATTCAAGAGACCAAGAAAGTAGTCCATGTGGCCGAAACTAAGCAATAGATGGTCTCGATGAACGTAGGCCAATTGCATTCACAATTCCACATGGATCTCCAATCATTGAATCAAGAACTTTGTTTCTCAATTTTAGCAATTATGAACTCTTCATAATTCTAACTTCGTTTTATATTTGAAACTTTGATTGCGATCAAGTTTGGGAAGCACAATCTCGATGAACGCGATTAGCCATCCAAACCTTGAACCAATCTTAGAATCACAAGACTAAAACATAGGAAAATCAAACCCAAAATCCACACACAAACCAACTACCCAAAACCCATTCCAGATCAGCAAGTCTGGACTAGTTCTGTTACTGGTTTTGTTGAATTTTTCGAAAAATCCAGATTCTGTTTTTGACCAAAATCAGACCTTCTGATCCCTTTGTGCGGCCCCAAAAAACCTTGTGCGGCCGCCCAAGGCGTTTTGGTGCGGTCGCCCAGTTCCATCAGAATGTGCAGATTTTCAAAGTTCGAAAATTTGTCTCAAAATCGTTTTTCCCCGATTATTAAAACTTTGATCCAATCAAAAATTAATAATCAACAATTCTGAATTCACCATAATTATTTATTGCGATTGAATCGTGCGATTAAAGTTGCAAAACAATAAACCACATAAAATCACATAACACATAAACATCACATATTCCAATATTCATATCATGCAAGGCACATAAACAATTATATACACATAACATGATCCAAGTATTGAATTAATCAACATGAACGGGGCTCTGATACCACTGTTGGGTTTCGATCAAACATGCGCAGCGGAATTTAGCATTTAAAATTTTGAAACCCAAAGCCATGGATCCGTTCATATGATTAAATCAAATACGACATAAGAATAAAGGAATAAACTAACCCTTGATGGATATCAAATTCTCTTGGTCTTTGGTGGAGGTTTAAAGACTTGATCACGATCACAAGCTTGAATACGAACTTTGAAGATGATGATTTTTCACCCTCTAGCGGTATCCACACTTCGAACGAATATCAAAGGAGCTTCTTTGATCTTGGTTGCTAGACCAAATTGTGAAACACTTTTTCACAATCAAAAGAACTATGTGGAATTTATTTTGTGTATTATTTTGTTCCTCAACCAAGAATGTCTTGGAACAAAATAAACCCTCTCTAGAACTCTTTGAGACTCACAAAATCATTAGCATAGAGTTGCTGGCCGAATTTGGTCTTTTATACACAAGTATGACCTATTCCAAATAGGAAACTTGTGTCAAATCCGTCCAAAATTCGTTTCCTAATCAAATTAGGAATCTGCCACCCGACAGTACTGTGCGGCCGCCCAGAATGCACTGTGCAGTCGCACAACTATCTGAAGCAAAACTGGTACAAAAACTGAGCTAACTGTGCGGCCGCCCAGTCCATACTGTGCGGTCGCCCACTTCCCCAGAATGTCCAGAAATTCCAAAATTCCAATATAGTCATTTTAAAGATTCGTTCTATTGTGTGTGACCCTCTAGGATACTAAGTTGGCAATGGGTTCAAACATGAAACCATAAGATATGATTAGGTTCTAGCAAACCGTCTTACCTACCCAAATAGTATAACTAGATACAAGTTCGCATTCCTTTAGAATATGTCATAATCCTTTTGTCCACGATATCATTGAACACAAGTCATGGTCAAAGAGTGAACTTGTTTTGTTCAATCACTTTCTCGATTTCTGAATATGTTGATAATCCAAATGACATTGATCCAATCAATTCATTTGAGTCCGGCCGAACATTTCATCAACATCATTCCTACGAGAGGCCCAAGCTTGACATCTCTCCGAGGATGGACAAATCCATTTAGCTTATTATTCTTCCCTACGTGAATCCGATTATGCCAATCATACCCTTTATAACTACTCGGTTAAAAGTAGCGTTTGAATATGTCCAACATAATGTTCATCAAGTGGAAGACTATAATAACTTCATGTCTAAGGATTCAAATACATAACTAATATGAGATATATGTATGACATAGACCATGACATAAATCTCATAGAGCGGGTCATGTCTAATAAAAAACATCTCTTTATTGATATGAAATAAATGATAACAATTACAACGTTTATTAAACGTGCCTAGGGCACCACTACCAACAATGGTATCAAAAGTTTGCATCTTCTCTTTTATATTTTGGCTTTTACAGAATCTAAGAATGATCATACTTTACTTACCTTGTCAAGATCTGATTCTTTTACTGCCATCTTGGTATATGTGGATATATACTAATTTCTGGCTCCAGTAAAGCAGTTATTGCAGAGGTTAAGACTCATCTACATTCTCATTTCAATATTAAAGATCTTGGTCCCTTAAAGTTCTTTTTAGGGATTGAGATAGCCAGATCCACTGAAGGTATCTACATTCACATGAGAAAGTATACTCTGGATATCTTCTTGTCAGACACTGGACTTCTTGCTGCAAGGAGCTCCACAATTCCCATTGAGCAACATCACTCTAGCTCTTGACTCTAGTTCTCCTCTGTCCAATTCAAGTCAGTACAGAATTGATGGGCAGATTGATTTATCTAACTATCACAAGGCCAGACATTTCTATGCTGTTCACATTCTGAGTCAGTTTGTCTCATCTCCTAGAGACTCTCATTGGAATGCAGCTTTGAAATTGGTTAGGTATCTCGAAGGAAGCATTGGTCAGGGTTTTGTTCCTAGACCAGGCCAATCTGTCCCTGTCCATTTATTGTGATGCTGACTGGGCTGCATGTCCCATTTCTAAAAATCTCTATCTGTTTTTTTTTTCTTTTATTGGCTCATCCTTAGTGTCTTGGAAGGTTAAGAAACAAGGAACAATTTCCAAGTCCTCATGTGAATCAGAATATATAAGTATGGCTGCTGCCTCTTGTGAAGTTGTTTGGCTAGTCCAATTACTACAGGATTTTGTATATCCAATCTTACTCCTGTCCCTCTTTACTGTGACAACAAAGCTGCTTTATACCTTGCATCTAATCCTGTCTTTCATGAAAGATCAAAGCATATTGAAATTGATTGTCATCTAATAAGGGACAAAATAGCTTCTGGTCTTATCTCTACAGCTCATGTTTCTTCTTCTTCTTCTCAACTTGCTTGATTTACTTACCAAGGCTCTTCCTTCTACTACTCTTAATTCTCTTCTAAGCAAGCTAAATGTGTTCAATCTTTTTACCTACATCTATCTTGAGGGGGGATATTACAGAGAGCATTATAAATGACACAGAAAGGACTGAAGACAAAGCTGAAGGACTAGAGTGTCAAAAGACAAAAGATCAAGGAGCTAACTGTTAAATAATAAAAGAGGGGAATCTAGTCTGTTAGTTTGTTAGATCTTGTAACTACATTCAGTTAGTC
>JAOWBW010000093.1:600000-771101 GCA_026119855.1 Campanula takesimana | reverse complement strand
CCCTGTAGAATTTGTTAGCACAGAAACATGGAATGGAAGGACAAGAAGGAAGACGGGCGATTCTGGTAATAAGGGTCGGACGCGCGCGCTTTAGGCCAAGAAGGCCGGGAGGCGCGCGCTTCCTACCCTTTTACCAGAATGCCCAGAAAACAGAATAAAAGAACACCAAAATGAAAACGCAAGTTTAACCCTCTATCGTCCCCAGCGGAGTCGCCACTGTAGATACCCCGGGGAACCACGGCTTGGCTAGAGCGGTGAATTTATCCTAGGATGTCTAACTTGTTTTAGATTGTTTAGAGTCGCCACCTATGTTTTAAAGGAACATAAGAAAAACCTTGAAATAGCCTAAATTTATGTACAAAACCAGAGATTCGGAGAGAGGGTTCGGGGGTTAAGTGACGGAGTGGGAAGTACTAAACACCCACTCCGCCCCGCTTACGCGGGTCTTGCTACTATTGGTGTTCTAATATTACATGTCCTTCAATTAATTAAATAGAAATGTGCTAACAATGGTGATGAGAGGAAAAAGGGAAAATAAAGGGAAATAAAATAGAATTGTTTTATTATTTAATGATAAAGATTACATGTAACAAGTACTGTTAAAGAATTACATTAAGAGATGAAGAGAAATAACATGGTGAATTAAAGTAAGATTAAAATGTAGAGAGATAACCTTAACTAACTTCAATATATGAAGTAGTCATGTTGGTCATGTCCCATTAATGGGGATTGCATACTAGTAAGACTAGAATAAAAGAGAATAAAAGAAGAAGACTTGTACCTTTAGAAAGAAGACTTCAAACTTGGACTTGAAAATGATGTTGTTGTGTAGAGATTTGTGTAGAGTTTTGTTATGTAAAACTCTTGTTGGGAGAATTTGTGTATAATGTAGTTGGTGAATCAAGGTTGGAGTCCAAAAAGAAGTCCCTTTCCAAGGTAGAAGATGATGGTTTTTATAGGTAAAAAAGAGAGGGAAATGATGGAGGAAATTGGTCATCCATGTGAAATGGAATGAGCCAATCACAAATAAGATAAATGAATAAAAGAAAAATAAAGAAATAAAGAAAATCAAATAATAATGAAAGAATATTAGTTTTTTGGGAAAGGCTTAGAATTGGGGATTGGGAGTTAATGAGAAAAGGGGGGATGAATGTGGATGTAAAAAGATGGTTTTTGTGATCAAGAAAGATGTTTGTAAATAAGAAAAGGGAGGGAAATAAGGTGCAATCTGTTACTGCCAAAGTGGGAAGCGCGCGAGTCCGGCTTTTGGGCCGGGACGCGCGCGCGTCTCACTGACAGTTCCGGAAGCGCCGCGGGTGAAAATGACAGAATGACAGAAATGACTCTAAAATTAATTCTGTTATGCAATTTAGTCCAAAACTAACGGAATCAGTTAGGAACTTAACCGAAGTAACATAAATCAATAAAAATAAGTTAAATAAAAATACTTTGTATGCAATCGGGGTGAGAGGTCCAAGGCGGGGTGTCTACAGACTGCACCGTCGCTTAGTATCTTCTTGACCACGTAAGGACCAATCCATCGAAGTCCCCACTTCCCAAGGGGATTCATGGCATTGGGAGGATGTTGTCTTAGGACCAAGTCTCCCACCTTGATGTTTCGAGGCTTCACCTTCTTGTTGAAAGCCCTTGCCATTCTTTGTTGGTAAACCCTTGTGCGTTCAAACGCTCTTAACCTCTTTTCTTCGAGTAGGGCTAGTTGCTCGTATCGACTTTGCATCCAATCAACCTCGTTGACTTGGTTCTCGAGTAAGATCCGTAGAGAGGGAACTTCGAGCTCGACTGGGAGTACGGCTTCGGAACCATAAACCAATGAATATGGAGTTTCTCCTGTTGCTGACCGTATTGATGTGCGGTAGCCCCACAATGCTAGTGGTAATTTCTCGGGCCAGTCCCATCCTGTTGAAGCCATTTTTCGTATGATGACCTCGATTGTCTTATTTGCTGCTTCGACCGCTCCATTGGCTTGGGGACGGTACGGGGATGACTTGTGCTTGGTAATTTTGTAGTTAACCAAAAGTGCATCCATTTCTTTCTCAAAGTGAGACCCATTGTCGGAGATGATCTCGTGAGGAATACCATATCGGCATATGATGGTGTTCTTCACGAATTCGCCCACTTTCTTGGCGTTGAGAACTCGGTAAGCTTGTGCCTCGACCCATTTTGTGAAATAGTCCACAGCCACTAAAATGAATGATTGTCCGTTGCTTCCCGTAGGATGGACTTTGCCGATGATATCTATGCCCCAACAAGAGAATGGTCATGGTGTGGTCATGTTGTACAATTGTGAAGGTGGAGCATGTTGCATATTAGCATGGAACTGGCACTTGGCGCACTTCTTGACTTTCTCGATGCAGTCCCTTTCCATTGTAGTCCAATAGTAACCAATACGAAGTATCTTCTTGGCTAACAGAATCCCATTCATGTGGGGTCCACACTCGCCTTCGTGGCCTTCGTGCATGATTTCTTGGGCTTCAGTCTCATTTGCACATAAGAGGTTGATCCTTTGATAATGTCTCATGTAGACTCGGTTCCCAATCAGTACATATCTGGCAGCTAGCTTTTGTAATGCCACTCGAGTTTTCCCATTGCTGTTTTCGGGAAAGGTGCCATTGTTGAGAAAGTTCATGATGTCTGTGTACCACGGGGGGTTATTTTGGACTTCATTGATCTCAATACTCATGCAATATGCTGGACTGGTCCTTCTTGAAATTTTGAAGGGTTTCACCATTTTTCCTTTAGGCATCTCAACTAGTGAGGCTATGGTAGCTAAAGCATCAGCAAAACGGTTCTTGTCCCTCGGTAAATAATTGAACGTGATGTCTTGGAACTGTTCAGCTAACTCCTCGAGGTGTTGACCATATAGTTGGAGGGTCGGATCTTGGATTCTCCATTTACCTGATGTCTGATTGATAAGGAGCAGGGAGTCACCGAATACTTCTAGTTCTGTGACATTTCTTTCTAGTGCTGCTTCTAGCCCCGCTATACATGCCTCATATTCGGCAATGTTGTTGGTAGTTTCGAATTCAAGGCGGATTGCAATTGGAGTGTAGATGTCCTTTGGATCGACAAGCAACATTCCTATCCCATAACCATGCTTATTGGCTGCGCCATCGAAAAAAAGTTGCCACTTATTTTCTTCGGTTGTAGTGCAAATCAAGTGCTCGTCGGGAAACTGTAAGTCTTCCCCCTTCACTTCGTCACATGGAAATTCAGCAAGCTGATCACCGAACACTTTCCCCCTGATGGATTTGAGTGTGACGTAAGTGATATCATAGCCGGCGAGCATGAAATACCACTTGGCTATCCTTGTTGACATAAAAGGCTTTTCGAAGATGTAGCGGAGCGGGTCCACCTTTGCTACTAGCTTAATCGGAAAGGCTTCCATGTAAAGTTTGAGCTTTTGAGTGACCCAAACCAATGCTGCACATGACTTCTCTAAGACAGAGTAGTTCTTTTCGCCTCCTTGAAATCGGCGACTGACAAAATAGATGGCATTCTACTTTATGGAGTCTCGTTGTTCTTGTGCTAGCATAGCCCCTAGGGCTTCATCATTCACTGTGAGGTAGAGCAGGAGGGGTTTCTCCTTGTGAGGTGGAACCAAAACTGGAGGGCATGTCAAGTAATGCTTTACTTGGTCGAAAGCTTCTTGGCAAGCGTCGGTCCATTCTAGGGCCACATTCTGCTTGAGTAGCTTGAAGATTGGCTCATATATGGAAGTAAGCTGGTGCACAAACCGACTGATGTATTGAATTCTGCCCATGAAACCTTTGATTTCTTTCTGTGTCTTGGGAGGAGGCATGTCAATGATTGCCTTGATTTTTGAGGGATCTGCTTCAATTCCTCTTTCAGTGACCATGTAGCCAAGAACTTTGCCTCGGATAACCCCAAAAGTTCACTTTGCGGGATTGAGCCTCATCTTGTGTTGTCAAAGCCATTCAAAGAACTTTCGGAGATCGGTCAAATGTTGACCGTCGGTCCCCTTCGAGTGGATGATCATGTCGTCCATGTAGACCTCAATCTCTTTGTGAATCATGTCATGGAACAAGTCTGTCACGGCCCTTTGATAAGTAGCTCCAGCGTTTATTAATCCAAACGGCATAACTGTGTATCAAAAGGTGCCCCACGGTGTTGTGAAAGCAGTCTTGTGTTGATCCTCCTCGGCCATGAGAATCTGATTGTACCCAGCGAAACCATCCACAAATGAGCAGACCTCGTAGGCAGCCGTGGAGTCGACTAGCATGTCGATGTTGGGTAGTGGAAAGTCATCCTTTGGAGAAGCTTTGTTCAAATCCCGGAAGTCCACGCAAACACGGACCTTGCCATTAGCTTTTCGGACTGTGACCACATTGGCTAACCATGTCGGATACTCAATAACTTTGATGAAGCCCACACTGAGAAGCTTCTCTATCTCTTCCTTGACTTGTAAAGACCATTCTGGCTTGATCTTTCTGAGTTTCTGCTTTGTCGGCTTAGCGTCGTCTTTGATCAGAATTCTGTGCTCCGCGACCTTCCTGTCTAAACCGGCATGTATTTGTATGAACATGCGAATACATCCACGAACTCTCTGAGTAGTGCAGTCAATCTGTCTTTCTCTTCCCCCTTGAAAAAGCTTCCGATCTTGGTTTCTTTCGGCTCTTCTTCGGTACCCAGATTAACAACATGCAATTCTTCGTCAGCCCCTGGACCATTTTCACCACGACTACGGACCTGTTGAGCAAGTTCATTTAAGTATGTTGTGTTTTCGTGGTCTATTTCATCATTATTTGAATCATTATTAACTAGTTCATTAGATTCATTATTAGTTAATTCATCATTCATGATGTTTGCAATCTCGGGGTACTCAGAAAGATCAAATTTTTCATTAACAAAGAAAGGGAACACACGCTCGGCTATAGCCTCCATATCCTCTTGGGTGAGGGTATCGGAGACACTCCCGGACTCGAAAGTGAAAGTGTACAAGTCTTCTTTTGTAACCTTGCGCGGAATGCAACCCATCTTCTCGACCAAGAATTCCTCGGATACCACGTGCCCCTTTGTAGAATACCAGTTGTTGATTGGCTCAGAGCTTGGCTGGATCTCGCTGATAGTCTCCTTTCTCGTGTCGGTGTCGTAGATGGCATTGACTTGGCATTCATCCATGAGGGCGAGTTCCTCGAACATGGAGGTTAAATCTGTCAATTCTTCCCCCACAGTGATCTCTGTTTCGGTCTCTATGGTCACTTTCTTCCCCCACCATTCTCGGGGTGACATAGGAGTTGGTTCCCCTTCGGATTTATGGATCTCACAGTCGGAAAAGATTTCGAGACCGGGCTTTCTGATGCCCTTGATGTTAACCCATGGCTCGGGAAAGATCATGTACGGGACATCTTCCCCCTAGCGAACAAAGTAGCCATTCAGTGTCTTGCGGTGAGGTCTCAGATTGGGAATCTTATAACGATGGCCGTCCCTACGAGCTCGGGCCTTTTCATTCTTGATGTCTTGCTCGTATTTCAAGTCATCTTTGGAAGGCTCATATCCCAAACGGAATGTGTTCTTAACAAAAGTAACCTCAATAGGTTGCATCCTTCCTTATTGATATTTCCCTAGGTCTAAACCAGGAAAGTAATTCATATCCCTCATCATGCGGAGGACTTTGAGAATGTCGAGGGTCCATGATTCGTTTCCCCCTTCTTTGTCAATGGCGTTGATTGAGACGCCGGAGAGGGTGGAGTCTTTTAAACCGTGTTGAACTTGGTGGACGGGTTCCCCCTTTCTGTGGATAGTGACATTTTCTGCCATGGCGATCACTATTTCATCCCCATTTCGGAACTTGACGCATTGATGGAGAGTTGAAGGAACGGCATTAGAACTATGTATCCACGGTCGGCCCAAGAGCAAATTGAATGAGGAAGGTACATCGAGCACTTGGAATGGGACGGACATGACCATGCTCCCAAACACAATGTCTATTTCCACCATACCCATGACTGTGCGGGCAGTGCTGTCGTAACCTCAGATCACTTGAGTAGAAGGTTTTAAGTCTGAATTCTGAAGCCCCAGTATGCCCATGATTCGGCCGGGTATTAGGTTGAGTGCGGAACCACCATCAACCAAGACTCTTGAGATAGGTCTCCCCCTTGCTCTCACCTTGAGATAAAGGGCCTCATTGTGATCGGACCCAAATGGTGGAAGGTCCATGTCGGCAAAAGTGATGACATTGCCAAAGTGGATGTGGCCTATCATTGCAGTAAGGTCCTCGGGAGTTGTATCGGGAGATATCGACGTGTCATCGAGATTACTGATGACAAGATCTAGGTGCTTCTTTGAGGATGCAATGAGGTCCCAAATGGAGATGTTGGCTTGAGTTTTCTTGAGTTGTATTAACAAAGGATCTTCGGTAATGTCGCGGGCTTTCGATCTTTGAGAAGAGGTGCTTGGTGCAGAAGTAGTGGAGTTGCTTACTATGACTTGTACGGATCGAGTTAGCATGTTGACATTCCCATCTTGCCTCTTTTTCCTATTCTCTAGTACTTCCCTCATTACCTCATCGTAAGTCACAACGTAACAAGAATTATCAATCTTATTCATAACATTGGGGCCCTCATTCACAATTGGGATTGAATGAGTGGTCTCCTCAAATTCTCCTAGTTCTATTACATTGACATCATCACCACTAGGCACTATGAACTCTTTCTAGTCTATGAGATCTTGGATGACATTGCGGAGGACAAAGCATTCCTCGGTGGTGTGGCCACTATGTTGGTGGTAGCCACAATATTTGTGATGAGCATGATTGGCATTGATCGACTTGGGTTGATACCCTTGTATAGGTGTGACTTGACCCTTTGCTTTGAGAACTTCGAAGGCCTCGATTTGAGTCATGCCTTGGAAAGGAGTGTAGACACGATCATTTTGAGATCTCTTGCCTTGAGGTGGAGGAACCCTTTTGTAATTCCCCTTGTCGGTAGTGACGGCATTAACCGAGGCCTCTTTTGTAGAGTTAGAGGCGGCCTTATAACGGAAGCTAGGAGCACTTTTCTTGATTTCCTTGAGCAACTCGTCCATTCGGATCCCCGCCTCATACATTTGAGAGAAATCCGCATAGCAAGCCCCACTTAGGTAGGTGCGGAGATCAATCTTTAGACACTTAAGGAAGATGTCCATTTGCTCTTTGGTGTTAGGCCTCTCGACAATTTCGGCAAGTTTGTCATTCCACCTTCTCGTGAAGTCAATAAAGGACTCATTGTCCCTTTGAGTAGTGTTCTCAAGCTCTTTCTAGGTCGGGCGGTGAGTGGTGTTGCCTTGGTATTAACTTTTGAAGGCGAGCATGGCGGCGTCCCAATCAAGACGGACCGTGAGCGGGAGAGTTGCATACCAATCCTTTGCCGCCCCCTCGAGAGTAAGAGGGACGCATTGTGCCATAACTTTGGGAGAGACCTTCTTTGGAACCATAGCCCATATGTAGGTCTCGATGTGTGCCATGGGGCATGAGTTGCCCTTGAATTTGCTTATGTCGGGCATCTTGAACTTTTCGGGAAGAGAAGCCATCGTGTTCATGAGAATGGATGACTGATAAAGGCTTGTGTCGGAGCCTTTCCCTAAGTTGAGACCATTAAAACGTTGGTCTATGTAGGCCATGATAGAATCAACCATTTTGTGCCCATTGTTCTCGGTGCTTGGTTCCCCCATTTTCTTGGTGCGGGCACTAACATAAGGGCTCTCGAACAAACCCTTGGTCCATTCGGACTCATCACCGTCACTCTTGTTTTTACCCTTGGCAAGCTTGGTGAGCTTTTCTTTCATTTGCTCCATTTCGGCCTCGTGGGCTCCTTTTGATTGTCGAGGTGGGATTGCCAAAGATCATCCTTATTTTGGGCCTCCTTATTAAGAGTGGAGACTTGCTCTTGGAGGAGTTGGACCATAGTTGAGAGTTGCTCAAGAGACATGGTGTTGTCGGTGTTGGAGCCGCCGGCCATTGATGTTGTCGAAGCTGTTGGAGTGATCACTTCACGAACTAACCGATTCGCTGAATCCCAGTAGACACGGTAAGTACCAATTGAACCTATATTGCAGTAGAGGCCTTGTCAGTCTTGAGTAACACTTTCGGTCCATGAAGAGGCTTAGAACACACATTGGGCACACGACTCAAACCACATAGGAAAAGACTCTTCTTTTTTTTTTTCTTTTTTTTTTTTTTTTTATAAGTCGGAGGGACAGGATCCCTTTTGAGTTTCTAAGAAAATAATGGAATCGTCACACTAGTATATAGACCTTCTCGCGGTCCCATATACTCATCGGATTCCATCGCGCTTGTGAATCCTACACATGTTAGGATTAAACTAAATTAATGTAGTAAAGCATACATACGGGGACGGATTTTTATTTTCGTCCATAATAACCACTTGGGGACGGAGTTTTATTTCGTCCATGATAACCACTTAGCATGTATGTTTTGAAGACATTGTTTAGGGAAATCTCGGCACATGAAAACCGACTTGGTCACGGAGTGCTAGACCTTAACTAGAATTGTGTTGGCTTGTGCTCGGCTAATGAGAGGCTTAAGGTCACCCCCGGCATGTAGTCATGAACTACGCCACGGGCTGAGGTTTACCGCTTCGAGAGAGTCAAGGTCGGGTGGAGCTTGAAACTCCCTAGGACGGGCCTCGACGGGTTTGGGGTTATAAACTTGTGCGACTCGATAGTGAGCAATTCATAGGAGTTTATGCACGTAGTGTGAGGTCCAACATGTGACAAAAATTTTTTTTTTTTTTTTTATATATATGAAAGAAAAGCAAATAAGCACGTAAAGTACAACCTTCGAATCACCCGTGTGACCGATAAAACAAAAACACAAAAGTAAAACAGTTCAAGAGTCCAACTCAGTCTTGATAAAGGCAACTGTGCCCACACCCCATCACTCTGCTCTGTTCTGAAACTGTCCCTGTTCTGGAAAACTACCCAGAAGCGCGCGCCTCTGGCCTGTGTTGTGGGATGCGCGGGCATGGCGCAGAGTCTGTGGGAGGCGCCCGCTTCTGGGCAAACCTGTCAGATTGTCAGATTTTGGACTCAGGGAATTGCCCTGGTCCTGAATGTACATTGTAACCCCTGCAGAAATAATTAGTGTAGAAAAAAGAAGAAGAACAGAAAGAACATATGGGAGGCGGGCGATTCTAGTCCTTGATGTGGGACGCGCGCGCCTTAGGCCAAGAAGTCCAGAGGTGCACGCTTCCCCCATCAGAGACCAGAATGCCCAAAAAAGATGTAGACTTTGAACAGAAATGCAAGTTTAACCCTCAAACGTCCCCAGCGGAGTCGCCACTGTAGATACCCCGAGAGGGCACGGCTTGGCTAGAGCGCGTGTGTCGTTCCTAGGATGTCTATTCGTGTTTTAGATGTTTAGAGTCGCCACATATGTTTTAGAGGAACATAAGAAAAACCTAATACTTAGCCTAAGTTTGATACGAAAAACAGAGATTCTTGTTATGAGGTTCGGGGGTTAGGTTACGAGATGGGAAGTACTTAAACACCCATCTCGCCCAACTAATGTCGGTCTTGCTTGATCAAAGTCTACATGAATGATAAAATGTTCTTCTTATTCTTTATGATAAAAGGGGGGTTTTAAAAGGGTGTTTGGAATGTAAGGAGATAACTCCTTGACCAACTTCAATGAGATGAAGCGATCATTGGTGTCATGTCCTAAAATGATTTGGGTGATTTCACGTTTGATTAAAGTAAAAGAAAGGAGAGATGAAGTAGAGGAGAAAGGGAAAAAGTGAACTTCTACCTATGCTTTGAAGACCTTCAAACACTTCTTGGTGAGTTACTTGAAAAAGTCTTGGAAATGATTTTGGTATAGTTTTTGTAAAAAGAATTTTTGGTCCAAAAAGAAGTCCTTTGATTTGGTGGAGAAGAGATGTTTTTATAGTGAAAACAAAGTGTTTTTGGTGCCAAAACTCAGTCACCAAGAAATCTTTCCCGGGCAAAATCATGTAAAATGAGCAAGGGAGAGATTCTTGGACAGAAATCTGTAACTGACGCCCAGAGGCGCATGCTTCCCACCTTGGGGGGCGGAAGGCGCGCGCTTCTGGCTCTTATGGTCGGTGGCGCGCGACTCAGAGAAGGCATTTTTGACAGAATGGACTAGAAAGTTAGCCCTGTTATTCAGTTTAGTCCCTGGACTTAACGAAGTCAGTCAGGAACTTAACAGAAGTAACAGAAACTAACGAGAAATACTTAAAAGAGGGAGAAACACAAGATCAACTGTGCAATCGGGGTGAGCGGTCCAAGGAGGGGTGTCTACACTCATTGTTGGGGGAAGCTTGTCTGATCTGATTCCACTGGAATTGCAAATGTGTTGAACCAATGACCTTAGCCACACACTTTCTCGTGAAGTCTCATACAGATCTATGATCTCAGAGTGGTTTGAAGAAGTGTCAACAAGAGTTTGTTTAATGGATCTCCATGATATCGCGGTACCACCATGGAGAAAGACATAGCCAGTTTGAGATCTAGCATTGTGTGGGTCAGACATGTAACCAGCATCCGAATAGCCCATGTTTGCACCCGAGAAAGAGAAGAGATCCTTCGCTTTTCCTTTTTTGATTTGAGAGTCGCCACCATGTTGTTGAACGGAACACGGACCGTGAGATTTTTGAGTTCGGGGGTTAAGTTATGGATTGGTCTTGCTTAGGTGATTTTAATCAAATCAAGAACAAGTAATTAAAACAAGTAAAGCCAATAATTAATTTTTTAATTATTGGGATGTCGGATCATGTGCTTCGAGACCATCTCCATGGATTGGAGAGGCTCTAGACTGATCCTTTTGATGGGACCACACTACTCTAAAACAAAGAATGAGATGAGAAGTAGAGATTAAAAGCGTAGGAGTTTACCTAAAGCGTTCTTGAGATTCCAATTGATGGCCTTGACTAAGGCCTTGATGATCCAAGAGTTTTATGATGATTTTGGCTTGAAAAGATGAGTTTTTGGTGGTGTTTTGGTGTGAGGGAGCAGTAAAAACGGGATTCTTGAGAGAGGGACTGACTAGAGAGTTGTTAACCCTTTTTTGTGGTGAAAGAAATCTATTTTATATATAAGTATTGGATTACTTAGGGACCAAGTCTAGGAGTCCTAAGTTTAGTAGGAAATAAAGTCCTTATTTGGAGAGGTTAAAGGAGGTAGGAAATCAGTAGGAAATCACCTAGGAAGCCTCCTATTAGATATTCCCCGGATTAGGAGAGTGCTGGCCAAGAAAGAGATCGGGACGGAGAAGGGAAGTGGATTAAGCCCGCAGACAGAGGAAATGTCTCGTACGAGACATTGATGTCTCGTACGAGGCATCCAGTGTTTTAATACTGTTTTATCCTTGTCTAAAGTTTCTTTGTTCAGTTTATCCCCTGACTAACGGAATCAGTTAGAAACTTAATGAAACATGACGAAACTAATGAGTTTTCATCCAAACACAAAGGTGAGACACAAGAGTAGTGTAATCATAAATTTGAGTTCAAAATGGGGTGTCTACAGAGCCCCTCGGCGACGATACTTATGGAAGAAGTAACGTCGTTGATAAAAAACACACCATTTAGAACTTTGGGTATGGTCGTGCTAGAAAGTTGCCTACGTATCCTCCGGAAAGGAATCAGACCAAACGTAGTTCAACTTCGAAAACACGCAAAAATGGTCTATTGAGGTATTTAAAAAAAATGTTTTTGAAAGCAATACTGCGGTAAGTAAAGTTTTAGAGTTTAGAGAGTAACCCATACTGAGGAATCAATGTCCTTGACCCAATTCTGAATATACCCTTTGTTGTTGATGGAGTGTCGCGGTCAACGGTGCCCGTGTAGGATTTCATGCCAGTGTAGGACTTCACGCCAGTGTAGGACTTCATTGGTTGTATGTCTGTGTTAGTACCCAATCCAAAAATGAGTTTATTAGGGCATTCCCAAATATACAAGGACTTTATAGGAATTAGAAACCTTGCAAAGACTTGTCCCAGATTCCAAAAATATAGCTCAATGTACCAAAAATGGCCAAAATAGGGTTTCCTTATCTCAGATAAAACCCTAGCTTGAAAATCACGTCAATTAGGAAGGATGGCCACGCGGCCACATTTGCCTCAGCTCCAACCTTGGCCACGCGGCCACTTCTGCCTCGGATGATCTCAGCCGTCAGATCTCTCCGTCAGTTTACTATATAAGGCCTCCCTTGCCTCATAATCAAGGATCCGAATTTTGATCAAGTTTAGGCTCCCTAAGTGACGAAAATACTCTCTAATCAAGGCATTCAAGCATCCAAGAACACTCTCAAAGTTCCCAAGAAGATCCAAGTTTATTTCTTGCCAACATAGGTAAGTTTTCTAACTTTTTCTTCATGTTCTTGCCATGTTCTTAATGTAGATCCATAATATTCATGTTCATAGCATGTTTTCTTCATATCATTCATATGTTCATAATATGTTCTTCGCATGTTCTTCATGTTCTTAGATTAAAACCTTATTTATGCTAGATTTAGGGTTTCGATCTTCATGATTAATATGTTATTTCATAGCCGATGATGATCTAGGGTTGATCAACCCGAACATGATCTAGGAACTATTTCTAAACCCTAATCTTTAGGTAATTCCCCCATCATTATGCATGATCCTGATTCTTCTGCCTATTCTAAATTCTTCTCGAACTACGCTGACCTGAGCTTCTCACATTGAGAGGAACGTAGGAAATCTTCGGATCCGCACACAACATACACCGCATCATGATAGAAAGACCGATCATTCGGGCGATATGAGTGATAACGCTTAATATTCTTCTCTTATCGTAATTTGACCCCCGAACCCATTTACTTGTAAATAATGGCTTTTCTCAATGTTTTTGCTATAATTAAAACGGCGTGGCGAATCTCATATCTTAATGTTTCTATGAATATCTCAATTTTAAACACACGTATTCACAGTGGCGACTCTACTGGGGACTGCTTTGATTCTATTTCAAACTAAGTGGGTCTAACTTTCGTTACTATCATGATGTTCATTCTTATCTATCTTTCTCTCTCTCTATTGCATTACATGCGTGCATGCAAACATCAAAAACTTCTCTTTTTTTCCCTAAAAAGAATTAGTTTCTTGACACACACTACCACTAGTCCGTGTCAGCACTGCACATAACCCTTATTACCCTCGGAGCATTTAATGTGCAGAAATTGGTGGTGCTACTGTCGCCCTTTTTCGAGACACTTGTTTCCTCCACTCACCGTGTACGCTTTGCGAGCGGTGGGAACCTTTTATCCTACCCGTGTCAACCCACACATAGAGATTAGGACACTCCTTGGACCAACCAATTAGGATGTAAATAATGCAAAACGTTTCATAAAATAAAACGTGCATTGCATCTAGGAGATCTCTAGGACCCTTCGAGGCCCATTGCTCGTCCCTTAAGCCATCTATCAAAACCTCGTCATCTTGACATGTCTAGGTTACCTACCCATTACGTTTGATCCGTCTAGGTCTACCCATCATTGTGATCCATTTGGGTCTACCCTTCATCTCGACCTACTTTGGTCAAAACCTTATCACCCTTTAATCTCTTAGGTCAACCTTTGACCCCCTAGGTCAACCTTATCACCCTCTGACATCTTAGGTCAACCTTTGACTCCCTAGGTCAACCTTAGGTCAATACTTGACCCCCTAGGTCAACCTTATTACCTTTGACCTCTTAAGTCAACCTTATCCGCTTTTGACCCTTTAGGTCAACCTTTGACCCCCTAGGTCAACCTTATTCCCCTTTGACCTCTTAGGTCAACCTTTGACCCCATAGGTTAACCTTATCCGCCTTTGACCTCTTAGGTCAACCTTTGACCCCCTAGGTCAACCTTATCACCTTGGACCTCTTAGGTCTACCCTTGACCCCTTAGGTCAACTTTATCAACCTTTGACCCCCTAGGCAAACCTTATCAACCTTTGACCCCCTAGGTCAACCTTATCTGCCTTCGACCTCTTAGGTCAACCTTTGACCCCCTAGGTCAACCCTTGACCCCCTTGGTCAACCTTATCCGCTTTTGATCTCTTAGGTCAACCTTTGACCCCATAGGTTAACCAAATTACCTTTGACCTTTGACCCATTTAGGTCAAACCCACCTAAGTCATTACTTATCATACTTGACCCACCGTTGTCCTGACCTACCTAGGTCAACCCGTCTCGACCATCCTTGACCCATCTAGGTCAACTTGTCCGTCTTAGGTTAAAACTACCCCTTCACCTTTGACCCATCTAGGTCAATCCTTGACCCGCTTAGGTCGACTTACCTATCTTGGATCCATCTAGGTCAATCTCCAACCTCCCTTGGTCAACCAACCCGAATAGGTCAGCCTACTCGCATTTGACCCGTCTAGGTCAACCAACCTACATTTGACCCGCCTAGGTCAAACCATGTCTGTCCCGCTTAGTTTATCCCATACACAACCCGCTACAACCCACTATCTTGATCCATTCACCATATAGGTCAACCCAACCCTTCCCATTTAGGTCAACCTATCCTTCACCCATCTAGGTCAACCCACCATTATCGACGCGATCTTTCTTGACCAACCTCTCAACCTACCTGGGTCAAAACCTTAAGTCAAACCGTACCTGACTCAATTAATTCTAACCCACTCACCTTCTTTCTCACCTATACTTGACCAAGGACCGAGTCATCTCCCTCTTTTTGACCCTCAACATCACTCTCTATCTTAAAAATATCCATACTTTACCAAATTGACCCATGTGGTCATCTCTCACCTCTTTTTAAAATTCTAACTTGACTCGAACTACGGTGACCTGAGCCTCTTATTGTATGGGACCTCTCCCTCATGGTAAGGGGAACGTAGGGAACTTCAGCCCGGTCAAACTTTCAAATTTTTGTCAAAAAATTCATTTCAAAAATGTGGAGACCAACTCTTTTCCAAAAGTGATTTTATAACGATGCCTTGTCATTAATTATGAGCCTAACTAAATGAAAAATGTTTAATGCGCCTAAAATCACTACCATAGGTCGCCTGCATGTCGTCAAAATACTTTGATAAGGCCCTTGCCTGCGTGGTCGAAAGATTTGACTTTCAAGAGAAAAGGCACATAGAAGACTTGAAGATGGTCCTCGACATAAGAAACATACGTCATGCCGAAGAATTGCACTTGGTGTTAGAAGCCCAAGAAAAGCGCCATAGGACGGAGATGGCCAAAGCACTCAAGGAACAAGAGGCCCGTCTATCAAAGGAGAGACAAAGCATCTCTGAGAAGCTCAAAGAGCTAGCCATGTGTAGATACCCCGAGAGAGCCCACTACTTGGCTAGAGCGGTGAATTATCCTAGGATGTCTATTTGATTTTATTTGTTAGAGTCGCCACCTATGTTTTTAAAGAAACATAAGAAAAACCTAAGAATAGCCTAAATTTATATAAAAACCAGAGATTCGGGAAGAGAAGGGTTCGGGGGTTAGGTGACGGAGTGGGAAGTACTTAAACACCCACTCCGCCCCGCTTACGCGGGTCTTGCTACTAAAGGTGTTCTAATGTAAAAAGTCCTTCAATTAATAAATAGTGCTAACAATTATATGATAGAGAAAAAGGAGAAATAAAAGAGGATTGCTTTATTGATTTAATGTCAAAGGTTACATGTAATAACTATGCTAGCAATTACATAATATAAAATGAGAAAATTAAAGTAGAGTTGGAATGTAGGAAGATAACCTTGAAACCAAACTTCAATAGTGAAGTGGCCTTTTAGGTCATGTTCCCTTTTATGGGGATTGCATACATTACTAAGACATGTAAAATAAGAGAAGAAGAATAAAGTACCTTTAGAAAAGAAGAACTTCAAACTTTAACTTGGAGATGGAGTTGTTGTAGAGAAATTGTTGTGCAACACTTTGTGTAGTGTTTTTGTAGAGAAATGTTGTTGAGAGAATTTGTGTAGAGTTTAGGTGTAGAGAAAGTTGAAGTCCATGTTTAAGGTAAAATGAGAGGGTTTTTATAGGTGAAGAAAGGAGGGAAATAAGCTTTTCTAACCAATAAGAAAATAAAGAAAATCAAATAATAAATAGAAAATCAATTAAAATAAAGATCAAATATTTGGTTTTAAGGAAAAGGCTAGAATAATGGGATTGAGAGTAACAAAATAAAATGGGTTTAATGCTAGAATAAAACATGTGGTGAAAAGGTTGTTTTTGACTCTAGAAATAGAGGGAAACTTAGTGCAGTCCGTAACAGTCAATATGGGAGGCGCGCGGGTCCGACCAGTTAGGTCAAACGCGCGCGCGGCACATGGCTATTACGGGAGGCGCTCGAGCCTAAAAATGATAGAATGACAGAATGACCCTAAAAGTTAACTCTGTAATGCAGTTTAGTCGAAAACTAACGGAATCAGTTAGGAACTTAACCGAAGTAACAGAAATTAATGAAAATAAGTTAAATAAAAATACTATGTATGCAATCGGGGTGAGAGGTCCAAGGCGGGGTGTCAACAGAGCCCCTCGGCGATGTGGATTGCAAAGTAAAATGCGTCGACGAAAGAAAGACAACCGCCGAGGACATCGACAAAAGAAAAAAAAACAAAGACTCGATGAAAACAAAAATTTGAAATTACGAGAGATAGAGATGCGCTCCCTGTGTTAGCGACTTTTGCTGATATAGGGGGTACGGTAGTATGAAACGGCCCACCATGGCTGAGGTTTAAAGTCCGTATAGGGGACTAGCGGGATCCGAGGATCCGTCTGCTGATAGCGAGATCTAAGGATCCGTCTGCTGATAGCGAGATCCGAGGATCCGTCTGCTGGTTTAAAGTCTGTATAGAGGACCTGGCGGGATCCGAGAATCCGTCTGCCAATGAATGCGAGTTTATTGAGTAGACTTTACTGATGAGGTGGTGATTTTAGTGGTTCACCGTGGAGCTGTGTACTTATACCTATTATGCGTATGCTTTACAGATGCATGTGCTCGTGTGAGAAGTGTGAAATTGTGCTTGTGGTGCTTTGAGAGAGATTTTGAAAGGATGAAGAAATTGATTTTGTGTGCGATGTGATTTGTAGAAAGTGTGAATGATGTTCATACTTTCACTTACCATGGCCGCTTGATTCGGGATGGATTTCTGATGCCGTGGCTTTGATGAAGGATGTCGATACTTTTGATGAAGATGAGTCTCTTGTACTTTGATGGAGTGTCGGTGAGATGACATTCTGGATGATGGGTTGGTCGTGCCAAAAGGCTGCCTACGTATCCCTTAAAAGGAATCAGACCAGCGTAGTTCAAGGATGATGGAGAACGCTGGGGAAGAAGCTAAGAGCAGAGCAAAATAAAGCACATACTTTTTACACAAGTAAGAAAAAGAAAAAAAAAATCTTTTTGTCGTTTTTTTTTTTTTTTTTAGTTTAGAAGGAAAAGAATAAGCACACATGTGAGAAGAAGATTTTTTTTAGTTCGTGGGTGAACCATTTTAACCATTGTGTGGTTGTGAAGCCAACCCAAGATCAAATCATGTTCCGTCGAAGTCCGGATTGCCTCGCTTGAATTCTGTTGTCGCTGTTGTGCCCAACTAAGATTGATGTCTAGCCCCAAGAGATTTGTCGATTATGGGGCTTCAAAGGCTTTCAATGCCGAGATAAGGGGTTGCTGATTGTAAAGCCCCTAGAACACCTTTGATGCCAAACTCTGAGTGACTTGCATAGCCCCAAGATAAATCAGCTCTTAGCTCATTCAAATGAATCGCCTTTTGTTGTTGACGTGAGCAAGCCCCAAGATAATATCATTGATACCAAGCTTTGAGAGATTTCCAAGCCCCAAATGTCATGTACTTGTTGTTTGCGAGCTTCAAGATGGTGGAATGTGAAGACCGTTCCATGTAAAGCCCCAAATTATCTTGGAATCGGCTCAGCATTGAGAGCGGATGTACCGTCGGGTAGAATTCTTGATAGAGATCTCCTTCTTACTCTTTCTGGGATGAATGGCCTTATTGTGGTCGGTACCCAAATGCAGTAATGTCTTGTGGTGTTGTCGAGGTCGCGGATGATAAGGTCTTGGTGTGATAAGGTCCCCAAATGAGTATGCTTGCTTGAGTCTTCTTGAGTTGAACTAAAGACGGATCTTCGGATGCAACTAGTGCTTGAGGCGCAAGAGCCACACTTTTTGCTTTTGATCTTGGAGAAGGGGGTGCTGAATTGCAGAAACATTGGGATTGGTCAAGGCATTTCCCGCTATAACCCTAGAGTTTAGCATATTGAATATTTTTCCTTTTCTCTAAGACTTCCTTCATAATCTCGTTGTAAGTTCTAACAAGAATCATCAAATTCATTCATAACTTCGGAGCCCTCCTTTCAAACCAAAAGACCTTTTGACGTGAAGTACTAGGAGACCCTTTAAGCTTGGACCACTCCCCATATTGAATTGCTCGGGTATCATCCCCCCCAAAGAGATTGTCAATTGCGAAGCCATAATATTGCCCTTTGCTTGGATTACTGTAATGCCGTAGCCCAAGAGATTGTAGATTGCGAAGCCCCTATATTGCCTTCGGTGCCAAACTAATTGAGGAAGCTTCCAATGTTGCATATGACTTTGCTAGGGCCATTGTTGGGAGGTGACGTGAATTGCTTCTTGCTGAGGGAGCCTTTCAAACTTGATTGTAGCCCCTAGAGTGCCACCATTGATTATAAGTGGAGCAAGAAAGGCCTATCCTTGATTGAGGGAACAGGCACAAGTACACATGACATGAAAGCCCTTCGACATTCCTCTTGAGAGACTTTGAAGATTCTCACACATCTTTCTTGAGCGTAGCTCCTAGGGCTTATTAACTGTCAAATGAAGTAAAATAAGCTCTCGTTCTTGAGTCACATATCCCCTAGGGCGTCATCATTTATCGAGCAAAGCAAGAGACTCGTCCTCGTGTGAGGGAACAAACATAAGAGGACATGGAAAGAGTTACTCCATTTCTCGGGAAGCCTTTTGATATACTGTAGGGGCACATGCTTGAAGAAGCTTGAAAACTGAATTACATGTTGTTTCTATTCGCTGCCCAAACCAATCGACTCACTAGGGACTATTTGTGCAACCTCGTACCCCATATCAATCATGAGCTCATTTTCGGACGGGCCTTCTTTCACATGAGCCCAATAATGCACATTTCAAGAACAATCTCTCCTATGCCAACAACCCAAAACGACATTTGATTGTGCCGTATCTTGTCGAGCTTTTTGCAATTCCGAAGTTGACTTGGTGGTGAATTGACTTGCTGAGGAGATTCAATGTATAACTTGGCTTCGTTAGAGGCTGGGGATCTCCATTTCTCTTTCCCTTCTCTCTCTCACTCTCTCATTTTTTTTATGACGCACACTGTTTTTTGCCTAGACCGCCCTTTCGGGTTTTCAATCTAGCGGGCATCTCTTTTGCGTGTTCATTTTGACTCGATTATTGAGGAAGTGTGCATTGAATCTAGCTGAGGATGAGAGACATGTGATTTTGCGGTGGAGACCTTTTTTCACTAATGATGAGTGACATTGACTTGACTAGGGAAGTGGTCCCTAGTATTGACATGTATTTTTATTGAATGACTCACGAAAGCAAGTAAGTCATTAAGAGAGAAGAGAAAGAAGGCCCCAATTTGATTGCAAGAAACTGGGAGTATCGCTGAAAGATAAGAAGCCCCTAGACTCGATAAGGAACGCAAAGCGATTCCAATTCTGAGAAAATTGTTCCATCTTGAGGTGATTAATTCATTGGCAAATGACTCGTACAAAGATGTCTTGACAAGTTCGAGATGAAGGCCAATCACCATAACTCAATAGGGCTAAACATATCTTCTTTCTTGCATGAGACCGAACCCGAAGGTTGCCTACGTTCCTCCAGTGTAGAGGCTCAAGTCACCGTACTTCTTGTGGATACTCCATTCTCCGTGATGGTTCCTTCGTCCTTCGTTGGTGGATGATGATGTTGATCTTGTACTTCTTTGAATGAGGGGGATTTCATTTTTTTTTTTTTTTTTTTGTGCTCTAACTTTTTCATATGTTGTTTTGAAGAGTCAACCTAGCGAGCATTTTATTTTTATTTTTTATAATCCCCTTTGAAAACTTTGCTTGATGTTGCTCCATGGTTGTAGTGCCACGTTGTTTTGCTTCTTGGCTTCGTCGTTGATGTTGTCGCCTTCGTCACGATGTTTAGCCTTAGGCGTTCAAGTGATGGCCTTCGTTCCAAAACTCGTTTAGACGTCTTTTCATCATTTTGCCAAGAATTAAATTGAACAACTTGGAATTGTGTATGAGGACAAGAACGACTTTTATTTATTGAAGACCGACTCAAACTTTGACATTAATGAGAAGGAACAAAACTTAATGCACACATCAGAGGACTTTTGACTCTCTTTTTTTTATTCCTATTACTAGGTAGAGAAAGAGAAACGGAGATTGCTGTTGTCATCCTTGTCGTTGTAGTTCTCCTTGTGGAATGATCTCTTGTTGAAGCCCCAATTCAAGCCTCTTCTTTGATGAGTTCTTGCATGTCTGAGAGCCCGCGCTCGAAAGCCGCACACGCCGAACATATGCGAACGATATGTTCGATCTCTCAATGAAAGCGGTTCGGGTGAGTGCCTCGTGCAAATGCGCTTTTGGAAGTGCGCTCGGTTCCCACACAATGGTTTCCTCTTGAAGCTTTAATTTAATTTCAAGAGTCGCCACCTCACTTTATTTTAGGAAAAATGAAGATAAAACCTTTTGTTTGAGAAAGTGGGTTTGGGGGCTAAGTTACGAGAAGAGAAGGGATTAAGCACTCTCCTCGCCCGTGATGGTCTCTATTATGCATGCCACTTAGATTCATTTTATGCCTTTTATGCCTTGCTTTTATGCCCTAACAAAATGGTGATTTAATATATGGGAGTCTTCCTCTTCTAGGAATGTTTGCCTTTATTTCACAAATGAGAGTCGGTTTGGGTGGACTCCCACTCGGTTTTGAAAATGGTTTTATCATTTATATACAGAAAATCAAACACATAAAGGGGTGGGGGATTAATATTTACATTGGTGTACAAAAGGGAAACAATTCCCACAACAAAATGAATGTCCAAACTCCGTCCCCAAACATTTTAGGGACTGCTGTGCATTTTTCTTCCTTGTACCTGTGCTTGTACTCACTCAATTTGTAAAGTAAGGGTTAGGAAAGCTTCCTAACACATCAATAATCTACCATGAATTTTCCCTTGATTTTAGGGGCATGTTATGGTGTCCAACCAAAGCATGCAAGATAAAACTCTCCACAGCCTAATCTGACAGATATGCAGACCTCCATAAAATATCTACTTTTTACATCATCAAAACCGGGGAATCATGGGGAACACAAAACATGAAAGTTGTTTCTAACATGATGAAGTTTACATATGGAAAGTTTCAAAGCCATAAAACAAGTTTAATTCATTCAAAACCCTTTTTACATTTGCATGTCAGGAATGAACTTCCACAAATATGAGAGCAGGGAGATTAAACAAAAAATGGAAAGACCATCTTCTACTCATGGGAAAAATATGGTATTTACATCCTCATGTTCCTATGTTTGTCTAGAACAAATTCTATTTTTGGGTATAAGACCAAAACCCACGTTTTTTATGCACAAAGAGAGCTACAAGACACAAAGGTACATGATGGACAGTCCACTAGAAATTCACATATGGCATGAAAACACTCATGTAAACTTACTCAAAAGACCTAATATAGGCATGAAACTTCTTGTGAACTTATATATACATGTTAACCACACAAAACAACATCTATCCATGCTTCTAGATCAGATTACATGAGATCTCACAAGGTGATATTACAAGATATGGACAGATTCAAGGTTTTTGAGGGAAAGCAAGTTGTTCTTTGAAAATCTCTTGAATCAAACACACACAAGGGCTTGATAGCCAAACATAAATGGTATATACACACAATATAAGTAGCCTAACATTCTCAAGAGCTCAAAATAACATGATATATCATCATTTGGGAAGAAGAACAACAAGATTTACCAATATTACATTTTTGAGTATCAAATGGAGGTTTAGCCTAACAAAGTGGCTAAACCTCTCAAGAAATCTCATAAACCACTACATCTTACATAGATGAACTTTTCAAGAACAAGAAATTACCTTGGTTGTGCTCCCTTTGCTTCCAAGGGAAGACTTTTTTTTGGTTGTTTTCTTAAGGTTTTGGCCTTAGATTGAATGAGTTTGAGTTTGGTTTGTGTTTAGTGAGTGTGTAGGGTGGTTCTATGGTGGTGTGGTGATGGTGATATGGTGGTCTTATGATGGAGATTGAGGGTGTTTAGGGTTGCTTGAGAGAGAGCAAGTAGGATGGTGTATGGAGTGTGTTGTGTGTGGATTGTGTGTGAAGTCCTCTCTTTGAATAATGGATGAGGGGGGGGTGGTAATATGGAGGAGGGAGGTGAGTTTTTTGATCATTATCTATCCTTCTTACACTAAGGCTTCAAGTCATCTTCCTTAGCCACGTGTCAAGCTCCGATTGGTCCACCACTTGCTGAGATATTTTGAGATATTTTTCAATGTGGATAACCATCTTTCCCGCTCCGATTTTCCGCTCTGCAACTGCTCCGTTACGCGCGCTCCGGTGTCCCGGTTGTCCGCGGGTTCAACATGAAAGTTGCTCGGAATATTTTTCTGGTCAGGCCGGTATATCTGAAATATTTTCATAAGCAAGGAACGACAATAATATATTTTTTGCCCTTCTTGACCACTTTCTGGGATATTTTGAGATATTTTGCAATGTGGATAACCATCTTTCCCGTTCTAGCATTAGCTCCGCAACTACTCCGTCGTGCGCGCCTCGGTGTCCCGGTTGTCCGCGGGTCCAACATGAAAGTTGCTCAGAATATTTTTCTGGCCAGGCCGGTATATCTGAAATATTTTCATAAGCAAGGAACGACAATAATATATTTTTAATGCACAGAATGGACGGTAACAAGCAGTTCTAGGGGTGCGGGCCCCGTTTCGGGTCCCGCACCTCAAAAATTTGAAGTACATACTTGTTTACTTGTTTTTTCGCTCTGATCATAAATTTGAAGTCCGTTAATCCATTCGATCAATCGATAAGTCTCACGGCACTCCCGCAAAGCCAAATCGAGGGCTTTAGGTCAATTTTAGGGTTTAGACCGAATCGGGGTTTGGTAAGGGGTGCGAGATCGGGGTATCCACAGAGCCCCTCGTCGAATCTCCTTGTTAAAGGGGATTCTACGATTCACTAAGAGACACTCGATCTCGTCTAGGGTGTAACGGCTGGGTCCAAAATAGGACTTCCTACGTATCTATTTCGAGAATCAAGCCTCCGTAGTTCTAACTCAAACAATCAATCAAATACAGACAAACAATGGTCGGTCCCGGTTTCCTGGTTTACCTACGTATCTCTTTTGAGAATCAGACCAAACGTAGTTCAGGTTTATTAAAATTTAAAGGTGCAGGGGGGAGCATAGAGAAGCGATCTCTCTTTGCTCGGGATGGAAATCATAAATGGGGCGATGCTTCGCTCAGCCGGGGAAAAGGAACAACTAGGAACGGGGAGGGGGGGATAGCTCACAATCCGAGAGATGACCCAATTCAACAACAAGACGAGTCGTATCTGACTCTGCGGGATTGGTATTAGCCAACAATTTGTAAAAACGGGCGACTGAGCTCAACGGTATCAACGGTGAACTGCCTACGTATCCCTCCAAGGGAATCAAGTCACAGCGTAGTTCTGGGGAGGTACAACTCGGACGCCCGAGATGACCAAGGTGGAGCAACATAGCTTTGACATGAGAAATTTTTTATGTGAATGGGCGACTGAGCTCAACGGTATTAACGGTGAACTGCCTACGTATCCCTCCACGGGAATCAAGTCACAGCGTAGTTCTGGGGAGGTATAACTCGGACGCCCGAGATGACCAAGGTGGAGCAACATAATTTTGGCAGCGAGATCTAAATTTTCTCAAGCCGAAATTGATTTTTGATGTCATTTGACCAACATTCTGAAAAAACGGGCGACTGAGCTCAACGGTATCAACGGTGAACTGCCTACGTATCCCTCCATGGGAATCAAGTCACAGTGTAGTTCTGAGGAAACCTGACTCAACATCAAGAAAAGGTTTAAATTCAACATGACTCGAGGATTGACGCAAGGTACAATCCAAGTAAAGGGGTACATCTCACAATCCGAGAGATGACCTAATTCAACAACGCTCAAAGACTGTCACATGGTACAATCTGAGAACTGGGGGTGCATCTTAAAATCAGAAGACTACCAGGGGAACAATCAACGACCAAAAAAATATCAAACGCTTCGCGCCAATCAGATCAAGGGGACCAATCAAATTTACAATGAACTGACGCTTTGCGCAATTCAAGGGGAGGTACAACTCAGCATCTTGAGAAGACCAAAGGATAACAAAGAAATAACGCCTCGCGCAGCTCGAGGGTATAACTCAGCATCTTGAGAAGACCAAAAGATAACAAAGAACTAACGCCTCGCGCAGCTCGGGGGTACAACTCATCATCTTGAGAAGACCAAAAGATAACAACTAACGCTTCGCGCAGCTGGGGGGGGAGGTACAACTTGGCATTTCAAGAAGACTCGGGGAACAACATTTCAAAAGACTTGATGCTTTGCGTAATTCAAGGGGAGGTACAACTTAGCATCTTGAGAAGACCAAAAGATATTATTCAAATTTGATGGCGAGATCTACATTCTCTCAAGCCAAAATTGTTTTGTAAGTGAGATCATCAGGACGGTATAATTGCCCAATAACAAAGGTCGCACACTTCAATGAGTTGCCAAAAGATAGCATTTCTCAAGGTAAGCAGACATAGTTGCAAGTAAAAGTAGCAGACATGTAACATGTGTATATTTCAAGGATACGCAGCATTCTGAGATGTGCTCAGATTCTCCTGCTTTTGATTTGTTGTGTGTTGAGATTTTTGTGCTTTATCGAGCAATGAACCATCGCTTCGCGTGATCCATCGGTACTGTTTTGAGTGTTGCAACCCCATTTTGGATCCCTGTTCCTCCTAAAAGGGGTTTTTGATTATTTCACAGTCAAGCTTCTTCGCTTTTGGAGCTCCTGCATAAGATTTTTTTTTTGCAAGTAAGTGGTCGTGCCTGAAAATTCAAGCTGCCTACGTATCTCTTTCGAGAATCAGACCAGCGTAGTTCGACATTGGCAACTCGAACTGATTTTTTAGAAAGGGCATCGGGAAATCTCATTCCCTTAGAATTGATGTTGATGAGGAACCTTCTTGTGAGGACAATGATGTAGCAGGGTGCATGATGCGTACCTGCAAGAGATTTCCAAGAGCAAGCAAAATATATCTTCGACATTAATGTGCCCGAGAGTGTCATTCATGTGCAACAAAAGTTTTAGAACACATACACGGATTGAAATCTTTAAGATCGAGAGATTCAGAGAAAGATTGGGACAAGAATACATTCTCTTTTCATTTTGCAACCATATTTTTTTTTTTTGAAGAGTGAATGTCAAATTTCTCCTTTTATGCATGATGATTTTTTTTTCATTTGATTTTTCTTTTATTTGACACATGTGCATTGCTCGCATCTCAAACTTTGCCTTTTATCAATTAATGACTGAAAGTTTATGAATGAATAGAGGGAGAATCATAAATGGAATGGATTGCGCACTTTATTGTGAATCTTTCATTTTTTACGAAGATGGGGAACACGGAGATGCGTATGGTGAAGCAAAGCCGAAAGCCTAGCGCGAGCACTCAAAAGGCCAATTCCAAACACCCATTTGATCAAGACTACTCAACGGTATATCTATGGATGCTATGGCTGGGTCAGCCCCAGTCATTGGCTGAAAAAAGCCCCATTTGTTCTTTCGAATATCAACCCCCAGCATTCTGGTTGCTGAAGCCCCAATGTTTCTTAAAGATCAAACTCAGATGTTGGCTATGGAAGCCCCAGTCAATATAGGACAAGCCTCTGAATTCGGCATATGAAGCTCTTGTTGCATTTGTCATTTGGACACAACTTCATGTTTTGGTATTTCAACCTTTGGGGGCTCTAACTGTCATTGAAAGTTATTCAAATGTTTGATGTCTCGCTGTTGGAGGCAATTCGCAATTTCTGATATGCAATACCCAATCGGTAGGGAGTCAACTGTCTTTGAGAGTTGCTCGGCGGGACACAATCCCGATGTTGCTGAAGAAAGAGATTTGAGCTTCGCGGGCCATACTGACAATCCGAGATGGCACTTTGTTTCTATTGATTCCCACATTAAGGGACCGACTGTCTATGAGAGTCATCCCCCATTCGATGCTTTGCTGCTGATCATAATTCACGTGTTCTGACATTCAATACTCCTTCTTTAAGGAATCAACTGTTTTTGAGAGTTGTTCGGCGGGACATAACCCTGATGTTGCCGAAGAAACGAACTTTGAGCTTTGCGAGCCATACTATCAATCCGAGATGGCGATGTGTTCTGATAATCCACCCATAAGGGACCTAACTGTCTATGAGAGTTGTCCCACATCCTTGATATCCTCGATCTCGAGAGTGACTGAAACTGATGATGATTCTCGAAAGTTAATTTTTGCATTTCTGAGTCCCTTCAAAGGATCAACTGTCAATGAGAGTTGCTTTGTATTCTGACATCTTGCCATCTGAATTTCCGTGTTACCCGGAGTGAACCATACTCAACAAATCGTATTGTCATGCAACCACATCATTGATTTTGAAACTAACCCAAGACTCTGATATGCAGCCCCAGTTTGTGTTCATTCATTCGACATCTCTTTCTGGCATTGAGATTCTGAGATCTAAAGAATAGCATTCCTTTGTCTCGTTTGCTATGATAACTTGCAGGAGTTGGAAGGGGAAGGCACGAGGCCAGTGTTTTGTGGAAGCAAAGGGAAATCCCAGTGGGATCTCCGACATCGTGTTTGTGCAGAAATGAGATGACGGAAGGACGAGAGTAGGGGGGAGCCCCTAGGCTCGGGAAAGTATGCTCACACATTGAAATCAAAGACTCAAGACTTGAACAAGCATTAATGGTCAAGTGCCTCAAAATCAAATGGACCCTTCTTGAATCAGATTAGTATTTTACTTTTGATTAGAGCTTCACAAATCATTTGAACATAAATTAGACCGTGATAAATTAACATGAGAACATCATTGGGCAAGAGTTATGATTCGCGTCGCAGTTTGACCTCATTTGATGAGAGGCCTTCATCTTCGTTGTCTCCTTTTCTTGATATTGATCACACCATTGGAGGCTGCACGATTTTTTGGTTCTTGGGCTCCCTCAGTGTAAGGGGTTGGTAGAGCACGTTAGTCTCCAACTGAAGTCACCAGTTGTCGTCGTTGATGGTGCTTTTCCCAAAGTTGAAAGATCGAGATCTTCTTTAGTGCAGATTGGCCTTGCATGCGCTTTGCTCCTTGAAATTGATGATGTCACATGAGATTGTCGGACCCTCGGTCCACGTCTTGCCTTTGTGCAACAAGTGATGAAGTCTTCAGTATGAAATGCCAATTGCCGTCGTTGAGGGCACACACATGAATTTGTAGTGTCGCGATATCCTTTCTAAAATAATTGAATTAAACAATAAAGTAAGTGGAACTTGTACCAAAATAAATGAATAATGCTTTTTTTTTTTTTTTCACTCAAGAAGAAACATCATAGCATCTGAAACATAACAACTAATACATAAATTTACAACACATCATACATTAAAGGAAAATCGCCGACACTTGCATTTGCATCAGTGTGATAATCTTCGGCCTTTTCTGCTTGATTAGCCTCTCCGAACATGCCTTTGATTGCACCCTGAAATCTTCGTTCATCGGGTGACTTCGTCGATCGCCTTTGTGAACTTCGTTGATTGCCTTCGGCCCTAGTTCCCATCTCAATTAATCACAGTCTAATTTTTGTTCAGATTTCATTGATTGCTTTTAATTAAGTGAGATTAATTGTTTGCGGGTCCAGATCTACAAGATACGCGATTAAGAAGGCACTTGGTTATAAGGCAAGTTCATTGACTGAAAACTTATATTACATGACAAGCAATAAAATAAAAGCACGAAGACAACAACACACTCTTAGACTTAGAAGACAAAGAAGATGTGTGAGCACATTACTAAGCGATACGCAAAAAAGGACAAGATTAGGAGTAGGGGCGGTGAGCCCAGTCACAAGCAAAAAGGGGCAAGACTTCGCAGGCTGACATGCTTCTAACATTTAACAAAAGTAACCGCTCTTCGGTCATAACAAAATTCGGCCACCAAACAAAAGGGAAAACCTTCCTTGGGATTCGGTGAGCCCCTAGGATACGTTGCAGGAGTCAAACATTCAATAGAGGTCGGCCACAACATTCAGCTGGGGTGGTTTCTGGATGACTCCATTGTCGATCATATCTTGCAGAATGTGCTTCAAACCCCAACAATCGTCGGTAGCATGACCAGGTGAAACGTGGTATACGCAGTACTTGCTAGTATCCCAGTACTTAGGCAAAGGATTTGGTGGATGATATCCCTCTATTGGTTTTAATGCTCCTTGAGTGACTAACCTTAGGAATATCATGGACAGGGGAATATCAAATTTATCAAACTGCCTTCCTCTCCAGGTCCTATTCCTTTGTTGATTGTTGATAGAATTAATTGACCCATTTCGATTGTGGCAGGGGGGGAGCTTTGTTGCAGTATCTCTGATTGTATCTCGCAGTGTTGTTCCAGAATGGTGCAGGGGTCATAGCAGCATTATTCATGGACGGTGCAGGTGCCTTAGCTGCTGATTGGTATCTGCGGGAGCTAGGAGAAGGATCTAGCTTGATTACCTCCGTTATGTCATCATCATCAATACGACCACCCATATCCAAGATGGAAGCAAATTCAGGGAATGGGAGGTATTTCATCTTTTCAGCATAAACCGGTTGGAGGTGCTTGAGGAAAATGCGAGTCTGCTCGGCGATGTCGGGCCTTTCCAAAGTCTGAACGACCTTCTTTTGTGAACTGCTTGGTGACCAGATTTCTATGGGTTTCACTGGAGTTTCATTTATCTTGAGCGAAGCAGTAGGGCTCAAATTGTTTGCTGTCGCCATTCGGCTAGCCCCCACACAAATATCATTACGAGTCACGAATCCCATATCTCGGGTAGAGTGAAAGTTCGGGTTGGGGTTGACATTCTGGGACTGGAGCGCTTGGAGATCTTTGAGCTCCAATTTCTTCAAAAGAGTAGCCACAAGGTCCAAAATTTCTTCCTGATGCCCCTGGAATAGGCTAATCATGCGATTGGTGTGATCATTCAAGCGCCTTTCCAACCACTATTCCATTGCATACCGTAACTCGAAATCCGGCAAACCCTTAGTCGAGTTTGATGATGTCTGTCCTTTGTTAGCCATGATTGATGATGAAGACCGGAGTAGAGCTTTGATCAAAGTGGTGCTTGAAACGGACCTCGAATGTCGCGCTAGAGAACAAGAAGAATTCTCCCTCTACAAGATGGACGAAAAAAGGAAACCTATTTTAGATTTCCGGGGAATGAAGCTTTATGTACAAAATGAGGAAAGATTTAGAAGCTAAATTTTTTTTTTTTTTTTTTTTTTTATTTTTTCAAAATTTGAAGCGCAAGCAACGCACAAACCTATGAATGCCGGACAAGCACCTTGCTTTGTTTTGACACGTTTTTTCATCCAATCCTGGAATAGTGGATACCGTCTCCAAAGTATAGGACCAACGTTTTGCACCTGTACTATTGGCCGTCCGAGCCCCTAGAGAAGGGCCTATACTCTTTCGGGGATCCACCATTCGGTTACGGTCTATGTGAGGGTCTTGACAATTTAAAGTCAATCCGAGCATTTAAATGAATTTCCAAAATGTAGGTTGTTTATGACCTTTTTGGGAAATGCATAGGATTGAGGTGAAATTGCTAGACAAAAACCGGCATAAAGTCTGGGACGTGTCATTTTTTGAAAAATATGGACATCGTGGCTTCGCAACGGGAGAGATTGGCTTACACACATCGCCACGACTAATAGGCGTGCTTTGGGGTGAGACAGTACACCGCGGGCCCTATAGGGAAGTCCATGAGCTCCCTCATACCCTCGGTTTACGTTCTCGGGTTTGTACGGTTCTACGAGACATTATTTTCAAAAACGTGCATGTGTGTGCGGTATCTATGAGTTTGAAAAATGATTTTGAAAGCAAGGAGAAAATCCTTTTCTTTTCCTTTTTTATTATATCTATTTTATTTTTTCTTTTTAAGGGAATCACCCACCACGCATGCATATATATACAAACAAGGTAGAAGGAACGACCCTACAAAACAAAGGTTAGGGCATAAATATATACAACCCAAGCAAGGGAAATAAAGCATGGCACACACAAAGATTAGAGTCTAGCCCACTTAAAGAATCTCCCCAGCAGAGTCGCCACTGTGAAAACCCGCGCTCGAAAGCCGCACACGCCGAACATATGCGAACAATATGTTCGATCGCTCAATGAAAGCGGTTTGGGTGAGTGCCTCGTGAAAATGCGCTTTTGGAAGTGCGCTCGGTTCCCACACAATGGTTTCCTCTTGAAGCTTTAATTTAATTGCAAGAGTCGCCACCTCACTTTATTTTAGGAAAAATGAAGATAAAACATTTTCTTTGAGAAAGTGGGTTCGGGGGCTAGTTACGAGAAGAGAAGGGATTAAGCACTCTCCTCGCCCGTGATGGTCTCTATTATGCATGCCACTTAGATTCATTTTATGCCTTTTATGCCTTGCTTTTATGCCCTAACAAAATGGTGATTTAATATATGGGAGTCTTCCTCTTCTAGGGATGTTTGTCTTTATTTCACAAATGAGAGTCGGTTTGGGTGGACTACCACTCGGTTTTGAAAATGGTTTTATCATTTATATACAGCAAATCAAACACATAAAGGGGTGGGGGATTAATATTTACATTGGTGTACAAAAGGGAAACAATTCCCACAACAAAATGAATGTCCAAACTCCGTCCCCAAACATTTTAGGGACTGCTGTGCATTTTTCTTCCTTGTACCTGTGCTTGTACTCACTTAATCTGTAAAGTAAGGGTTATGAAAGCTTCCTAACACATCAAGAATCTACCATGAATTTTCCATTGATTTTAGGGGCATGTTATGATGTCCAAACAAAGCATGCAAGATAAAACTCTCCACAGCCTAATCTGACAGATATGCAGACCTCCATAAAATATCTACTTTTTACATCATCAAAACCGGGGAATAATGGGGAACACAAAACATGAAAGTTGTTTCTAACATGATGAAGTTTATATATGGAAATATTCAAAGCCATCAAACAAGTTTAAGTCATTAAAAACCCTTTTTACATTTGCATGTCAGGAATGAACTTCCACAAATCTGAGAGCAGGGAGCTTAAACAAAAAATGGAAATACCATCTTCTACTCATGGGAAAAATATGGTATTTACATCCTCATGTTCCTATGTTTATCTAGAACAAATTATATATTTTGGTTTAAGACCAACACCCACGTTTTTTATGCACAAAGAGAGTAACAAGACACAAAGGTACATGCTGGACAGTCCACTGGAAATTCACATATGGCATGAAAACACTCATGTAAACTTACTCAAAAGACCTAATATATGCATGAAACTTCTTGTGAACATATATATACATGTTAACCACACAAAACAACATCTATCCATGATTCTAGATCATATTACATGAGATCTCACAAGGTGATATTACAAGATATGGACAGATTCAAGGTTTTTGAGGGAAAGCAAGTTGTTCTTTGAAAATCTCTTGAATCAAACACACACAAGGGCTTGATAGCCAAACATAAATGGTATATACACACAATATAAGTAGCCTAACATGCTCAAGAGCTCAAAATAACATGATATATCATCATTTAGGAAGAAGAACAACAAGATTTACCAATATTACATTTTTGAGTATCAAATGGAGGTTTAGCCTAACAAAGTGGCTAAACCTCTCAAGAAATCTCATAAACCACTACATCTTACATAGATGAACTTTTCAAGAACAAGAAATTACCTAGGTTGTGCTCCCTTTGCTTCCAAGGGAAGACTTTTTTTTGGTTGTTTTCTTAAGGTTTTGGCCTTAGATTGAATGAGTTTGAGTTTGGTTTGTGTTTAGTGAGTGTGTAGGGTGGTTCTATGGTGGTGTGGTGATGATGATATGGTGGTCTTATGATGGAGATTGAGGGTGTTTAGGGTTGCTTGAGAGAGAGCAAGTAGGATGGTGTATGGAGTGTGTTGTGTGTGGATTGTGTGTGAAGTCCTCTCTTTGAATAATGGATGAGGGGGGTGGTAATATGGAGGAGGGAGGTGAGTTTTTTGATCATTATCTATCCTTCTTACACTAAGGCTTCAAGTCATCTTCCTTAGCCACGTGTCAAGCTCCGATTGGTCCACCACTTGCTGAGATATTTTGAAATATTTTTCAATGTGGATAACCATCTTTCTCGCTCCGGATTTCCGCTCTGAAACTGCTCCGTTGTGCGCGCTCCGGTGTCCTGGTTGTCCGCGGGTTCAACACGAAAGTTGCTCGGAATATTTTTCTGGTCAGGCCGGTATATCTGAAATATTTTCATAAGCAAGGAACGACAATAATATATTTTTTGCCCTTCTTGACCACTTTCTGGGATATTTTGAGATATTTTGCAATGTGGATAACCATCTTTCCCGTTCCGGCATTAGCTCCGCAACTGCTCCGTCGTGCGCGCCTCGGTGTCCCGGTTGTCCGCGGGTCCAACATGAAAGTTGTTCGGAATATTTTTCTGGCTAGGCCGGTATATCTGAAATATTTTCTTAAGCAAGGAACGACAATAATATTTTTTTTAATGCACAGAATGGACGGTAACGAGCAGTTCTAGGGGTGCGGGCCCCGTTTCAGGTCCCGCACCTCAAAAATTTGAAGTACATGCTTGTTTACTCGTTTTTTCGCTCTGATCATAAATTTGAAGTCCGTTAATCCATTCGATGCACCAATAAGGCTCACGGCACTCCCGCAAAGCCAAATCGAGGGCTTTAGGTCAATTTTAGGGTTTAGACCGAATCGGGGTTTGGTAAGGGGTGCGAGATCGGGGTATCTACAGCATGTCGTCACTTTATACAGTTGCTCTTCACCCACAGTAAATTCACAATTGTCGATCAAATCTTGGATGATGTTTCGGAGAGTGAAGCATCCCTCGGTAGTGTGGCCGCTATGCTTGTGGTAGTCGCACCATTCACTATGTGCGTGATTCTTTGGTATCATCTTAGGCTTGTATCCTTCTAAAGGCTTGATCTTTCCACTTGCCACCAATGTTTCAAATGCTTCGGCTCGGGTTACTCCTAGGAGAGGAGTGAAAACTCGGTTGTTGGCGGCACCTTTTTGACTTTTGAGGGACGGGCCACTTGAGCATGTTTTACCATTGAACTTTGCCTTGTTGTCGGTGAGCTCTTGCAAACGGGCCCTAAGTTCGGACACTTCTTCCTCGTGAATTCTCCTCTCGAGATCAAAACGGGCTTGCCACAAATCATCTTTTCGGCGCGCATCCTCGGTAAGTCTATCCATATGTTCCCCCATGGCTCTCATTATGTCGAATAGCTTTTCGTTGGACACGGAAAAATACCCACCATTGTTGTTGTTGCCGTTGGAAGCCATTGGACCTATTGGAAGAACACGGTTGATCTTAGAGTGACCCCACAAATACCTTTTGAGTAAAATAATTTAACCCACAAACAAGAAAAAGACTAAACCACATAAGAAAAAATGACTATTTTTTTTATTATTATTTACAAAAGTCGGAAGGACGTAGCCCTTTTTGGGGTTTCTAAAGAAAATAGTGGAATCGTCACAGTAGTATATAGACCTTCTCGCGGTCCCATATACTCATCGGATTCCACCACGCTTGTGATACCTACATGTGACGGGATTAGACAGAATTAATGTCATAAAGCATACATGCGGGGACAAAGTTTTATTTTGTCCATAATAACCACTTGGGGACGGAGTTTTATTTCGTTCATAATAACCACTTGTTTCTCTTGGAAACGGCATGTATGATTTGATAACATTAGTTTAGGGAAATCTCGGCACATGAAAACCGACTTGGTCACGGAGTGTTAGACCCTAACTAGAAATGTGTTGGCTTATGCTCGGCTAAAGAGAGGCTTAAAGGTCACCCCCGACATGTAGTCATGAACTACGCCACGGGTTGAGGTTTACCTCTTCGAAAGAGTCAAGGTCGGGTGGAGCTTGAAACTCTCTAGGACGGGCCTCGACGGGTTTGGGGTTATGAACTTGTGCGACTCGATTGTGAGCAATTCATAAGAATATGTGCATGTAGTGTGAGGTCAAGCCAAGTGACAATATATATATATATATATATATATATATATATATATATATATATATATATATATTTAAATAAAAGAAAAAAAACAAATAAGCACATAATTTACAACTTTCTAATCACGCGTGTGACCGATAAAATAAACAGAAAATAAAAGAGGTTATGTGCAGGCCCAGTGCCCACACACTGTCAAAGCTATTCTGTTTCTGTGCACTGTTCTGTTTCTGGAAAAATGCCCAGAAGCGCGCGCATTGGGCTGCCTACTCGAGAGGCGCGCGCGTTAGACAAAGAGGGGTAGAGGCGCCCGAATCTGGGTAAAACCTACAAATTCATGGGTTCAAGGGACTGCCTTGACCCTAAATAATAAAAATTTCTGTTGGGTATGCTTATTATAAACCACTCCTATTACCTAGATTTGATTGATCCCATAACCTAATTTTATCTTTTGTGGACTTTAGGATATATTGTAAAAAGTGTTAAACTTCATTTTTAGAATAGTCCACTTTGATAGTATAGGCTTTAGAATGATAGGCTGAAAATTTTCTAAGTCTGAAATTTTAGTGGTCAAGACCTTGACCGTGAATCACTTGACCGGAAGTCAGTGACCGTGAAGCTTTGTGGCATATCTTAACAGGTCACATTTGACTCCTCGACCGCAGATGCCCTTAGGCATATTGACCGCAAGAGCTTCGACCGCACGTCTTGACCGCAGATAAGCAGAAGTTCAAGAACCCAAGTATGTTCAAACTTAACCATGGTTACTTGTATCAAACTATGGTTAGTTTAGAACGTTGCAGAACTTGGATCCCAAGTAATTCAAATTTGAAATTCATCTAAGTGGGACCACCTCTTATCTGCAAAAAGGACAAACTCAGATTGAGCTCCAATCAGAATTCAACAGCTCATTGTCCTTCAACTTGGAGCCCAAGTAAATCCAACAGCTATTTTCTCATTCAAGGCTATAAATAGCCCTTAAGTTCTTCATTGAAAAAGCTGAGATTCTAAGAGAGAAATTGCTGTTGAAATACTTGGTGATTGAAGATCATACTCAAGATTTCCAGAATCCTTTGAATCTTCAAAGAACTCACCTTCAAACCTTTAAAGATCTCCAGCAACATTCAAGTCATCTCAAGCCTTGTAACACATAATATTCTTTAGGCTCTAAATCATATTGATTTCAAAGAGCTTCAGATTCTTACACACACTCACCCCAATTGATCAATCACTTAGATTGAATCAAAAGGGATACACTGGTCTAAGTCTAGGATTTGTTCTTCATAGAAAGTAGGTGTTGATTCAATACTTCATCTCTGTAATCTGTACACTCAAGAATCAATATATACCTCCATTCAAAATCCAAGACTGACCATCTTGGTAAAGGACGTAGATCTTTTTAACAGATCGAACCTTTCCAAATACTTGTGTCATTTTACCTTTCTGCAAATTTACTTTCAAGTATTGTTCATCTTGTTCTTCATTGTTCATATTAACTTTGTTTGTCGTTTAGTGTTTTGATCTTTCAGATTTAATAACTTGCTGAGAATTGCGTTTGTTTGTTCTCCACACTGCCTAAGTTAAAATCTGACTAACTTATCTTTTGCCAAAACTTCCAAGACAACAACTTTCAATCTCAACCTCTTGACCGCAATCTCTTGACCGCACTTCACCCTCGACCGGACTCACTCGACCGCAACCTGGTTGACTGTCACGACCCGAAATATAGGCTCTATTTTATTAGTAATAAATAATGATTTATTTATTTATTTGCTTATTTAATTATTTAAAGTATTATTTATTTAAATATTTATGTGCGCATTTTATGTGTTATAATAATTATGCCTAGCATTTTATTTGGGTCATTTGGGTTAGTGTGGAAGTGTTGAGTCTTAATTGTTAGTCGGGAGTGTAAGTAATTGTGATAGTTTGGGGAGGGGGTCTAGTTGTAACATTTCAAAATAATTTCCCCCTACTCCCTCACCTCCCTCACCTTCTCCCTCACTCTTTCACTCATCTCCCAGCCATCTCTCCTCCTCTCTCCTCAAATTGGTAAGTTTTCTTTCCTTTACTTCTCTCTTCTTTTTCTTCATCTTCTTCTAGTCATTTCTCATTTCTTAAAACGTAAACCTTGTTTAGATCGTCGATAGGATCGCGTAGAGCCAAAAAGAATCGAATTCCGTCAACTTTCATTATTTCCAAGTAAGTTGCTTTTCCCCCATTTTAATGCTAAAATGTTCATATCATGTTTAGATATTGTTTGATGTATTACATTTGAAGTTTGGATGAGTTTTGAATTTGTTTGGGATTTATTTGGGTTTTTGGTCAAAAATGGTGATTTTGGAATATTGGGTTTGATTCTTGGTTTTGAGTTGTTAGATGGTGTTGTTTAGGTTCCCTAGATGTTTAGATGTAGTTTTGGTACCTTGGAAACTAGTTTGAAAGCTTTGATTTTGAGCATTTATGGAAGGTTTGTGTTTTGGCTCGAAAATGGTGAACCCAGCTGAGATTTCTTACCAGTCCGTAGACCAGGCGCCCGCCTGACCCTTGCCAGGCGCCCGCCTACATGTCATTTTTTGATGACCAAACTTACTGGACAGTCAAGCGCCCGCCTGCCCCATTCCAGGCGCCCGCCCGCCCCCTGTTCCAGAAATTTGACCGTTTTGCTTGGTTTAAGACTTAAGGCTTAACTAGTTTAGGTTTAATCCTTCTAATTAACTTAAGATAACACCGTGGAACACTTTATTGTGTGGATTTGATTCTTTTGTGAATAAATATGATGTGAAAGTTATTTAAGTACCGTTTTGGTAATGTTAGGCATCTTTGATGTGCTGTTTATATTGGTTTACCTTTGTGGTGATTTAATTTGATTGATTCCCTACTTTGGAATCCTTTGTTGTTTATCATGCTAGTATTTTATTACTTAGCCTTTACGTGAAAGCCCAGCTGGTATTTTGTGTGTGTTTGGGAGATGCGAAACATTATGATGGCACGGCCAAGTCCATTGTGATGTTGACCATTGTTTTGCCCCATTATTACCCTCCTCCAGATTGGCCTTGGATGTGAGAAGAGCTAGCTCCTTTGTGTGCATTTTAGCTATTACTCGGAGCATGACTTTGTGGCATGTCTCTCGTCCCTTGTGACACTTCTTTGGTTATTGGTTCTGGTACCGGGGTTTTCTCTTCGGCTTTCATGCTATGATGAAGATGTTGATTTGTTGATTATTGAAGCTGCGCAGCGATCCTTTATTTGGATGTTCCGGTTTGGAAAACCTTGGCTATATCCTTTGTTATGTGTTATTTCCGCTGCTATCTGATATATGATAATTGCTATGTGCTATGTGATAATTATTATTGCTTATTGCTTATAGTATATTGCATCATAGCATGTCATGTCGTTGCATTAGTAACTTATTGAGATTTATCTCACCCCTTTCCTTTCATCTTTGTTTTTCCTTAACCCCCCCCCAGGTGCTAAGGATTAGTCTCGCTGATCACGAGAAAAGAGGACGTCGAGTGTGGATCCGTTCTTTTGGGGAAGGTTGATATAGGTTGGTTCCCATTATGTAAATGTGTAACCATTTTGGGGTAGTTATGCCAAACAATGACGTCACTAAGAATTGTGTATATTTGTATTTTGTTAGCATAAACTTGTGGAAGTTTATGATAAGTTGTATTTGGTTTTTATCAAACTTGGTTTTGTAAAACTTTGGATCATTACCTTTTGGTATTAAATGGAATTTTTAACTTCAGTATTTCAAAGATTGGTTTTAGAGTCGACGTCCAGATCGCGGTCTCGGGCCCGCGGGGTCCGGGGTCGCGACAGTTGGTATCAGGGCTATGGCATTAGCTCTAAGTATAAGTCTAGGTGGATTGGTATGACCTAGGTGGGTAGTAGTGCGCGGAGTGATTAACGGTTGATGTTTTATGCAGATAATTGTTCTCAATGTCTGGAAGAAGAAACAAAGGAGGTGCTAGTGGGGCACAGAATCAGAATGATACAAGGGATGAAGCCCGTGCCATGTTTCAAGGCATGTTTGAGGTGGCCATGAAGGCCATACATGATCAAGGTCCGAGGGTAGAGCAAGCACCACCCCGTTATGGATTGGAGCAATTTCTGAAGTTGAAACCGGTGGAATTCGATGGGGAACCCAATGTTCGGAAAGCTGAATTGTGGATTGAGTCTATGGAGAAGATTTATGATGTGTTTGGGTGTTCGGATGAGGATAAGGTCCGTTTTGCGGCTTACAAGCTTGTGGGAGCCGCCGAGCATTGGTGGAAAGGTGTCAAAGCTACTTGGGATGATACTCACACGGTGTATGCGTGGGAGTTGTTTGTGCGCAAATTCAAGCAGCATTTCATTCCGGTTGTTGATCAAAACCGAAAGGAGATCGAGCTACTCAACCTAGAACAAGGTGTGTTGTCTATAGCACAATACTCGGCTAAGTTCATAGAATTAGCCCGGTATTGCGACTATTTGGTAAGGACCGAGGAACAAAAGGCTATGAGGTTTATCCGGGGATTGAAGACCTCCATCCGTACTCAACTGATTGCTCAACGGATTGTGACTTTCCAAGATGCGGTGGACCGAGCCTATTTGATAGAGCAAGATATTGGGGAGCATAAAAGGAAGACCGAGGTAGCCAACCCGAGTAAGCAAGGAGCTCAAAGCAAGCCACAGCACCGTTCCGATAACCGAGGTAACTTTGGGGGACAATCTCAGTTCCGAGGGCAACCGATTCCAAGGAACCCGGGTTCCACTTCCGGGAACCAAGGGAGTCAAATTAGGAGGCTTTGTTCGTATTGTCAAAAGGAAGGTCATTCTGAAGACCGTTGTTGGAAGAAGCAAGGAAGGTGCACCAATTGTGGTCAAATGGGTCACTTTGTAAAAGATTGCCCGAGAGGTAGAGGACAAGCATCCGGGTCAGGAGTTGGTAATAATCAAGGTCAGAAAAGGGATGCTACCGGGAAGCCCAAAGTCCAAGGAAGAGTATTTGCCATGAATCAACAACAAGCTACCGATGATCCATCCGTTATTGGAGGTATTGTTTCTGTGTCTAATGTGAGCGCACGAGCGTTAGTAGATCCAGGATCATCTCATTCATACATTTCTGTGCAATTTGCTTCCATGTTGAATGCTGCATTTGAGTCTTTACCGTACGTGCTAGAGGTGTCGACCCCTATAGGAGAATGCTTGATTTCTGATCGAGTCCTTCGTGCTTGTGATGTGGTTATTTGTGGTCGAGTCCTTTGTGCGGATTTGGTAGTTCTTCCTATCTAAGACTTTGATGTCATTTTGGGTATGGATTGGTTGAGCAAGTTTCATGCTTCCGTCGACTGCCGTAAGAAAACTGTTACTTTTTCTATTCCCGATGTGCCTAAGTTTGTTTTTGAGGCTAGTCCTCTGAGTAGAAAGGTTCGCTTAATTTCTTTTATGAAAGCGAGAAAATTATTGCATAGTGGTTGCGAGGGGTATTTGGCTAGTGTTCTTGATTCTAGGAAAGAATCCCCTAGTTTTGATAGTGTTCGGGTAGTTCGGGAATTTCCCGATGTTTTCTCTACTGAGTATGATATGCCTCCCGATCGTGAGATTGAATTTTGTATAGACCTTTTGCCGGGTACGGCTCCAATTTCGAAAGCGCCTTATAGGTTAGCTCCCGCAGAATTGAAGGAACTGAAGGTTCAGTTGCAAGAGTTGCTTGATCGAGGGTTTATCCGCCCTAGTGTTTCCCCGTGGGGAGCACCGGTTTTATTTGTGCGGAAGAAAGATGGTTCGTTGAGATTGTGTATAGATTACCGGAAGTTGAATCAGGTCACGGTGAAGAATAAGTATCCTCTACCGCATATTGATGATTTGTTTGATCAGCTTCAAGGGTCCGTGGTTTTCTCTAAACTTGATTTGAGGAGTGGATACCATCAGTTGAAGGTTCGATCGGAGGATATTCCGAAGACTGCCTTTCGCACTCGTTATGGTCATTACGAGTTCTTGGTTATGCCGTTTGGGTTGACTAACGCGCCGGCCGTATTTATGGATTTGATGAACCGAGTTTTCCATCCCTATCTTGATTCGTTTGTGGTGGTCTTCATCGATGACATTCTTGTTTATTCGAAATCTCGAGAGGAGCACGAGCAACATTTGAGGACAGTTTTATCCGTTCTTGCGAGGGAGAAATTATTTGCGAAGTTCAGTAAGTGTGAATTTTGGCTCGAGAAGGTGTCATTTCTGGGTCATGTGATTTCGAAAGATGGAATTTCGGTGGATCCTTCAAAGATAGAGGCTATAGTGGATTGGAAGAGACCCGAGTCAGTGACCGAGATTCGTAGTTTTCTGGGTTTAGCCGGTTATTACCGAAGGTTTATTGAGGGATTTTCGAGGATTGCTACTCCGATGACTCAGTTGACCCGGAAGAATGTTCCGTTTGTGTGGACCGAGAAATGTGACAAGAGTTTTGAGGAATTGAAGAAGAGGTTGACTACCGCACCGATCTTGACCTTGCCTAATGGGAGCGATGGCTTAGTGATTTACAGTGATGCTTCAAAAGAGGGTTTGGGTTGTGTTTTGATGCAGAATGGGAAAGTAATTGCGTATGCTTCGAGGAAGTTGACCCCTAGTGAGCAGAATTACCCGACTCATGATATGGAGTTAGCGGCGATAGTCTTTGCGTTGCACAAGTGGAAGCATTACCTTTATGGAGCGAAGTTTGAGATTTTTACGGATCACAAGAGTTTGAAGTACCTTTTCTCCCAGAAAGAGTTGAACAACCGACAGCGCCGATGGATGGAATTGTTGAAGGATTATGATTGCACGATTTCTTATCACCCGGGGAAGGCGAATGTGGTAGCCGATGCGATTAGTAGGAAATCTTATGTGGCTTCGATGATGGTTCGGGAATGGAAAATGCTTGAGGATGTTCGAGATTGGTCTCCTCGTGAATCGAGACATGGGGCTATTTTTGCGAATATTAGGGTGTCTCCGACCCTAATTCAGAGAATAGAGGAAGCTCAGAAACAAGATCCCGAGTTGGTGAAGATAATGAGTAAATTGAAGGAAAAGAATTTCGAGGATTTTTCTGTTAGCCAGAGTGGAGTGTTGACTTTCCGTGGTCGTTTGTGTGTTCCGGATGTCGATGGAATTAAACAGAGAGTTCTTGATGAGGGCCACAAATCGAGGTATACTATTCATCCGGGTAGTACGAAAATGTATCAGGATTTGAAGCAACGATTTTGGTGGATTAATATGAAGAGGGAAATAGCCGAGTATGTTTCGAAGTGTTTAACTTGTCAGCAGGTCAAAGCCGAGCATCAGAGACCCGCGGGACTACTTCAGCCGTTAGAGATTCCCGAGTGGAAATGGGAGCATGTGACTATGGATTTTGTTACGGGACTACCTCGTACCCGTAGGAAGTATGACAGTGTTTGGGTAATAGTGGATAGATTGACTAAGAGTGCCCATTTCTTGCCTATTGATATCAGGTACTCGATGGAGAAGCTTGCGACCCTTTATATTGATGAGATTGTTAGATTGCATGGGGTTCCGGTTAGCATCGTGTCAGATCGAGACCCGAGGTTTACTTCTAGATTTTGGAAGGCGTTTCAGGAAGCTTTGGGTACAGAATTGCGTTTCAGCACAGCTTTTCATCCCCAGACCGACGGTCAATCCGAGAGGACTATTCAGATTCTCGAGGATATGTTGCGAGCGTGTGCGATAGACTTCTCCGATTCTTGGGATTCGCACCTACCGTTAGTGGAATTTTCGTACAACAACAGTTATCAGGCTAGTATCGAGATGGCACCGTTTGAGGCCTTGTATGGAAGAAAATGTAGATCGCCTATTTGTTGGGATGAGGTTGGTAAAGCGAAGATTGTGGGTATTGATTTGCTTCGAGATTCGGTTGAGAAAGTTAAAGTTATCCGGGACAGATTGAAGACAGCCCAGAGTCGACATAAGAGCTACGCAGATAACCGAAGGTGAGACCTTAGTTTTCAGGTTGGTGATTTGGTGTTCTTGAAAGTGTCTCCGAAGGTGGGTATCCGAAGGTTCGGGAAGAAGGGTAAATTGGCTCCGAGGTTTATTGGTCCGTTTGAGATTTTGGGAAAGGTTGGACTTCTAGCATATCGTCTTGCGTTACCGTCATCCTTAGACCGGTTGCACAACGTCTTTCACGTTTCTATGCTTCGGAAGTATGTTCATGATCCGTCTCACGTGTTACCGAGGATACCGGAAGATATTGAGCCCGATATGACTTATGAGGAACGACCGGTTCGGATCTTAGATTCTAAAGTTCAAGAGTTGAGGAACAAAAGTATTTCTTTGGTTAGAGTTCTTTGGAGGAACCATAATATCGAGGAGTCGACTTGGGAGCTCCGAGGTGAGATCGAGAGGAAATTTCCGTGGCTTTTTGTTTAAGGTTAGTTTCGTTAAAATTCGGGTCGAATTTTCTTTAAGGGGGAGTGAATGTCACGACCCGAAATATAGGCTCTATTTTATTAGTAATAAATAATGATTTATTTATTTATTTGCTTATTTAATTATTTAAAGTATTATTTATTTAAATATTTATGTGCGCATTTTATGTGTTATAATAATTATGCCTAGCATTTTATTTGGGTCATTTGGGTTAGTGTGGAAGTGTTGAGTCTTAATTGTTAGTCGGGAGTGTAAGTAATTGTGATAGTTTGGGGAGGGGGTCTAGTTGTAACATTTCAAAATAATTTCCCCCTACTCCCTCACCTCCCTCACCTTCTCCCTCACTCTTTCACTCATCTCCCAGCCATCTCTCCTCCTCTCTCCTCAAATTGGTAAGTTTTCCTTCCTTTACTTCTCTCTTCTTTTTCTTCATCTTCTTCTAGTCATTTCTCATTTCTTAAAACGTAAACCTTGTTTAGATCGTCGATAGGATCGCGTAGAGCCAAAAAGAATCGAATTCCGTCAACTTTCATTATTTCCAAGTAAGTTGCTTTTCCCCCATTTTAATGCTAAAATGTTCATATCATGTTTAGATATTGTTTGATGTATTACATTTGAAGTTTGGATGAGTTTTGAATTTGTTTGGGATTTATTTGGGTTTTTGGTCAAAAATGGTGATTTTGGAATGTTGGGTTTGATTCTTGGTTTTGAGTTGTTAGATGGTGTTGTTTAGGTTCCCTAGATGTTTAGATGTAGTTTTGGTACCTTGGAAACTAGTTTGAAAGCTTTGATTTTGAGCATTTATGGAAGGTTTGTGTTTTGGCTCGAAAATGGTGAACCCAGCTGAGATTTCTTACCAGTCCGTAGACCAGGCGCCCGCCTGACCCTTGCCAGGCACCCGCCTACATGTCATTTTCTGATGACCAAACTTACTGGACAGTCAAGCGCCCGCCTGCCCCATTCCAGGCGCCCGCCCGCCCCCTGTTCCAGAAATTTGACCGTTTTGCTTGGTTTAAGACTTAAGGCTTAACTAGTTTAGGTTTAATCCTTCTAATTAACTTAAGATAACACCGTGGAACACTTTATTGTGTGGATTTGATTCTTTTGTGAATAAATATGATGTGAAAGTTATTTAAGTACCGTTTTGGTAATGTTGGGCATCTTTGATGTGCTGTTTATATTGGTTTACCTTTGTGGTGATTTAATTTGATTGATTCCCTACTTTGGAATCCTTTGTTGTTTATCGTGCTAGTATTTTATTACTTAGCCTTTACGTGAAAGCCCAGCTGGTATTTTGTGTGTGTTTGGGCGATGCGAAACATTATGATGGCACGGCCAAGTCCATTGTGATGTTGACCATTGTTTTGCCCCATTATTACCCTCCTCCAGATTGGCCTTGGATGTGAGAAGAGCTAGCTCCTTTGTGTGCATTTTAGCTATTACTCGGAGCATGACTTTGTGGCATGTCTCCCGTCCCTTGTGACACTTCTTTGGTTATTGGTTCCGGTACCGGGGTTTTCTCTTCGGCTTTCATGCTATGATGAAGATGTTGATTTGTTGATTATTGAAGCTGCGCAGCGATCCTTTATTTGGATGTTCCGGTTTGGAAAACCTTGGCTATATCCTTTGTTATGTGTTATTTCCGCTGCTATCTGATATATGATAATTGCTATGTGCTATGTGATAATTATTATTGCTTATTGCTTATAGTATATTGCATCATAGCATGTCATGTAGTTACATTAGTAACTTATTGAGATTTATCTCACCCCTTTCCTTTCATCTTTGTTTTTCCTTAACCCCCCCCCAGGTGCTAAGGATTAGTCTCGCTGATCACGAGAAAAGAGGACGTCGAGTGTGGATCCGTTCTTTTGGGGAAGGTTGATATAGGTTGGTTCCCATTATGTAAATGTGTAACCATTTTGGGGTAGTTATACCAAACAATGACGTCACAAAGAATTGTGTATATTTGTATTTTGTTAGCATAAACTTGTGGAAGTTTATGATAAGTTGTATTTGGTTTTTATCAAACTTGGTTTTGTAAAACTTTGGATCATTACCTTTTGGTATTAAATGGAATTTTTAACTTCAGTATTTCAAAGATTGGTTTTAGAGTCGACGTCCAGATCGCGGTCTCGGGCCCGCGGGGTCCGGGTTCGCGACATTGACCGTGAGTGCTGGTATTCCTACTTAGAGATTTTAGTCAAAACCAACCTTTCCCATATCTAACGAAAACTTCCGCTGTGCATATTACCTCTTGACCGTGTGGTTTTAACTTGACCGCATATTCAAGAGTAAGCACTTGGTTGAATTTGAAAAAGGGTTGAAATTTTAATAGGCTATTCACCCCCCCCCCCTCTAGCCTCTTTTCATACCCTTGTTGTGTCTTTGGGACCAACAAGTGGTATCAGAGCAAACACCTTTATAAAACTTCTGTTTTTCAAGCTTAACAGCTTGGGTGCCGATTCGAAATGGCAAGTCAGAAAACTATGGCAACGGTTAACTTCACTCACGTTCCTGCATTCGACGAAGATAATTTTGACGTATGGAAGCACAGCATTCTAACTCAGTTCTACTCCATGGACGAGCAACTTGGTGATTGTCTTACCATTGGACCATACTTCCCAATGAAAGCTAATCCGGATCCAGAAACCAATGGTGCAAATCCAACTATCAAGAAACCAAAAGCTGAATGGACCGATGAAGAGAAAAGACTAGTTGGAATGGATGTGAAAGCAAAAAGCATACTTCTAAGTACCTTGAGTACGTCACAGCGTCGACAGATCATGGAATGTTCTACTGTAAAAGAACTTTGGGATGCAATTGAAGATTACATCGAAGGAGATCAAGCTTGCAAGGAAAGCAAAAAGTTTGCAATTCAAAGAAGATTCAACAACTTTGCTAAGATCCCCGGTGAATCACTAAGAGCCACTTATGATCGTTATTGTGAGATCGTGAGTACTTATACAGCACTCGGAAAGAAGCTTACCAAGAAAGAAATCAATGTTAATTTTCTTGCCGCTCTTGGTTCGCAATATCTACACAAAGGAAACACTCTTGAAGATACCAAGCTACTAGATGACATGTCTCTCAGAAGCCTCTATGCCAACCTCAAGGTCTTTGATATCAAGCTTAACAACATTGCTGAAATGGAAGGAAAAACAAAGAGCTTATCGTTGGTTGCTCAAAAGGAAGAAGTGATCGAGGAAGAAGATCCAAAAATCTCCACATCAGATTTACTTGATATGGATGATGATGATTTTGCTATGTTCGTGAAAAGATTCCAAAAGTTCAGAAAGACAGCAAGACCCGGATCAACAAGCAAAGCTCCAAAAAGGTTTTCAAGGAGCAGCCCTTCAAAGAAGAAAGAGAACTTCAACTTCTCCAAGAAGAAAGAGGATCTCGTTTGTTTTAATTGCAGGAAACCCGGTCATTTCGCATCAGAATGCCCAATTCCCAAGTATGAGTATATGAAGAAGAAAAGCAACTTCAATCCAAGATACTCAAAGCAAAAGGGGATGGTTGCTAAAGAGGACTCTACCACAAAAGAGTTAGGTACCTGGATAGAGTCAGATTCTGATAAAAGCGATGAGGATTCTGAAGGTCACATATGTTTGGTCGTTCATTCCGATGATGAGGATGATAATAAAAGTCGTCGCTCACCAAATGCAAAACCTAAACGGATAAGTTATACGGCCGATGAACTTGCAGAAAAAGGATTCCTAACTCCGGTTCAAAAGAATGGTGATCTTCTATTTTCAAGATGTGATGTGAGTTCAGCAAAGAAGGCTCTACTAAACCCCAAAGTAAAGGAAGTTCTGTCTACCACACCACAAGTCAAATTTGACATTTCCCCCGATGAACAAGAAAAGATGTTTGCAAAAGCTGAACAGGTAATTAGTAAATTCTCTGGCATGAAGGAAGCTTTAGCACTTTCAACTGAAGAAATTTCCCAGCTTAAGACGGAGAAATCTCTATTAAGATCTGAACTCACCCTCCTTAAGGAACAGATCAAGAGTATGACTCCTCTTACTGATCGAAACCGTTTCTTAGAAGAACAAAATGCTATATTTAAGGTTAAAAACGAAGAATTGGTTGCTGAGATAAATGACCTGAAAAGGATCACAAATGAGTGGACCAATTCTCGTGTCACTATGGAACAAATCTTAGAATCCCAAAAGTCTAGTGGTGATAAGGAAGGCTTGGGATTCCAAACTAGTGACAACCTTAAATGTGCATCTTGTTGTGAAAGAGATGAGAAATTTACCCAGCAAACTTTGGAAGAGTCGAAGGCTAAACATCATGTTTCAAAGGGTGTAGGACAAGAACCAAAGAAGAAACTAGTGTTTAATTATGCCTACCCTAAGAAACAAACTGGCAAGGCAAAGTTGAAAGATATTGCCATGGATGAACCTGCTGCTGCGGCAAGCACCAGCAAGGTTGCTAAGTCTCCCGACCGCATGTACTTACCGCGAGGTCAGTCGACCGCACCTAGGAAGCTGGCGACCGCATCCTGGAAGTCGGCGACCGCAAGTGGCGGCAAGGCAACAAAGTTCAAGAGGATGAACTTTGTTAAGGAGACCTCATCCATACCAGTAAACAATGTTGTGCTCAAGACTTCAACGAAGTTTGTTAACCCTCAGTTGGGTGGCTTCCACCATTGTTCTGTGTGTGATGGTTATGGTCACAAGGCTGCTGAATGTCTTTTGAGATTCACACCCAATCCCAGAAAGAGTAACCCTCCTTCTGTGAGGCAAGTGTGGGTTGTCAAAAGTTGCTAACCCTTTGGACCCAAAAGAATAAAAAGGGGACCTTGTTCTTAAATGTCTATTTTGTAGGTCCTCTGCTTAATGGCCGGACATTCCAAGGATAAATCAAGCTTATGGTATCTCGATAGTGGCTGTTCAAGGCACATGACCGGAGATATCAATTTATTGGAAGATGTCCGTGAAGAAAAGGGCCATCAGTAACCTTCGGAGATAATAACAAAGGAAAGACTGTAGGATATGGAGTCATTCATAAAGGAAAAATCACCATCCAAGAAGTCTCTCTAGTTATTGGACTACAACACAATTTACTCTCAATATCTCAGTTCTGCGACAAAGGATTGCAATGCCACTTCACTTCAAATTTCTGTCTCATCAAAGATGGCATATCCGGCGTCACTTTGCTCAAAGGGATTCGTAAGAAAAATGTTTATGTTGTTGATTTTAATTCATCTTGCATTTCTTCTAATCTCTGTTTTGTAGCAAAGAATGTTAGTGAGAATAGTTGGCTGTGGCATAAAAGACTAAGTCACTTAAACTTCAAGTATCTCTCCAAGATTGGTAGAGAACATCTAGTTCGTGGTCTACCCAAAGTAGCTGATCACCACGATGAGAAGTGCACAGCGTGTCAACTAGGCAAACAACCAAAATCGTCTTTCTCCAGCAAGACGACCCCTTCAACTTCAAGATGTTTGCAATTACTTCCCATGGACCTGTTTGGACCTGTTTCTACCGCAAGTATTGGAGGAAATAGATATTCCTTAGTTGTGGTAGATGACTACTCAAGATATACGTGGGTCGAGATGATAAGCTCCAAAGATGATTGTTATGACATTTTGACCGCACTCTTTAGACAGCTCCAAACACAAAAGGAAGATGACATCGTTAGTGTTCGATCCGACAACGGTACAGAATTCAAGAACAACGGTGTAGCTCAGTACTGTGATGACCATGGTATTGACCACAACTTCTCTGCTGCTGGAGTTCCACAACAAAACGGTGTTGTGGAAAGGAAGAACAGAACGTTGATAGAGGCTGGAAAGACAATGATTGCTGAAGCAAAGCTACCTCAATACTTTTGGGCTGAAGCCGTCAACACAGCTTGCTTCACTCAAAATAGATCCCTCATCAACAAGACCTACAACAAAACTCCTTATGAACTTTGGAGAGGAAGAACCCCCAACATAGCATACTTCAAGATATTTGGATGCAAATGCTTCATACTCTACAACGGTAAAGAACATCGAGGTAAATTTGCTCCTAAGGCCGATGAAGGTATATTTATTGGGTATGCTAAACACTCAAAAGCTTTTCGTGTATTTAATAAAACCACTCTTAAGATAGTTGAATCTGTCCATGTTACTTTTGATGAACATTCTCTCTTTGAGCCACATATGGCTCCAAATGTTGCTGATGATTTTGTTGAGCTTAATGAGACAGGTACAAATCAACCACAAAATCAATCAACTCAAGGAAACCCATTTACCTCAACTGCACCTCCATCTACCTCATATGAAGCACCAGAAGCTACCTCATCTGCTGCTACCTCAAATGGAGTTGAAGTTGAGACACCCATAAATGTTGAAGAACCTATCCCTCAAATTACTTATGATTGGGATGGCACAAATGATGTACCACTAGAAGACTTACAACCACCATCAACTCAACCAGATATACCTCAAGAAGTTCGTGAGGTTAGAGATCACCCAATTCAGAATATCATTGGTGACTTGCATTCTGGCGTTCGAACAAGAAGATCAAACTACGATGCACTTACAGCATTTATATCTCAAGTTGAACCCAAGAAAGTTGATGAAGCACTCCAAGACTCAAGTTGGGTTATTGCTATGCAAGAAGAGCTCAACCAATTTGAAAGATGCAAAGTTTGGACCTTAGTTCCAAGGCTACAAGATCAAGGAGTGATTGGTACAAAGTGGGTGTTCCGAAACAAGATGGATGAGAATGGAAGCATCACAAGGAACAAAGCTAGGTTGGTTGCACAAGGATATAGACAAGAAGAAGGCATTGATTACGATGAAACATTTGCCCCCGTTGCGAGACTTGAAGCTATAAGGATATTTTTAGCTTATGCCTCTTTCAAAAGATTCAAGTTATATCAAATGGATGTGAAGAGTGCATTCCTCAACGGTGAACTTCAAGAAACAGTCTTTGTTGCTCAACCACCCGGATTTGAAGACCCCAAATTTCCAAATCATGTCTACAAACTCCGTAAAGCTTTATATGGACTCAAACAAGCTCCATGTGCATGGTATGATACTCTATCTAAATTTCTCCTAGAGAAAGACTTCAAGCGTGGTAAGATCGACACAACTCTATTCATTGCTAAATATCATGATCATACTTTATTAGTTCAAATATATGTAGATGATATTATTTTTGGTTCTACTAATGAATTGTTGTGTAAGCATTTTGAGAAACTCATGAAAAGTAAATTTGAGATGAGCATGATGGGAGAATTGACATTCTTCCTTGGACTTCAAATTAAACAATGTGCTGAAGGCATCTTCCTCAACCAAGCAAAGTACACAAAGGATCTTATCAAGAAATTTGGACTTGAAAATGCAAAGGCATACGACACTCCTATGGCTACTGGTAACAAGCTAGATAAAGACTTGAAAGGTAAGAAGGTTGATCAAACCTTATATCGAGGTATGATTGGCTCTCTCCTCTACTTAACTGCTAGTAGACCAGATATCATGTTTAGTGTTTGCGTTTATGCACGTTATCAAGCTGATCCTAGAGAAGCACATCTTATTGCTGTTAAACGTATTATTTGATATCTATCTGGGACTATTAACCTTGGACTTTGGTACTCCAAAGATTCAAATTTTGATCTTATAGGTTACTCAGATGCAGATTATGCAGCATGTACCATCGACAGGAAAAGCACAAGTGGAACTTGTCATTTCCTTGGAAATCGACTCGTTTCATGGGCAAGCAAGAAACAAGCCTCAGTCTCTGTATCTACCACAGAAGCTGAATATATAGCTGCTGGAAGCTGCTGCTGCCAAGTGCTCTGGATGAAGCAACAATTGGTTGACTACGGAATCAACGAAGAAAATTGTCCAATCTTTTGTGACAATACATCTACCATTGCTGTCTCCAACAACCCTGTCATGCATTAAAAGACCAAACACATTGATATCAAGTACCACTTTCTCAAGGATCATGTGGAAAAAGGTAATATCCATCTAGAGTATGTGAGTACTGACAATCAAATTGCAGATATTCTCACCAAGGCTCTGGATTCCAAGAGATTTAGGTATCTTAGAGGAGAGATGGGTATGCTAGAACTTTAATTACTTGTCCATATACTTTGATTGTGCTAATGTCTTATGTTTTATCCAAGTTCAAAAACAAGTAGGTCACGATCAACACCCTTACCGGTAAAGCAATCACGGTCAATTACCATCTCACCGGTCAAGTAATTCCGGTCGAAGCATCAAAATCTATCAAAGCCTACTGACCTCATCAATGCTGACCGCATAAATGTCGACCGCTCCTTTGCCAAACGCCCCATTAACCGCATATAAAGATGTAATTTGTTCAGGCTTTAAAGAAGCCGACCGCATGGGAAAATGATGATATTCGTTCACTGCTTTAAAGAAGCATACATAGGCCAAGGTAACATTCTTGACCGCAAATACTCACGGTCAAGAACCTGACCGCAAAAGTTTGGTGACCAGGTAAGTGTTTCTAACTTAGCAACTTTTAGGATCCTCCTAGTCATCCAAAGGGGTAATTTTGTAATTCCCTCTTTTCCCTCGTTTTCATTTAATTCAAATCATTTGCAATTAATTTTATTCCCTTATTTATGTCCGCCGTCACTATCCATGCATTTATGATGAAAGGACATTACTGGTCAAATCTCTGAGTTTTTGCAGAGTTAACCTCCCACTACTTTCTGCATAAAACCGTTCCACTACCCCTCAACTCCACCCCTCTGCATTTTTATCAGAAACCCCCTTTTCTTCACTCTATCTCTGGGTTAAATTCTCATTGTTTTACTAGTTATTCTTGTTATTTTCGAGATTTCGAGCTCAACATAATGTTTAGATTCATATTCTAGTTGTTAAATCTCTCTATACCATGAATTTTTCAAAGCTTTTAGTTCATATTTTTTTCTTTGCCCTTTCAAATTCTGAGATTGATATGTTCCTAACAGTGAAATTGATGCTATAATGTTGCTTAATCGGTTTTTATGCTCATGTGTATGTAATTTTTATGGATTTTCATGCTCTGAATCGTTTTCTGGGTTTCTGATATGAACAGTATCTTCGTGTTCTTATAGTGTTCTTCGTGTTCTTGAGCAATTACTTTTTGATTCTCATTTTTTTGTTACACATAGTAATATGGTGTTTGTGCGTGTTTTTAGAATTGTCATTGAAATATTTCTAAGTGTTTTCGCCTACCGCCATTTCTGTCTACCGTATGCATGTCGACCGCATCCTCTTGATCATTCGACCGCATACCGGTTGACCGCACCAGTGTTACTAACTTCTTATTGTTTTAGGAGGAGCAATCATTTATTCCTGGCTGCGTTATTGATTATGAAGACCTCCAGAAGGATGCCATTGGGAGGCACTTGATCAAAAGAATGAAGAAATCAGACATACTTCATTATTTCACTATGAATCAAACCAGTCACTACCTTGCCGCAGTCGGAGATTTTTATTCTACCGCGAAGGAAATCAAAGGACGAGATGAGCAGAACAATTCTCTTAACTGGATTGCCGCAGAAGTTTACGGTCACAAGATAGAGATTGACTACACTGATATTGCCTCCACCCTTGGTCTCGACATTGACAATGAGGCTCCTATCTCTCTATCTGACGAAGAATATGATGGATTGGCAATGAGATTGATTGGATCTAGTGACGTGTGCAAGCCCTACCGGAAAACCTTTCCAGAGGTGATGTATTACATTGGTCACTTGGTTGGTCACGGTCTGCTCTGCAAGAGTGGTAACCATGGCAATTTCAATACCACTCAATGGAGGCTGTCTACTGCAATCTATCTGGGCAGGAAGATGAACTGGCCCAAGATTCTATATGATCTCCTGTTAGATCACATTTCTGATTATAAGAAGCTGATGTCTGAAAAGGCCGCCACCAAATACAAGAAAAACTCAAGGTTCCTTTCTCTACTGTTTAAGTTCATTCCCGAACTCAGAAGGGATGTCAACAGAGATAAAGATGCCAAAGTTCCCATCTCTATATCCAAGGTCTTTGATATCAAGACCATGAGATCTACCTACCGCAACCGTTTTGGTGATGATCAATACCAGGAATACAGAAATCGTGAACCTGAGCACAAAAGAGAAAAATACATCCCTCCTACCTACACCAAGGCTGCTAGATTAGCCTTAGGACTTGACGCACCAAGGAAGTCCTCATCTGTCTATGATGATGATGATGATGAAGAAGCTGAGGATGAACAAGTATCAAGACGAATCAAAGGCAAAGGAATTGCTAGTGCCTCGACCGCTCCTCCCAAACCAAGACCATTGACTGGAGTTGTCATCAAGGAACCTTCAACCGATAAGTCTCCTTCTAATATTCCTCCTACCGCTCCATTGAAAACCAAGTCTACCGCACCAATCTCCAAACCAACCGTGTCCTCTCCGATCGCTCCATCCAAATCCTTCAAGTCAAAATCCTCTGCACTCCCCGCTTCGTCTCAGGGGGAGAAATCCAAGAAAAGGGATCTTTCTCTAAGTCCCGTTCAAACAGCAAAGAAATCCAAGATTTCAAGACCACCTCCTTCGACCGCATCTCCAGTATTTACCCCGTCCGGTTCACCTACTCAGGGCGACCGTGAAGATGTTATTGAAATTGCTCCACCCCAGCGCCTGAAAAGGCAACCAATTTCTAAACCAACACTCGGTTTAGTTGATGAATCTACAGATGAAGAGGTAAAGGATGTATCTGATGATGGATCAGAACATTCTGATTATAATGCTGGTGATAATGTTGAGATTGATAAGGGTATCCACTCTGGTAGCCCGGTGCTTAGTGATGATGAAGTTCCAGCAAATGTTGAAAAGCTTCCTGAGCATGGAGGTCACAGTCAAAAAGATGACCATGAACCCAGTGACCGCGAAGTTAATGATACTGGTAATATGACCATGTCTCCAATCATGCAATCCCCTTCTGAACCTCCGGTCGATCAAATTGCTCATCTATTGACTGCAGTGGAAATGCTTACACAAATCAATCTGGATTCCCAAACCCAGATCTCAAAGCTGACCGCCAATCAGACCGCTCTTCATGAAGAAATCTCTGAGCTGAAGTCTGCCAATTCAGTGCTTAAAGACCAGTTTTGTTGCTCTCCCCTCTCAACTGATTGAGACCATTAAGGGGAGAGAGAGTACATATCAAAGGCTATATCAGATGCCCTCTCCGGTCAAGCAGGCAGCAGCTCTTCGAGGCCCGGTCAAGCTGTTGGCTCTACTTCTACCGCTCTTGTTGCTCCAAGTGCCTTCATGGTAACTCCGGGCTTTATGAACAAATCTTTCCTTATTCAAACAAGGGCCATCATGAAATGCTTTTCAAAGGAAGTCTTAAAAGCCTCGGTAGATATCTCAAAATCTATGGAGGATGTTAAAGATGAACTCTCTCTGGAAGTAAATAAAGTAAGAATGTCGGTGGAAAAAGATGTTGATATTGCCCTAAAGACCGCTATGACCAATCTGAATGAAAGCTTGAGTAGGAAATTGGAAGCATTCAAACAAGCCATGATTGTCCACACCAACCGCCTCAATGACCAATCAAGCAAAATTGACTTACTATCCAATCGAGCTAACACTGTGCTGAACAGGATCAACCGTCACGGTAATCTAGTTGCAAATCAAGAGGCAGATGCAGGCCACAGTAATGTAAATGCTCAGGGTGAAGATGATGAAGATGGAGTGACCGTACCTATTCTCATTCCCGGTCGCTTCATGCCCTCTTACCGCTCTCCCTTCTCTGATCTCTCTGAAGATGAACTCCATACCTTCGACCGCTTCTAAACTATCTTCTACCGAAATGTTAATCCCACCATTTGAACTGACCGTGTGTGGTCATGTTAAAACAATTTGTTGATGTTCGTGTCTAAACAATTTTTAATTCTGTTTCTTTTATTTGGGTTGTAAAACTTTGATCTCTCTTTTTTCTGCACTCCCCTCACCTTAATGATTACATTCTTGTGGAGTGCCTTTTGAATGTTTGTTTGATGCATTTGCTTACTTATTGTTATTCTCTCTAAAAATGCATTCAAACTTATATTTCTATCTTGCTAGGATTAGAATTTATTTTATGTTTTTAGGCTGATAGAAATCTATGACACTGGCTTAGAGTATGCATTGACTTGGGGCATGAAATTAATAAAATATTATTTTCTTGAAAACATGTTATTACCAAGTACAATGAATTAGCCTTTGTTATAGTAGGTAATGGTCTCAATCAAATAGGGGGAGATTGTTGGGTATGCTTATTATAAACCACTCCTATTACCTAGATTTGATTGATCCCATAACCTAATTTTATCTTTTGTGGACTTTAGGATATATTGTAAAAAGTGTTAAACTTCATTTTTAGAATAGTCCACTTTGATAGTATAGGCTTTAGAATGATAGGCTGAAAATTTTCTAAGTCTGAAATTTTAGTGGTCAAGACCTTGACCGTGAATCACTTGACCGGAAGTCAGTGACCGTGAAGCTTTGTGGCATATCTTGACAGGTCACATTTGACTCCTCGACCGCAGATGCCCTTAGGCATATTGACCGCAAGAGCTTCGACCGCAAGTCTTGACCGCAGATAAGCAGAAGTTCAAGAACCCAAGTATGTTCAAACTTAACCATGGTCACTTGTATCAAACTATGGTTAGTTTAGAACGTTGCAGAACTTGGATCCCAAGTAATTCAAATTTGAAATTCATCTAAGTGGGACCACCTCTTATCTGCAAAAAGGACAAACTCAGATTGAGCTCCAATCAGAATTCAACAGCTCATTGTCCTTCAACTTGGAGCCCAAGTAAATCCAACAGCTATTTTCTCATTCAAGGCTATAAATAGCCCTTAAGTTCTTCATTGAAAAAGCTGAGATTCTAAGAGAGAAATTGCTGTTGAAATACTTGGTGATTGAAGATCATACTCAAGATTTCCAGAATCCTTTGAATCTTCAAAGAACTCACCTTCAAACCTTCAAAGATCTCCAGCAACATTCAAGTCATCTCAAGCCTTGTAACACATAAGATTATTTAGGCTCTAAATCATATAGATTTCAAAGAGCTTCAGATTCTTACACACACTCACCCCAATTGATCAATCACTTAGATTGAATCAAAAGGGATACACTGGTCTAAGTCTAGGATTTGTTCTTCATAGAAAGTAGGTGTTGATTCAATACTTCATCTCTGTAATCTGTACACTCAAGAATCAATATATACCTCCATTCAAAATCCAAGACTGACCATCTTGGTAAAGGACGTAGATCTTTTTAACAGATCGAACATTTCCAAATACTTGTGTCATTTTACCTTTCTGCAAATTTACTTTCAAGTATTGTTCATCTTGTTCTTCATTGTTCATATTAACTTTGTTTGTCGTTTAGTGTTTTGATCTTTCAGATTTAATAACTTGCTGAGAATTGCGTTTGTTTGTTCTCCACATTGCCTAAGTTAAAATCTGACCAACTTATCTTTTGCCAAAACTTCCAAGACAAAAACTTTCAATCTCAACCTCTTGACCGCAATCTCTTGACCGCACTTCACCCTCGACCGGACTCACTCGACCGCAACCTGGTTGACCGTGAGTGCTGGTATTCCTACTTAGAGATTTTAGTCAAAACCAACCTTTCCCATATCTAACGAAAACTTCCGCTGTGCATATTACCTCTTGACTGTGTGGTTTTAACTTGACCGCATATTCAAGAGTAAGCACTTGGTTGAATTTGAAAAAGGGTTGAAATTTTAATAGGCTATTCACCCCCCCCCTAGCCTCTTTTCATACTCTTGTTGTGTCTTTGGGACCAACAATTTCCCCTGCAGTAATTGTTAGTACAGAAACATGAAATGGAAAGACAAGAAGGAAGGCGAGCGATTCTGGTAATTGGGGTTGGACGCGCACGCTTTAGGCCAAGAAGTCCGGAGGCGCGCGCTTCCTACCCTTTTTACCAGAATGCTCAGAAAACAGAATAAAAGAACACCAAAAGATGAAAACACAGGTTTAACCCTCTAAGTTGTCCCCAGTAGAGTCGCCACTGTAGATACCCCGGGAGAGCCCACTACTTGACTAGAGCGGTGAATTATCCTAGGATGTCTATTTGATTTTATTTGTTAGAGTCGCCACCTATGTTTTTAAAGGAACATAAGAAAAACCTAAGAATAGCCTAAATTTATATACAAAACCAGAGATTCGGGAAGAGAAGGGTTCGGGGGTTAGGTGACGGAGTGGGAAGTACTTATGTCACGCCCCGGAAATCTTAAAAACCCATAAATATAAAATTTACATAATATACAACTCCAAAATGTAATATACCAAACCGGGCGCGTGAGTTCAACTATAAACCAATACCATCAAACAACACCTCAACGAGATTATAACTCGGAGACTAGAAACAAATGCGGAAGCAAGAACAACCATTAACAAAAGTATCCAAAGTACAACCGTATATACAACACAGTGAACGACTACGAACCCACAATAAAATACATAAAGGCTCCGAAGAGCAACTATCCCAATTACGATCAACCTGCTCAGAAGATTCCCGCTATAATGGACCTCACAACGCTACCACTTGCTTTCCTGGGGGGGGGGGGGTTAAGGAAAGACAATTTGAAACAAGAAACGGGGTGAGATAAAATCTCAGTAAGTTACCAAATGCATCTACATGGCATAATATCATGCAAATCAACGATATAACTGAACAAGTAAATCACATAACAACAAATGAGAAAGCTCCCTATCGCCAATTGTCCCATACCAGTTGGAAATAACGACTAACTCATCATGCAGCACATAAGACTGAAATAAACACGTAACAAAGGATACTTAGCCAAGGTTTCACCAAACCAATAGAACAATCGCTGCGCAGCTTCAACCGATCAACCAATCAACAATAGCAGTATAAAAACTGAAGAGAACCCCGGTCAGAACCGACCAATCAATCAATCAACCCATCAAGCCATCTTCATAGTAGCATAAAAGCTGAAGAGAAACCCGGTCAGAACCGACCAATCAATCAATCAACCCATCAAGCCATCTTTATAGTAGAATAAAAGCTGAAGAGAAACCCGGTACCGGAACCAATAACAATGTAACGTGCCACAAAGGGCGGGAGCCATGCCACAAAGTCATGCTCCAAAACGACTCAACCAAGGCCGATCTGGAAGAGGGAAAAATAAGGGCAAAACAATGGTCGACACCATAATGGACTTGGCCGGTGCCATCACAATATCTCACATCGCCCGACACAACCACAAATACCAGCTGGACTTTCAAATAAATGCTAAGTAATAAAATACTAGCACGATAAATAACTAAGGATTCCAAAGTAGGGAACCATACCAAATAATCACCATAAAGATGCAACGGTTACTCATGAAGAGTTTAACAACAACGATAACAAGAATTTCTCATAAAGAGCACAACAACGATAAACGGAATTACTCATAAGAAGCTCAACAACAATGATTATTCGAATACGATAGTTCCATAAAGAGGAACCATACCAGATACATTCCAACGATGACACTAAAAACAAGGACCCATACCAAACACATCGAGTCACTCATAAAGAGTACTACCCAAACGGTCGCTCACAATTAGCACAATGACTATTACCAAAATGACCCTAAACATTTACTCATAAAGATATACTAGGACTATGAACTCAACCATCTCATCACACCTGGAATTCCAAAGTAGGAAATCAGAATGAATACTCCTTAAGGTTAATCAAACCGTAAGTACCCAATTGTCAATTCACGCTTTACCTCCGTCCATAACGAATCAATTCTAAACACCCCAAACGAATCCAAAAGGTTACCCTTATTAGAACATAATCACGACAGGACTAAACCCTACACCTTGGTGTTCAATAACAACCCTCTAGGTATTATAGGACATCGCCTAAAGCCTAGACCAAGTCTTACTAAAAAATCAATTCGATTGGAACAATCACGAACACATCATAAGATGCCCAACATTCCCAAACAATACTTGATCAGATTACATAACACCATTGTTCACAAAGAAACCAATTTCAATTACTAAAGTGTTCCACGGTGCCCAACTAAGTCAACTAGAATAGTACTACGGAACCTAGACCGAGACAACACCTTGATCTTAAGCCTCAACAATAAGACAACCATTCTGATCTGTAACCATGAGTCCAATAGAACCATTGCATAGTACTCGAAAAGAGCTTTCCAACGATAGTTTACACGTCTAAAACGGAGTCCGGACGAAGAAGTTATGGCCTCCGGAAGATTGAGCGTAAAACGGACAGTTTTTATAAAGTGTTCGGCCGGACGATGTGAAAAATCCCTGTTTTAGCTCCGAATTTCACTACTTTCGTTCTAAATCTTAGGAGTACCTATATATACTTCTATCTTAACATTTAAAGACAAGAAAACTCAATTCATGCGTCTCTAAAACCCAAACTAAAAATACAACCTAGTTCTAAATAAACGCAAATGTGATTTCCAGAAAAAGGGGGCGGGCGGGCGCTTGCCAAGGGGCGGGCGGGCGCTCATTATAACAGAAGCTAAAGGTCAGAAAAGGGGGAAGTAGGCGGGCGCTTGGAAGGGGGCGGGCGGGCGCCCGGTCATCGGGCTGGGCAGAAATCAGCTGGGTTTTGACACATTCTTACCAAAATCAAACCCAAAATCTTGCTAGTTCATAAACACCCAAAATCAACACTTCCAATACTCTTAACAATGTACTAAGACAACATATAAACCTCTAGGGGACCTAAATAACAACATTTAACCACACAAATCGAGATTTAATCTAAACATTCATGTTATCACAACTTTTAACCAAAATCCAAATAAATTCTAAATAATTTCTAAACTCAACCAAAATGACATAGATATCAACAAGAACACCAATAGTGATAGAGATGATCAATTTTAACATAAATGGGGGAAAAGGAACTTACTTGAATTTTCTCAAAGTTGCCGGAACTCGAATATTTTTTATTCTACGCGATCCTATCGACGATCTAAACACATTTCATGTTTTAATAAATGAGAAATAACAAGAGGAAGATGATGGAAATGTAGAGAGAAGGTAGAGAGAAACTTACCCTTTCCATGGATAGAGAGAGAAAATGCTAGGAAAGATGAGAGGAAGAGTGAGGGTGAAATGAGGGAGGAGAGGAGAAAAGAGGGAGTAAGTAGGGGGATTAGAGAATTTACACATTGACCCCTTCCCCTACATACTAACACAATAATCTTACACTCCCCACTAACAACTAAGACCCAACACTCCACACTAGCACAAATAACGAATTAAGTGCTAGGCATAAATTATATAACACATAAAATGCACACATAAATTATTAATTAAATAATAATTTAAATAAATAAATAAGCAAATAAATAAATAATAATTATTTATTACTAATAAAATAGAGCCTAGTTTTCGGGTCGTGACAACTTAAACACCCACTCCGCCCCGCTTACGCGGGTCTTGATACTAAAAGTGTTCTAATGTAAAAAGTCCTTCAATTAATAAACAGTGTTAACAATTATATGATAGAGAAAAAGGGGAAATAAAAGAGGATTGCTTTATTGATTTAATGTCAAAGGTTACATGTAATAACTATGCTAGCAATTACATAATATAAAATGACAAAATTAAAGTAGAGTTGAAATGTAGGAAGATAACCTTGACCAAACTTCAATAGTGAAGTGGCCTTTTAGGTCATGTTCCCTTTTATGGGGATTGCATACATTATTAAGACATGTAAAATAAGAGAAGAAGAATAAAGTACCTTTAGAAAAGAAAAACTTCAAACTTTAACTTGGAGATGGAGTTGTTGTAGAGAAATTGTTTTGCAACACTTTATGTAGTTTTTTTGTAGAGAAATGTTGTTGAGAGAATTTGTGTAGAGTTTAGGTGTAGAGAAAGTTGAAGTCCCTTTTTAAGGTAAAATGAGAGGTTTTTTATAGGTGAAGAAAGGAGGGAAAGAAGCTTTTCTAACCAATAAGAAAATAAAGAAAATCAAATAATAAATAGGAAATCAAATCAAATAAAATAAAGATCAAATATTTGGTTTTAAGGAAAAGGCTAGAATAATGGGATTGGGAGTAACAAAATAAAATGGGTTTAATGCTAGAATAAAACATGTGGTGAAAAAGTTGTTTTTGACTCTAGAAATGGAGGGAAACTTGGTGCAGTCCGTAACAGTCAATATGGGAGGCGCGCGGGTCCGGCCAGTTAGGTCAAACGCCCGCGCGGCACATTGCTATTACGGGAGGCACCCGAGCCTAAAAATGACAGAATGACAGAATGACCCTAAAAGTTAACTCTGTAATGCAGTTTAGTCCAAAACTAACGGAATCAGTTAGGAACTTAACCGAAATAACAGAAATTAACGAAAATAAGTTAAATAAAAATACTATGTATGCAATTGGGGTGAGAGGTCCAAGGCGGGGTGTCTACACCACGATAATCCAAGGTGGTGTTTGGGATCAACGACAAGAGATATCCGACTATGCTAGTAAAAATCTCTCATCAATTCACTTTAGATCACCCCAACACACCAAGGACGATGTAGACGGTGATGAGGAGGACTCCCGCAGTGTCAACAAATGAAGCGATGCAAAGAGGCCACGTCCTGACAACTCAAACCAACGCCGCCACGCGCCTAAGGAATATGGTTGGATATCAGAATGAGAAAATTGGGGATACCTCCTTTAAATAATAATAATAATAATAAAAAGGTCATTCAGTCTTCGTAGGTTCTAGAGTGTCCTTAGTCAAAAGTCCACCTTGGACGATTTTTCTTTAGTAAAAGTCCACTCCGGACTAGTCGTTTTTCTTTCAACCAATAAAAGAGTCTTTATTTCTTTTCTTTCTAGACTTGAGACATAATCTTGCATAAATCAATTCCATAAAAATTGTCTTATTCACCATTTTCACTTGATTGCTATATCTTTATATGATGAACTAATCTTGAATATGCTCATTAATGAAGACTCATTAAAAGGTAAATGGACCCACAAACCATTCACATAACTAAGTAAACAATTAATCTCAAAATAACAAATGCTTTGATCAATTGGGATGAACGAATCACTTTCTCTTCTCTCTACATTCTATCCCCATACACTCCCTATATACACTCCCCATGTGTACACTCTCCATGTACACTCTATCCATACAATACCTACTATTCACTCACCCAGTGAACATCCTTCGTATACACTCCCTCTCCCATACACTATCCTCATACACCTCCCATCTTACCATTAGACCTCTTTTTCATACGGTCATGACAAAGACGTGGACTGCGGTTGCTCATCATCAAATAGGAATCCATGCTGGCACAATTCAAGAGGTTTTTTGTTCCCTTCATGAGTACTACATGCCGATACACCGGGGCTGTCCGTATTCCATCACAAATGTAAAAGAAATGTACGGAGTTGTTCATGCCATTCGTAGGTGCCACGTGACAATCCGATGGAGCTCCGCCGGTGAAAATCAAGAGGCTACGAGGCCCGCAGCCAGCAAAAGGCCGCTTGAACTATAAGGAGGCTACCTCGCAATAGGCAAAAAGCGAAAGCAAACTAGGGGCTCGTCTTTCCAAATGTTTCATGTACAAATGCAAAAAAAAAAAAAAAAAAAAGGCTCGTGTGAGAGCCCGCGCTCGAAACCGAACCTCGAAATGATCGCTCGCGAAAGCGATTCGGGTTCGCCTCGTGCTGATGCGCTTTTGGAAATGCGCTCGGTTCCCGCACAATGGTTTTCTCTTGATGCTGTGATTTAATTGCAAGAGTCGCCACCTCATTTTTATTTTAGGAAAAACGAAGAAAAAACCTTTTTTAGAGAAAGTGGGTTCGGGGCCTAAGTTACGAGAAGAGAAGGGGTTAGGCACTCTTCTCGCCCATGATGGTCTCTATATGCATGCCACGTAAGTTCTTTTTATGCCTTTTGCCTTGGTTTTATGCCCTAACAAAATGGCGATTTAATAAATGGGGAGTCTTCTTATTCTAGGAAGGTTTGTTTTAATTCACAAATGAGAGTCGGTTTAAGTGGACTCACACTTGGTTTTGAAAATGGTTTTAATCATTTGTATACATCAAATCAAACACATAAAGGGGTGGGGGATTAATATTTACATTTTGTACAAAAAAGGGAAACAATTCCCAAATGAATAAATGTCCAAAACTCCGTCCCCAAGCATTTTCAGGGACTGCTGCTCACTCTTCTTTGTGTACCTGTTCTTGTACTCATCAAATATGGAAAGTAAAGGTCAAGAAAACTTCCTAACACATTAAACATCTACCCTGATTTTTCCCTTGATTTTAGGGGCATGTTATGGTGTCCAAACAAAGCATGCAAGGCAATTCTTTTCACAGCCCAGTCTGACAGAATTTCATACATCCCTAAACTATCCACTTTTTTCATCATGAAAAAAAAGGAATCAGGGAAAACACAAAACATGAAAGTTGTTCCTAACATGTTAAAGTTATGATATGGAGAGTTTCAAGTCCAGAAAACAAGTTTAGGTACCCAAGTTTTCTATGCCTAAACAAAGCAACAAGGCAGTAAGGTACCATATGGACAGATTATTGGCATCTCACTTATGTCATGAAAACACCTATCAAAACAAACTCAAATGAAAAGCTATGAACATGAAACTTTGAACATGCATATATATACATAAACACAAAACAACATTTATCCATGCTTCTAAGTCAGATTACATGAGTTCTCACAAGGTGATATTACAAGCTATGGACAGATTCAAGGTTTTTTAAGGGGAAACAAGTTGGTTCTTTGAAAATCCCTTGAATCAAACACACACAAGGATTTGATACTCATTCATGCATGATATATATACACAAGATCAATAGCATAGCATGCTCAAGAGCTCAAAACATCATTATAATATCATTTGAAGAGAAAAAACAACAAGAGTATCAATATTGTATCTTTGAATATAAAATGGAGGTTTAGCCTAACAAGTGGCTAAACCTCTCAAGAAATTACATAAGAACACTACATCTTACCCTTTGAGGTGATTACAAGGTGAGAATAAGGCCTAGGTTGTGCTCCCTTTGCTTCCAAGGGAAGTCTTTTTTTTTGGTTTGTTTTCTAAGGCTTTTGCTTAGTGTTTGAAAGGGTTTGAGTTTAGTGATTGTGTGGTGGTGGTGCTATGGTGGTATGGTGGTGGTGTGGTGGTGGTTGAGGGTGTTTTAGGGTTACTTGAGAGAGAGCAAGTAAGGGTGGTGGTGAATATGGAGAGTGGTGTGTGTGTGATGGGTGAATGAATTCTTCTTTTTGAATAATGGATGAGGGAGATGGTAATATGGAGAAAGGAGGTTGTAAATTGGTTGTAAATTGGAGGAGGGAGGTTGTAAATTGGAGGAGGGAGGTGATTTTTTTATATCATTATCTATCCTTCTTACACTAAGGATTCAAGTCATCTTCCTTATCTCTGTTCCGGCATTAACTCCGCAACTGCTCCGTTGTGCGCGTCTCCGGTGTCCCGGTTGTCCGCGGGTCCAATATGAAAGTTGCTCGGAATATTTTTCTGGTCAGGCCGGTATATCTGAAATATTTTTATGAGCAATGAACGACAATAATATATTTTTTCCTCTTCTTGACCACTTGCTTAGATATTTTGAGATATTTTGCAATGTGGATAACCATCTTTTCAGCTCCGGCTTTCCGCTCCGCAACTGCTTCGTTGTGCGCGCCCCGGTGTCCCGGTTGTCCGCGGGTCCAACATGAAAGTTGCTCGGAATATTTTTCTGGTCAGGCCGGTATATCTGAAATATTTTCATAAGCAAGGAACGACAATAATATATTTTTGCTCTTCTTGACCACTTGCTTAGATATTTTGAGATATTTTGCAATGTGGATAACCATCTTTTCAGCTCTGGCTTTCCGCTCCGCAACTGCTCCGTTGTGCGCGCTCCGGTGTCCCGTTTGTCCGCGGGCCCAACATGAAAGTTGCTTGGAATAATTTTGTGGTCACGACGGTATATCTGAAATATGTCAATTAGCAAGGAAAGGTAATAATATATTTTTAATGCACAGAATGGATAATAGCGAGCAGTTCGGGGGGTTACGGGCCCCATTTCCGGTCCCGCACCTCGAAAAACGCAATTTTTGCCTGTTTGCTCGTTTTTTCGCTCTGATCATGAATTTGAAGTCCGTTAAAGGGGATTCTACGATTCACTAAGAGACACTCGATCTCATCTAGGGTGTAACGGCTGGGTCCAAAGTAGGACTTCATATGTATCTCTTTAGAGAATCAAGCCTCCGTAGTTCTAACTCAAACAATCAATCAAACACAGGAAATGGTCGGTTCCGGTTTCCCGGTTTACCTACGTATCTCTATCGAGAATCAGACCAAACGTAGTTCAGGTTTATTAAAATTTAAAGCAGGGGGTTGCATTGAGATTCCATCTCTCTTTGCTGGGGGTAGCATTGAGATTCCATCTCTCTTTGCTGGGGTAGCATTGAGAAGCTATCTCTCTTTGCTGGAGATTGCATTGAGATTCCATCTCTCTTTGCTGGGGGGGGGGAGCATTGAGATTCCATCTCTCTTTGCTGGGGGTTGGTATTTGACCAACAAATTGCTTTGAGATTCTATATCTCTTTTCTGGGGGGAGTATTGAGATTCCATCTCTCTTTGCTGGGGGGAGCATTGAGATTCCATCTCTCTTTTCTGGGGGGTTGGTATTTGACCAACAAATTGCGAGAATGGGCGACTGAGTCCAACGTTATGAACTGCCTACGTATCCCTCCATGGGAATCAAGTCGAGTCGTAGTTCTGATTAGAACCGATTCACACAATTTAAGAGAAGGCTTAAGACCAATCATGACTCAAGGATTGACGCAAGGTACAATCCGAGTAAAGGGGTGCATTGAGATTCGGTCTCTCTTTGCAAGGGGATGGGAATCATAAATGGAGAACGTACGACGTTGTACAGTTCGGGGAAGTAATCTCGGGTGCCTGAGAAGACCAAGCTGGAACAACATATCTTTTCAAAAGGGGGGCCTACGACGTTGCACAGTTTCAAGGGAGGTAATCTCGCCTTTTCGAGAAGACTAAGGTGGAATAACATATCTTTTCAAAAAGGGGAACATACGACATTGCGCAGTTCAAGGGAGGTAATCTCGCTCTTTCGAGAAGACCAAGGTGGAATAACATCATTTCAAAAAAGGGGAACATACGACGTTGCGCAGTTCATGGGAGGTAATCTCGCTCTTTCGAGAAGACCAAGGTGGGATAACATCATTTCAAAAGGGGAACATACGACGTTGCGCAGTTCAAGGGAGCTAATCTCGCTCTTTCGAGAAGACCAAGGGCAATAAACAACTGAAGCTATTTATATGCACAAGATAAAATCAAGGATACGCTGCATTCTGCGCTGTTCAGATTCCTCTGCCTTTGAATTGCTGTGTGATGAGATTTTTGTGCTTTATCAAGCAATGAACCATCGCTTCGCGTGATCCATCGGTACTGTTTTGAGTGCTGCAACCTCATTTTGGATCCCTAATTCTCCTAATAGGGTTTTTTTTATTATTTCACAGTTTAAGCTTCTTCGCTTTTGGAGCTCCTGCAACTCTTGTGGGATTTTGATCGCTTGCAATGAGCAACCTCTTTGTGAAACCAAGATGTGATTCATTGTGTGGTTCCAACTTCGTACCTGCATAAGATTTTTTGCAAGTATGTGGTCGTGCCTGAAAATTCAGGCTGCCTACGTATCTCTTTCGAGAATCAGACCAACGTAGTTCAACGTTATCAAGTCGAACATTTTATATTTCAAAAGGCCACTGGGAAATTTCGCTCCCTACGCAGAAATATGAGCATCGATATTGTCAGGGATCCTTCTTGTGAAGATCACGATGTGGCAGAATGGATGATGTGTACCTGCATAAGATTTTTTGCAAGTATGTGGTCGTGCCTGAAAATTCAAGCTGCCTACGTATCTCTTTCGAGAATCAGACCAACGTAGTTCGAAGTTATCAAGTCAAACTGATTTTGCAGAAAGGGCATAGGGAAATCTCATTCCCTTAGCATTGATGTTGATGAGAAAACTTCTTTTGAGGACCACGATGTGGCAGGTTGTGCGATTTGTACCTGCAAGAGATTTCCAAGAGCAAGCGAAATATATCTTTGACATTAATATGCTCGAGAGTGTCATTCATGTGCAACAAAAGTTTTAGAACACATACACGGATTGGAATCCTTAAAATGGAGAGATTCAGAGAAAGATTGGGACAAGAATACATTCCCTTTTCATTTTGCAACCGCTTTTCATTTGGAGGGTGAAAGTCAAATTTCTCCTTTTGCACGATGATTCCTTTTGCATTTGATTTTTTTTTTTTTTTTTTTTTTATTTGACTCATGTGCATCGCTCGCATCTCAAACTTTGCTTGTTATCAATTAATGACTGAAAGCTTATGAATGAATCAGAGGGAGAATCATAAATGGAATGGATTGCACTTTATTATGAATTTTGCATTTTTGCGAAAATGAGGAGTATGGATGTGTGTATGGTGAAGCGAAGCCGAAAGCCTAGCGCGCGCACTCAAAAGGTCAATTTCGAACACCCATTTAATCAAGATTACTCAACGGTATCTCCGGATGCTATAGTTGGGTCAGCCCCAGTTGCTGGCTGAAGAAACCCCATTTGTTCTTTCTGATATCGACCCCAACATTCTTGCTGCTGAAGCCCCAGTGTCTCGCAAAGATCAACCTCAGATGTTGGCTACGGAAGCCCCAGTCATGCTATAGGACAACCCCCTGAATCAGGCATATGAACCTCTTGTAGCATTTGTCGTTTGGACACAACTTCATGTTTTGGCATTTCAACCTTTGGGGGCTTAACTGTCATTGAGAGTTATTCAAGTGTTCGATGTCTCACTGTTGGAGGTAATTCACAATTTCTGATACACAATACCCAATCAGTCGGGTTAACTGTCTTTGAGAGTTTCTCGGCGGGACGCAATCCCGATGTTGCTGAAGAAAAGAGCTTTGAGCTTCGCAGGCCATATGACAATCCGAGATGGCACTTTGTTTCTATTGATTCCCACATTAAGGGACCGATTGTCTATGAGAGTCATCCCACATTCGAGGCTTTGCTGTTGATCATGATTCACATGTTCTGACATTCAATACTCCTTCTTTGAGGAATCAACTGTCATTGAGTGTTGTCTTATACCCTGGCATTCTGCCATCTGAATTTCCGTGTTACCCGGAACAAACCATTCTCAAAAAATCGTACTGTCATGAAGCCACATCATTGCTCTTGAAACAAAACCCGAAACTTTGACATGCAGCCCCAGTTCGTGCTCATTCATTCGAGATCACTTGCCGACATTGAGAGTTTGAAATCTAAGGAATAGCATTCGTTTGTCTCTTTTGCTGTGACAACTTGCAGGAGTTGGCAGGGGAAGGCACGAGGCCAGTGTTTTGAGAAGCAAAGGGAAATCCCAGTGGGATCTCCGACATTGTGTTTGCGCAGAAATTAGATAACGGAAGGACGAGGGTAGGGGGAAGCCCCTATACTCGGGAAAAGTATGCTTACACATTGAAATCAAAGACTCAAGACTTAAACAAGCGTTAATGGTCAAGTGCCTCAAATTCAGATGGACCCTTATAGCGTCAGATTAGTATTTTAGTTTTCATTTAGATAAGCTTCACAAATCATTTAAACTCAAATTAGACCGTGACAAATCAAGATGAGAACATCGTTGGGCATGACTTATGATTCGCGCCGCCGTTTGACCTCGTTTGATGAGAGGCCTTCGCTGATGTCTCGCTTTCCAAGATTGATTACGTCGTTTTGGGCTCCCTCAGTGTAAGGGGTTGGTAGAGCACGTTGGTCTCCAACTGAAGTCACCAGTTGTCGTCGTCGATGGTACTTTGCCCAAAGTTGAAAGATCGAGATCTTCTTTAATTCAGATTGGCTTCGCAGCGCGGTGCTCCTTGAAATTGATAATGTCACATGAGATTGTCGGACCCTCGGTCCACATCTCGTTCTTAGTGTAACGAGCGATGAAGTCTTCATTATGAATTGCCAGATGCCGTCGTTGAAGGCATACACATAAACTTGAAGTGTCGCGATATCCTTTCTAAAACAATTGAATTAAACAATAAAGCGAATGGTATGTACCAAAGTAAATGAATAATGTTCCTTCTTCTTTTTTTTCTTTTTTTTTTTTAAACTCTCCTTTTTTGCTCTCTTTCATCTTTTTTTTTTTCACTCAAGAAGAAACATATAGCTTCTGAAACATAAATTTACAAAATGCGAGAATTTACAACACATTATACATTAAAGGAAAATCGCCGACACTTGCGTTGGCATCACTGTGATAGTCTTCGGCCTTTTTCGTTTGATTGGCCCTTCTGAACATGTCTTTGATTGCACCCTGAAATCTTCGTTTGTCGGGTGACTTTGTCGATCACCTTTGTGAACTTCGTCCGTTACCTTCGGCCCTAGTTCCCATCTCAATTAATCACAGTCTAATTTTTTGTTCAAATTTCATTGATTGCTTTTATTTAAGTGAGATTAATTGTTTGCGGGTCCAGATCTACAAGATACGCGATTTACAAGGCACTTGGTTATAAGGCAAGTTCATTGACTGAAACATTTACATGACAAGCAATAAAATAAAAGCACGAAGACAACAACACACTCTTAGACTTAGAAGACAAAGAAGATGTGTGAGCATATTACTAAGTATTACGCAAAAAGAACAGGATTAGGAGTTGGGGCGGTGAGCCCAGTCACACGCAAAAAGAGATCCATGCACTAGAGGCACGACCTTACGAGTCAACACACTTCTGTTACCAGCAAAAGAGGGATAACCTTCCTCGGGGTTGATGAGATCCAAACATATTTAAGGGGAAACACCTTCCTCGGGGTTGATGAGTCCCTGGGATAACTACTCGAACATGAGGCCCTTAGAGGTGGCCTTGGGATAACTCTGTGATCTATGAGGTCTTGGATAACATGTTTGAGAGACCAACAAGAGTTTGTATCGTGACCCACGGATTGATGATACACGCAGAGCTCTGCGGGGTTAAAGTGCTTGGGCAATCGTCTGGGTAGCTTGTATCCTTCAATAGGTTTCAAAATCCCTAGAGCAACCAACCCATAGAAGATATTGGATAGCGGGCTCTCGAATTCATCAAAGTGCCTATCCCCATTTCGTACCAAACCTTTTTCCTTAGCTTTGACAATTGGTGCAAAAATCCGATGGGGTTTTATATAGCATGGAGTCACAGGCCTTTGGGCAGTGAGATTGTTACACAGACGGCTTGTCTCTGGCACGGGCACTTCAATGACTTCTTCATCAAAAAGGTCTTGGACTGCTTTCCTGAGTGCCCAACATGAATCAGTGTCGTGGCCGCGGGCTTGGTGATATTGGCATAACTTGCTTCGATCTTCATAGGTGGGATTTTCGGGACGATAGTTTTCCACTGGCTTTAGCAATCCTTGAGCGCTTAGGTCTTGAAAAACCATAGACAATGGGGCATTCAAATTGTTGAAGTATCTACCATTATGATAAAACCTCTTCTGCGAACTGCTTGATGAATAGATCTCTGTGGGTTTCACTGAAGTTTCACGTGTCTCTAGAGAGGCAGTAGGGTTCAAATTATTTGTTGTCACCATTTCGCTAGCTCCCACATAGATATCATTACAAGTCTTGAGTCCCATATCTCGGGTGGAGTGAAAGTTCGCGTTGGAATTGACATCTTGGAAATGGAGTGCTTGGAGATCTTTGAGCTCCAATTTCTTCAAAAGGGTAGCCACAAGGTCTAACATTTCTTCTTGATGTCCTTGGAATATGCTGATCATACGATTGGTGTGATCATGCAAGCGCCTTTCCAACCACTGTTCCAGTGCATACCCTGGCTCGAAGTCCGGGAAACCCTTAGCCGAGTTTGATGATGCCTGTCCTTTGTTGGTCATAATCGATGATGAAAACCGGAGTAGAACTTTGATCAAAGCGGTGCCTGGAACGGACCTTGAATGTCGCGCTAGAGAACAAGAAGAAATTCTCCCTCTACAAGATGGATGAAAACGGAAACCTATTTTAGATTTCCGGGGAATGAAGCTTTATGAATTAAAGAAGCCAATTTTTTGTTTTTCTTTTTGTTCGAAATTTGAAGCGCAAGCAATGCACAAACCTATGGATGCCGGACAAGCACTTTGCTTTGTTTTGACATGTTTTCGCATGGAATCCTGGAATAGTGGATACCTTCTCCAAAGTATAGGACCAACGTTTTTCACCTGTACTATTGGCCGTCCGAGCCCCTAACGAAGGGCCTATACTCTTTCTGGGATCCACCATTCGGTTACGGTCTATGTGAGGGTCTTGATAATTTCAAGTCAATCCAAGAATTTCAACATGATATCCACAATTGAGGTCGATTATAACCTTTTGGGTATTCGTAGGATTGAATTAAAATTGTTTAGACAAAAACCGACATGAAGTCTGTGACGTGTTATTTTCGAAAGAATATGGACATCGCATTTCGGCTTTTGAAGTTTGGCTTACACCCATCATAGCGACCGTAGGCGCTGCTAAGGGGGAAACAGTATACCGTTGACCCTATGGGGAAGTCAAGTGAGCTCCCTTATGCCCCAGGTTTACCGTCTCGGGTTTGAGATTCTAAGACGCTTTTCAAAAAACGTGCATGTGTGTGAGGTATCTATGAGTTTGAAAAATCATTTTGAAAGCACGTAAAGAAAACAAGAAAATCATTTTTTTCCTTTTTTACTTGTTTTACCCCTTTTTTGGGGAATCACTCACCACGCAATGCATATATATATATACAAATAAGATAAGCGAAAAAACGCCCCTGCAAAACAGAGGTTAGGGCACAGATATATACATCCCAAGTAAGGCACATAAAGCATGGCACACACAAAAATTTAGAGTCTAGCCCACTTTAAAACAACATCCCCAGCAGAGTCGCCACTGTGAGAGCCCGCGCTCGAAACCGAACCTCGAAATGATCGCTCGCGAAAGCGATTCGGGTTCGCCTCGTGCTGATGCGCTTTTGGAAATGCGCTCGGTTCCCGCACAATGGTTTCCTCTTGATGCTGTGATTTAATTGCAAGAGTCGCCACCTCATTTTTATTTTAGGAAAAACGAAGAAAAAACCTTTTTTAGAGAAAGTGGGTTCGGGGGCTAAGTTACGAGAAGAGAAGGGGTTAGGCACTCTTCTCGCCCATGATGGTCTCTATATGCATGCCACGTAAGTTCTTTTTATGCCTTTTGCCTTGGTTTTTATGCCCTAACAAAATGGTGATTTAATAAATGGGGAGTGTTCCTATTCTAGGAAGGTTTGTTTTAATTCACAAATGAGAGTCGGTTTGAGTGGACTCACACTTGGTTTTGAAAATGGTTTTAATCATTTATATACATAAAATTAAACACATAAAGGGGTGTGGGATTAATATTTACATTTTGTACAAGAAAGGGAAACAATTCCCAAATGAATAAATGTCCAAAACTCCGTCCCCAAGCATTTTCAGGGACTGCTTCTCACTATTCTTTGTGTACCTGTTCTTTTACTTATCCAATCTGGAATGTAAAGGTCACAAAAACTTCCTAAGACATTAAAAATCTACCCTGATTTTTCCCTTTATTTTAGGGGAATGTTATGGTGTCCAAACAAAGCATGCAAGGCAATTCTTTTCACAGCCCAGTCTGACAGAATTTCATACATCCCTAAAGTATCCACTTTTTTCATCATGAAAACAAAGGAATCAGGGAAAACACAAAACATGAAAGTTGTTCCTAACATGTTAAAGTTATGATATGGAGAGTTTAAAGTCCAGAAAACAAGTTTAGGTCACCCAAATAACTTCTGAAATTTTCATGTCCAAACAAGAACATGCTGATTCTGAGAACAGAGAGCTTAAACAAAAAATAGAAAGAGCCTCTTCCACTGAGGCTAAAAATATTATATTTACATTTTATTCTTCCTTGTTCTGTGTAGAACAAGTTATCTTTTGTGGTCTAAGACCAAAACCGAAGTTTTCTATGCCTAAACAAAGCAACAAGGCAGTAAGGTACCATATGGACAGATTATTGGCATCTCACTTATGTCATGAAAACACCTATCAAAACTAGCTCAAATGAAAAGCTATGAACATGAAACTTTGAACATGCATATATATACATATTAACAACACAAAACAACATTTATCCATGCTTCTAAGTCAGATTACATGAGTTCTCACAAGGTGATATTACAAGCTATGGACAGATTCAAGGTTTTTTAAGGGGAAACAAGTTGGTTCTTTGAAAATCCCTTGAATCAAACACACACAAGGATTTGATACTCATTCATGCATGATATATATACACAAGATCAATAGCATAGCATGCTCAAGAGCTCAAAACATCATTATAATATCATTTGAAGAGAAAAAACAACAAGAGTATCAATATTGTATCTTTGAATATAAAATGGAGGTTTAGCCTAACAAGTGGCTAAACCTCTCAAGAAATTACATAAGAACACTACATCTTACCCTTTGAGGTGATTACAAGGTGAGAATAAGGCCTAGGTTGTGCTCCTTTTGCTTTCAAGGGAAGTCTTTTTTTTGGTTTGTTTTCTAAGGCTTTTGCTTAGTGTTTGAAAGGGTTTGAGTTTAGTGTTTGTGTGGTGGTGGTGCTATGGTGGTATGGTGGTGGTGTGGTGGTGGTTGAGGGTGTTTTAGGGTTACTTGAGAGAGAGCAAGTAAGGTGGTGGTGAATATGGAGAGTGGTGTGTGTGTGATGGTGAATGAATTTTTCTTTTTGAATAATGGATGAGGGAGATGGTAATATGGAGAAAGGAGGTTGTAAATTGGTTGTAAATTGGAGGGGGGGAGGTTGTAAATTGGAGGAGGGAGGTTGTAAATTGGAGGAGGGAGGTGATTTTTTTATATCATTATCTATCCTTCTTACACTAAGGATTCAAGTCATCTTCCTTATCTCTGTTCCGGCATTAACTCCGCAACTGCTCCGTTGTGCGCGTCTCCGGTGTCCCGGTTGTCCGCGGTCCAACATGAAAGTTGCTCGGAATATTTTTCTGGTCAGGCCGGTATATTTGAAATATTTTTATGAGCAAGGAACGACAATAATATATTTTTTCCTCTTCTTGACCACTTGCTTAGATATTTTGAGATATTTTGCAATGTGGATAACCATCTTTTCAGCTCCGGCTTTCCGCTCCGCAACTGCTTCGTTGTGCGCGCCCCGGTGTCCCGGTTGTCTGCGGGTCCAACATGAAAGTTGCTCGGAATATTTTTCTGGTCAGGCCGGTATATCTGAAATATTTTCATAAGCAAGGAACGACAATAATATATTTTTGCTCTTCTTGACCACTTGCTTAGATATTTTGAGATATTTTGCAATGTGGATAACCATCTTTTCAGCTCCGGCTTTCCGCTCCGCAACTGCTCCGTTGTGCGCGCTCCGGTGTCCCGGTTGTCCGCGGGCCCAACATGAAAGTTGCTTGGAATAATTTTGTGGTCATGCCGGTATATCTAAAATATGTCATTAGCAAGGAAAGGTAATAATATATTTTTTAATGCACAGAATGGATAATAGCGAGCAGTTCGGGGGGTTGCGGGCCCCATTTCCGGTCCCGCACCTCGAAAAACGCAATTTTTGCCTGTTTGCTCGTTTTTTCGCTCTGATCATGAATTTGAAGTCCGTTCGTCCATTCCATGCACCGATAAGGATCACGGCAGTCCCGCACAGCCAAATCGAGGGTTCTAGGTCAGTTTCAGGGTTTAGACCGATTCGGGGTTTGAAAAGGGGTGCGAGATCGGGGTATCTACAGCTCGCTAGGTTGAAACCCAAAAGGGCGACCTAAACAAAAATTAGAGCATTGCACAAAAAAGAAGCCCGCTAGGTTGAAAACTCGAAAGGGCGGCCTAGGAAAAAAAAGGGTGTGCACAAAGAGATAAAAAAAAAATAAAAAATTGATGGGGCTATCACCATGGAAAAGTAGAAGTCCTATTTTCTTTTCAATTCAAATGTTCTATTTTTCTTTCTTTCCCTTCAAAGAAGTTTAACACAGCAGCAACAGCCCATGACAACTACAATGGAGCAAACCACTGCAACAACTACAATGGAGCAATCCACCGCAATGAGCTACAATGGAGGAGCCCACCTCGACAAGGAACAACTCACCTCAGTTAAACGAACCTCACACCCCTAAACTCAAACCCAACTTCATCATCAGCCGAGCCTCCCCCGAACTACGCAGACCTGAGCTTCTCACCTTGAGGAGAACGTAAGCAACCTTTGAGTCCGGTCCAAAATATACACAAGCCACCTTGAGCCAATTTTCTTTCTCTTCTCTATTCCCCCATATTTCTACTTCTGGTTTCTTCACTCACAATTGATCAAAAAATTTATTATTTTGAGGTTAATTGTGTACCTATTAACCAGAACTCATTAATCAATCAACGAGGTCCATTCTCGAGCAATCAAATGATAATCTTGAATAAAACAATTTTCAAATGTCTCGACAAGTCTTCTTTTCTACAATCTAGTTAGATCCAAACACTTACTTTCTGTCAAGCAGGGGCTTCCTTCCAATGATACATACACCTCTCATAAATTGTCCAAAGAGTCGAAATACGAGCACTCTCGCTCTCTCTCTTTCTCTCTCTAAAATGCCCCTGCATGTTTTCAGACAACTTTTTTTCCTTTTTTTTTTAGTCGACTGAATGATTTCAAAAAAAAAAATGACGCAAAAGAGATGCCCGCTAGATTGAAAAGCCGTAAGGGCGGTCTAGGCAGAAAAAAAGGTGCGTCTTAAAGGAGGTAGGATAACCCGCTCTACGCCCTCATCAAACTGGGGCTTCCCCAACAGAATGGGTCTACTATGTGGTTTCTCAGAGAATACCGAAGTCTCAACAAGAATATACTTATCAGAAGGGCATCCCTTATCGTCAAACTCGGCACGTGACGAGCTCTTTGAATTGGTTAGAATCTTAATTAATTATGAGGCATCTTTACAAAATCATAACTCTTTCAAAAGTATTCTCTTCCCCGATACTTGTTGGTGTTGGTGCCCTAGGCACGTTTGTTAAACGTTGTATAAGTTATCATTTATTCATGATGATAAAGAGATAATAAGATTATTATTGTTGTTCATGTTTACTTATAATAATCTCCATCCCTAGAGCTTGTTAAGCACTAGTATAAAGGCTAAATGATCATGGGATGATCATGTTAGATTTATGAGTACTTGTTTGGAATAAGGTACTGGACATGACCCGCGGTATGAGATTTATGTCATGGTCAATGTCATATATAAATTTCATATTAGTTATGTCATTTGAAATCCTTAGACATGAAGTTATTATAGTCTTCCACTTGATGAAGATTATGTTTGACATATTCAAACGTTACCTTTAACCAGGTAGCTATATAGGGTATGATTGGCATAATCGGATTCACGTAGGGAAGAATAATAAGCTAAATGGATTTGTCCCTCTTCGGAGAGATGTCAAGCTTGGGCCCCTCGTAGGAATGATGTTGATGAAATGTTTGGCCAAACTCAAATGGATTGATTGGATCAATGTCATTTGGATTATCAACATATTCGGAATCGAGAAAGTATTGAACAAAGACAAGTTGACTTGTTGACCATGACTTGTGTTCAATGACATCGTGGACAAAGGGATTGTGACATGTTCTAAAGCAATGCGAACTTGTATCTAGTTATACTATTTGGGTAGGTATGACGGTTTGCTAGAACCAAATCATATCTTATGGATTCATGTTTGAACCCATTGCCAACTTAGTATAATCCTAGAGGGTCACACACAATAGAAAGAATCTTAAAAGGACTTAAATGGAATAATGGTCGAAGGACCTTTAAGGGATTTTGGAAAATAGAGGAGCAAGGCAAAAAAGTCAGGATTTAGGGTTGGTCCGGGCGGACCCACATAGGGACCCGGGCGGACCTAGTGGGATCCGGCCAGACCTCACTTGTGACCCGGTCGGACCTGCTGGTTTCGGCCTGGGACTTTCCTATTCCGTTTTCATGCGGGTTTAGACATAAGTTACCTATTTGGAATAGGTCTAACTTGTATTTAAACAGTCCAAATTCGGCCAAAACTAGCCCTAAGCATTATGCAACTTTGTGAGAGCCTCCAAGGGTTTGAGAGGATGAATTTCTTATTTTAAGACATCCCTAGATTGAAGAACAAGAATATTATACACACACATAATCATAATTCCATATAGTTCTATACATCATGAAAGCGTGTTTCATGATTTGGTCTAGCAACCAAGATCAAGCGTTCTTGATATTCGTTCGCGTATGGATACTGCTAGAGGGTGAAACTTATCATCTTCAAAGTTCGTGATTCTTGATATGATCGTGATCAAAGCTTTCAAGCCTCCATCGAATTCAAGGTTGCAAAATCAAAGGCTTCAAGGGTTAGTATTCTAGTATTCATTATGTTGTATTTGACTTAATCATATGAATGGATCTATGGGCTTTGGGTTTCATGAAAATTTAAATGCTTAATTCCGCTGCGCATGTTACTACGAAACCCAACAGTGGTATCAGAGCCCCGTTCATGTTGATTATTTCAATACATAATCATGTTGTGTGTATATAAATTGTTTGTTTATGTGCCTAGCATGATTCGAATATTGGAATTATGATGTTTATGTGTTATATGCGTTTTATGTGGTTTATTTTGATGAACTTTAATCGCACTGTTCAATCGCAATTAAAATTATGGTGGATTTAAAATTGTTTGGGTTATCAATTTTGATTGGACCAAAGTTTGATAATCTAAGGATTCATGAATTGTTCATTCAAGGTTCTAATGTTCATGATGATTGTGTCGCGACCCCGGACCCCGCGGGCCCTAGACCGCGAGCTGGACGTCGACTCTAAAACCCAAAACTTTGAAATACCGAAGATAAAAATTTCATTTGATACCAAAAGGTGATGATCCAAAGTTTTACAAAACCAAGTTTGATAAAAACCAATTACAACTATCATAAACTTCCACAAGTTTATGCCCAACAAAATAAAATTATACAAATTCTTAGTGACGTCATTGTTTGGTACAACTATCCCAAAATGGTTACACATTTACATAACGTAAACCAACCTATAATAACCTTCCCCAAAAGAATGTATCCACTCTCGACGTCCTCTTTCTCGTGATCAGCGAGACTAAACCTTAGCACCTGGGGGGGTTAAGGAAAAACAAAGATAAAAAGAAAGGGGGTGAGATAAATCTCAATAAGTTACTAATGCAACTACATGACATGCTATGATGCAATATACAGTAAGCGATAATAAATATCACATAGCACATAGCATTTATCATTTAACAGATAGCAGCGAAAATAAACACATAACAAAGGATATAGCCAAGGTTTTCCAAACCGGAACATCCAAATAAAGGATCGCTGCGCAGCTTCAATAACCAACAATCATCATCTTCATCATAGCATGAAAGCCGAAGAGAAAACCCCGGTACCGGAACCAATAACCAAAGAAGTGTCACAAGGGACGGGAGACATGCCACAAAGTCATGCTCCAAGAAGTAAAATGCACACAAAGGAGCTAGCTCTTCTCACATCCAAGGCCAATCTGGAGGAGGGTAATAATGGGGCAAAACAATGGTCAACATCACAATGGACTTGGCCGTGCCATCATAATGTTTCGCATCGCACCAAACACACACAAAATACCAGCTGGACTTTCACGTAAAGGCTAAGTAATAAAATACTAGCACGATAAACAACAAAGGATTCCAAAGTAGGGAATCATGCCAAATAATCACCAAGAAGATGAAATGAACCAACAATACACAATAAAGGTGCTTCAAAGTCCCAATTAACCATTAATGAATTTCAAACACAAACTTGATCACAAAGGACCCAATTCTATCACTAAAGTGTACTACAATGATCACTAAGGTCAACTAAAAGGACACCCAAGACTTAGACCAAAACGCGATCTTCAATCACACAAATTAACAAAATGTAAACTTTCAGAGGACTGTGCGGCCGCCCAAAAAGGTATGTACGGTCACCCAAAAAGGCCATTAAACAAGAACAAAAGCTTTCAGATAGATGTGCGGTCGCCCAGACAATTTTGTGCGGCCGCCCAACCTTCTGGTTTGCCGGAAATCGGGAAGAACAAACTTAGGTTCTTCCATTTTTATACCCAAAACACATTTCCACCAAAATCCAACATTCCAACTAGTATACTAATGTACCAACACAACTAATAAGTCTAAAGAGACTCATACAACAACATTTAACAACCAAAATCAAAAATCAAACGCAACATTCAAGATTTCACCATTTTTGATCAAAACCCAAAATAAATTCCCAATAAATTCCAAACAAATTCAAAACTCAACCAAACTTCAAATATAACACATCAAACATTATCTAGACATGATATGAACATTTTAGCATCAAAATGGGGGAAAAGTAACTTACTTGGATTTTCTCAAAGTTGATGGATTTCGATTCTTTTTGGCTTCCTACGATCCTATCGACGATCTAAACATGTTTCACGTTTAAGAAATGAATGATAACAAGAAGAAGATGAAGAAAAGAAGAGAGAAGGAAGGAAAGAAAAACTTACCAAAACACAAGAGAGAGGAGAGAGTTGGCTGGGAAAGTGTGGAGAGAGTGAGGGAGAAGGTGAGGGAGGTGAGGGGGAGTAGGGAAATTATTCAAAAACTTACACTTAGGCCCCCTCTCTCACACTACACACAAATACTACACTCCCTACTAACAATTAAGACTCAACATTTCTACGCTAGCACAAATGACCCAAATAAAATGCTAACCATAAATATTATGACACATAAAATGCATACATAATTATTTAAATAAATAATAATTTAAATAAATAAATAAGCAAATAATTAAATAATAATTATTTATTCTGAGATTGGATCAATGTTTGGATAGCTAATCTACGTTCATCGAGATTATGTTTCCCAAACTTGATCGCAATCAAAGATTCAAAGATAAAACGAAGTTAGAATTATAAAGAGTTCATAATTGCTAAAATTGAGAAACAAAATTTTTGATTCAAAGATGGGAGATCTATGTGGAATTGTGGATGCAATTGGCCTACGTTCATCGAGACCATCTATTGCTTAGTTTCGGCCACATGGACTACTTTCTTGGTTTCTTGAATTGGTGCGGAATTGTGGTTGCCAATGGCTTAGTTCGGCCGCACTTCTTATTGTCTTGATTTGGAGATGATAACCGAAGTACAAATAGTCTCATCCTCATAATTATAGAGAAACTAATGACACATAAATATTGTGCTTAAATTAATGATTATTAGTTTAGTGGCTAAACTTGATGCGTAACATATTTATCTTGTGTGCTCATAAATGTGTTATATCCTATATGGTGATGAACCTTCAAAGAAAGTTTTAAGTTCTTTATTGCCATGCCATGATTAAAACACTTGTTGGTACATGGGTGATTTTAATGTAGTTTCTCCCTAGCGAGGTGCATTAACTTTATTTATGTATGAGCAAGATAGATAATGTGGGCACGCCCTAGCGAGGCACATTAACTATACGTTTAAAATGGTTGGACTTAACAAGGCGTCAAAACAGTTTTGGGCCTAGGCAAAAATGAGATTAAACAAGTTTTTGAAATTGGATCCCTAAGAATCATATTGGATATGATTAACAAGATCAAGTGTTCTTGATATTCGTTCGTGTGTGGATGCCGCTAGAGGGTGAAACTTATCATCTTCAAAGTTCGTGATTCTTCCTATGATCGTGATCAAGCTTTCAAGCCTCCATCGAATTCAAGGTTGCAAAATCAAAGGCTTCAAGGGTTAGTATTCTAGTATTCATTATGTTGTATTTGACTTAATCATATGAATGGATCTATGGGATTTGGGTTTCATTAAATTTAAAATGCTTAATTCCGCTGCGCATGTTACTCCGAAACCCAACAGTGGTATCAAAGCCCCGTTCATGTTTATTATTTCAATACTAGATCATGTTGTGTGTATATAAATTGCTTGTTTATGTGCCTAGCATGATATGAATATTGGGATTATGATTTTTATGTGGTCTATGCGTTTTATGTGGTTTATTGTTTGATAAACTTTAATCACACTATTTAATCGCAATTAAAATTATGGTGGATTTAAAATTGTTTGGGTTATCAATTTTTGATTGGATCAAAGTTTTGATAATCTAAGGATTCATGAATTGTTCATTCAAGGTTCTGATGTTCATGATGATTGGATCATCAAGAACACAAAATCCTAATTGAATCAGGAAAAACAATTTTGAGCAAATTTTCGGAACTTGAAAAAACCCAGTTTTTCAGAAAGGTCCGACCGGACCATGTTATGGACCCGGGTGGATTTTTGGATAGGGTCCGACCGGACCAAGGGAAGGACCCGGCCAGACCTTCGGGTCTGGAGGGTTCTGGCCTTTGTTTTGATCAGATTCAGAATATGGGATTTTTCGAAGGGTCCGACCGGACCAGTGACAGTACCCGGCCGGACCATCTGGTCTGGAGCGGGGGACTGGGCAGTTGGTAAAGGTGCGGATCACGGGGGTTTAATTTTCCTATTTGTTTTGATCGTTTGATTCTGAGATTGGTTCAAGATTTGGATGGCTAATCTGCGTTCATCGAGATTGTGTTTCCCAAACTTGATCGCAATCAAAGTTTCAAAGATAAAACGAAGTTAAAATTATGAAGGGTTCATAATTGCTAAAATTGAGAAACAAAGTTCTTGATTCAAAGATTGGAGATTCATGTGGAATTGTGGGTGCAATTGGCCTACGTTCATCGAGACCATCTATTGCTTAGTTTCGGCCACATGAACTACTTTCTTGGTTTTTTGAATTAGTGCGGGATTGTGGTTGCCTAATGGCTTAGTTCGACCGCACTTATTGTTGTCTTGATTTGGAGATAATAACCAAAGTTCAAAGAGTCTCATCCTCATAATTATAGAGAAACTAATGACACATAAATATTGTGCTTAAATTAATGATTATTAATTTAGTTGTTAAACTTGATGCGTGACATATTTATCTTGTGTGATCATAAATGTGTTGTATGTTATATGGTAATGAACCTTCAAAAAAAGTTTTAAGTCTTTTATTGCCATGCCATGATTAAAACACTTGTTAGTACATGGGTGATTTCAGTGTAGTTTTCGCCTCCGCGAGGTGCATTGACTTTATTTATGTATGCGCAAGATAGATAATGTGGGCACGCCCATGCGAGGTACATTAACTATGCGTTTAAAATGGTTGGACTTAACAAGGTGTCAAAACAGTTTTGGGCCTAGGCATAGATGAGATTAAACATGCTTTTGAAATTGGATCCCTAAGAATCATATTGGATATGATTGAAAAGAAATTGTCTACCTAATTAATTTGATTTTGTATGTTCCGCCTCCACGGACTTCAAAGTAAATTAAAGTTGGATCTTAGCCCAACTTTAAAAGAATCTCAGAAAAATGATCTAAGAGTCAAATGATTGACAGGGTTGTCTACCTAATTAATTAAATTTTGTGTAATCCGCCTCCGCGGACTTAGAATTAAATTAAAGTTGGATCTTAGCCCATTTAAATTATATTATACATTGGATGTATAAGAAGGTTATATAATTTAGTGGGAGTATTTCTGGAAAATACATTATTTATCTCTTTAATGAGATTGGTACTTGTAAAATTTTGGAAACTTTGCATGAGTTGTAGATGACAACTAAAATCGTTGCGATTAATCCTCGATAAGGATAAGCTTCAAGAGAATGGTACAAACTTCGTGGATTGGATCCTGAGCCTAAGAATGGTTCTAAGGCAAGAAGATGGGTTGTACATTCTTGATGGGCCTATTCCTAAAGAACCCAATGCCGGGAGTAGACAATCACAAGAATCATGAGTATGATTATAGGAATGTGAGTTGTCTCATGCTCATGACTATGTGCTCAAAACTCCAACAAAGTTTGGAACTTGTGGAAGCCTATTAGATAGGCGTGGAGTTAAGTTACATGTTTCAAAGAGCAGTCTAGGCAGAAGAGGTATAAAACCATTGTTGCATTCACTTCTTGCAAAAGGAGTAAAGAGCAATAAGTGGAACCTCACATGCTTAAGCTAAAGGCTACGTAGAGCATCTTGAGAAACTTGGTTGTCCAATTGGATTGGAGCAAGCCACGGATCTCATTCTTAATTCATTACCTAAGAGTTATAATCACTTTGTGATGAAATATCACATGCTTGGGATGAACAAGAATCTCTTCGAGTTGCATGATATGCTGAAAAACTGCGGAGATGAAGATAATAGAGAAATGTTCTCCAATGCTCATGGTTCATGATGGAAAGGAGGCTAAGTGCCAAAGGAAAGGTAAGACAGACATTGTCAAACCTAAAGGAAATAATTGTGGTTAAAATAATAACTCTAATTGATGCAATTTGGTAAAATGGCAATTGGATTGACCATTTAGAATTATAGTCAAAATTCTGGATAATCAATAAAAGGAATGGTAGTGGGACTACCACTTGGGAATTTTATGTTATAAATTATTCTTTTTAAATTTAATTATTGGGTATTGGATACCAGAATAATTAGTAAGATGAAAGACTACTTATAGTAAAGTTTTATCTACGAATGGTAATGGTGCAATAGTTGCAACATTGTTCGTGGAACACTTGTAAAGTGACTTTACTTTTGAAGTAGAAAATATTATTTTGTTATTAGATAATGAAGGATATTTATTTCTTATTTGGAATAAGAAATGTGCTTTATTTATTATGATTTACTTTATTGTGTTATCATATAAATAAATCTTATATCCTAAATCTTGAAGAACGGAATAATAACTAAGGTTATAACATAAATAATCAAATTCTTTATGCATTATTGTTTTGATCAAATAAATAAGAAATGCATATCTAAAATTTCATGGGACGGAGTTTTAAGTCATTTGATTTGGAATCATATGATTTATACAAATCTTATTTACTTAGACCAAGACATCTTTTACTATGAAATAGTAAAAGGCTAATATCTTACTTGACCTAATACATTTCGATGTATATGGTGCATTAAGTAGCAATGCTAAAAAAGAAGTTTGGTTATACTTGGTAAAACTATTCAAAGATTCTGACTAGATCAAGATGATGAATAATTGAACTAAGATTTTGATAGTTATCATAAAGATTGTGAAATAGTTTCACAATAAACTCCACTAAGAACACCATTTGGAATGATGTGTCTACATGGAGGCATTGAACCTTATTGGATATGGTTCATAAGATGATAAAATCAAAATTAATCTTCCATTATTTGTTTTGGGGTTATGAATTACTAACCGCTATAATTACACTAATTTGAATTCCATCAAAGGAGGTTAAAAGGTGAAAGAAAACTAGGTTTATTTTTCATACAAATTTAAGATGGTGAGACCTTTTGGAAATGAGCTGTCTGGGACACACTCACATTTAAATCTAACAAATATATTTTTATGGGATATCCTAAGGAAACTTGAGGATAATGTTTTACTCATAAAAAACAAATGGTTTGTTACTTATGATGGTGCTTTTCTTGATAAGTCATTTATCTCTAAAAAAATCAGTGGGAGTAAAATATATCTCGAATGATTTGAGACATAGAAAATATAATTTAACCTAAGATGGAAGTTGAACAAGTTTTCACAAGGAGTCGTGAAAAGTCTGTTCAAGTTATACAAAGTACTTGCGTACATGATAGGATACAATCTATAACAAGAAATATTGGATATTTCGAAATAGAAAGTATTAAGGTAAAGTTCATTGAAAGATTACACGTTTGCCACCTATCGAAGGTACAATGTTCGCTCCATATTTAGATTAATGACTTGGAGTCATAAAGTCTAAAAGGCAATCCATATGTAATAATCAAGTTTGGAACTTGATCATTCTAACCTAAGGTGTGAAAACCAAAGGAGAGGAATGAGTTTTGTTGGAGAAAACTTACATGGATAGCAAGAAACTTACTAGAATTCTCATAGTCACATGTTCATATTTGGAATATGAAATTTGACAAATAGATATCAAAACAGTATTCCTTAACAGGAACTCACTTAAGGATATTTTACATCCTTAAGGTTTTGATAGTCAAAGAAAATTCTAATAAAGTATGTAAGTTGCGAAAATCCATGGGATGGATTAAAGCAAGCTTTTGGGAGTAAGAATCTCCGTTTTGACGAATCAAAGAGTTTTGTTTCATCAAGAACGAAGATGAACCTTGTATATACGAGAAGATTAGTGGGAGCATAATGCTATTCCTTATTTAATATGTAGGTGACATATTTCTCATTGGAAACAACGCTCCTACACGTCAGTCTGAAAAGACTTTGTTGGAGAAATGCTTCGCAATGAAAGATATGGAAGAAACCGCATATGTCCTTGGCATCAAGGAAGCTAATTAGATTAAAGCCAATGTACATACATTGACAAGGTCATTAGAAGATTCCGCAAGGAAAGTTCTAAGAGAGGACAGTTGTCAGTGTTACATGGAGTTTCTCTATGCAAAGACTCAAATGTCCTAAGACAAATGATGAGCATAAGAATATGGATGGGATGCCATTTGCTTCGGTAATTGGATCCATCATGCCATGATAAGTACTAAGCCGGATATATCTAAATGCTTGGAGCATGACGAATAGATACCAATCCAACAACCGGTGAGAGTCACTGGATGGCTGTAAAACCAATTCTTAAAGTACTTTAGAAGCACTAAAGATTTGTTTTTGATCTATGGAGGGATGGAAGATGATCTCGCCGTATATGGGTACACGGATGCATGCTTCCAAACCGACAAAGATAATAAAAGATCACAATCGGGTTTTGTGCATGTGTCGAATAGTGGAGCTGTAAGTTGGAATGGTTCCAAGCAGAGTACAGTCACTAATTCTACAACTAAAACTAAGTATATTGCTTCATTGGATGCTGCATAGGAAGTTGTTTAGATTAAGAAGTTCATTGGTGAACTTAAGATGGTTCCTAGCATTGCTAATCCAATAGACCTTATTAGTGATAATAGTCGTGCTATTGATCTAGAAAAGGAACCAAGGGCACATCCTAAATCCAAACACATACTTAGGCGTTTTCTTATCATTCGAGAAATCGTTGATAAGGGAGACGTAAATATGTGCAAAGTACCATCTAATGATAACGTTGCGGACACACTAACAAAGGAACTTCCACAAAGCTTAACATGATGGTCATGTTAGGTCCATGGGTATTGGATACCTAGAAGATTGGGCCTAGGGCAAGTGGGAGATTGTTGGTGTTGGTGCCCTAGGCACGTTTGTTAAACGTTATATAAGTTATCATTTATTCATGATGATAAAGAGATAATAAGATTATTATTGTTGTTCATGTTTACTTATAATAATCTCCGTCCCTAGAGCTTGTTAAGCACTAGTATAAAGGCTAAATGATCATGGGATGATCATGTTAGATTAATGGGTACTTGTTTGGAATAAGGTACTGGACATGACCCGCGGTATGAGATTTATGTCATGGTCAATGTCATATATAAATCTTATATTAGTTATGTCATTTGAAATCCTTAGACATGAAGTTATTATAGTCTTCCACTTGATGAAGATTATGTTTGACATATTCAAATGTTACCTTTAACCAGGTAGCTATAAAGGGTATGATTGGCATAATCGGATTCACGTAGGGAAGAATAATAAGCTAATTGGATTTGTCCCTCTTCGGAGATATGTCAAGCTTGGGCCCCTCGTAGGAATGATGTTGATGAAATGTTTGGCCAAACTCAAATGGATTGATTGGATCAATGTCATTTGGATTATCAACATATTCGGAATCAAGAAAGTATTGAACAAAGACAAGTTGACTTGTTGACCATGACTTGTGTTCAATGACATCGTGGACAAAGGGATTGTGACATGTTCTAAAGCAATGCGAACTTGTATCTAGTTATACTATTTGGGTAGGTATGACGGTTTGCTAGAACCTAATCATATCTTATGGATTCATGTTTGAACCCATTGCCAACTTAGTATAATCCTAGAGGGTCACACACAATAGAACGAATCTTTAAAGGACTTAAATGGAATAATGGTCGAAGGACCTTTAAGGGATTTTGGAAAATAGAGGAGCAAGGCAAGAAAGTCAGGATTTAGGGTTGGTCCGGGCGGACCCACATAGGGACCCGGGCGGACCTAGTGGGATCCGGCCAGACCTCACTAGTGACCCAGTCGGACCTGCTGGTTTCGGCCTGGGACTTTCCTATTCCATTTTCTTGCGGGTTTAGACATAAGTTACCTATTTGGAATAGGTCTAACTTGTATTTAAACAGCCCTAATTTGGCCAAAACTAGCCCTAAGCATTATGTAACTTTGTGAGAGCCTCCAAGGGTTTGAGAGGATGAATTTCTTGTTCTAAGACATCCCTAGATTGAAGAACAAGAATATTATACACACACATAATTATAATTCCATATAGTTCTATACATCATGAAAGCGTGTTTCATGATTTGGTCTAGCAACCAAGATCAAGTGTTCTTGATATTCGTTCGCGTGTGGATACCGCTAGAGGGTGAAACTTATCATCTTCAAAGTTCGTGATTCTTGCTATAATCGTGATCAAGCTTTCAAGCCTCCATCGAATTCAAGGTTGCAAAATCAAAGGCTTCAAGGGTTAGTATTCTAGTATTCATTATGTTGTATTTGACTTAATCATATGAATGGATCTATGGGCTTTGGGTTTCATTAAATTTTAAATGCTTAATTCCGCTGCGCATGTTACTCCGAAATCCAACAATACTTTGTTTATAAACCCGTATTCTCGGTCTCCACAAAATTGAAAAAAAAATTGCGGTCAGTCTAAGACCCATCTTTGTGATTCTTGAACTGACTCGGTCCTTCACCCTATCTTCCACACTTTAGGGAACCTAAACCCTCAACTCTCTAGGTCCCAAACTTACCTGATTCAAAACCTTTAGGTCCCGAGCCTACCCGGTGAGTCTTACCTAGGTTACACCATGACTCCTGAGGCCTCAAACCGACTTGATTCAAAACCTTAAACCGGTTTACCAAATCCAAATCCTTAGAGTGACACATTAGGTCACGAACCTACCGGTCCCGAGCCTACCCGATCTCCTAGATCTCAAACCTACCAACACCAACTCGTTCTTATCATGTACAAACTATGGCTCTCTTATCCTCTTAGGTCCAACCTCTTAAGACTACTCAGTCTAATTTGTTGAACGATCCCTTAGATCCCAAGACCATTCGAGTCTATCAAACACCTATCTTTTAGGTCTCTAGCATATCTGATCTACACTTTAGGTCTTAACCCCTAAATCCTTTAGATCATAAGACTGTCTACCCTCTAGGTCTATAACCTTAGATCTCGGCCCTTAAAACTCTTTAGTTCCCAAGCCTTCTTGGTCCGACCAACTAAATATATGCCGTCCATACCTCCTGGGTCTAAACCCCTCTACCAACCTGGCATCACCCATTAGCCTCGAGAGACTACCTAGTCTGACCTTCAACCTATTAGGTCTCTAACTTACTTAATCCAAGTCGAGTCCGAACCTCAAACCTACACGATCCTCTCCTTAAACTCCATGAATATCAAACCTCACTCCCCCAACAAGTCCAAACCTTGAACCTGCTCAAAACACATAGGATCTCCCGCGTACCGTGCCATGCCATAGAGATCTCAAAACCCATCCGATCAAAACCTGTGCCCTTAACACCTTTGGTCCCATCCCTAACCTACCTTCGCAATTGCCAAACGAGCTTGGTGATGTGCATGACCTCTAAGACAAACTTAGGTCCTAAGCATGCCCAATCCTATTAGGTACCTATTGTGCTCAAGCAAAGTCTTTGAGACTCAATTCCTGTCCTAAGCGCCAATATTATCACATATCCAAATCCATTCCCGCACATAAGGATTTCACCTATCCTAAACTCTCAACACTGTAGGTTCCAAAACTTCCATGCCCGCTCTAAACCCTTAACTTGTTAGGTACTAGGATCAGCCAAATCCCAATCCGTTGCTCTTTGGCCGACCTCAAACCTGCCTGTTTTTTACCCAAAACGTGACCCTTTAGGACAAAAGGTTTACCCGCTTCAAAACCTTATCCTGTCTAGCCTTCGAGAGCTGCTGAATCTCACACTTACCATTCCATTAGGCCCCGGTCTCCTTAGCACATGTCTGAGTCTTACCCTAGCTAAACCCTAGCACTCTAGCCTAGGTCTAACCTCTCAAGCCTACCAATCCTTGAAGTATCAAGCTCACCTTCCCCAAACCATAACACTTTTAGAGCTCAAACTTGCCTAGTCTAAACCAAGACCAACCTTCAAACACTTTCGGTCTCCAAACCCTAGACTCAAGCCTAGGAAGCTGCATTCTCTCCAAACCCTAGCCTCAACCCTAGGAAGTCGCATCCTCTCTAAACCCTAGCCTTAAGCCTAGGAAGCCGCATTCTCTCCACGCCCTAGTCTCAAGCCTAAGATGTCGCATTTGCTCCAAACCCTAGCCTCAAGCCTAGGAAGTCGTGTTCGCTCCAAACCCTAGCCTCAAGCCTAAGAAGTCGCATCCTCTCCAAACCCTAGCTTCAAGCCTAGGAAGTCGCATCCTCTCTAAACCCTAGCCTCAAGCCTAGGAAGTCGCACCCTCTCCAAACCCTAGCTTCAAGCCTAGGAAGTCACACCCTCTCCAAACCCTAGCCTCAAGCCTAGGAAGTCGCATTATCTCCAAACCCTAGCATCAAGCCTAGGAAGTCGTATTCTCTCCAAACCCTAGCCTTAAGCCTAGGAAACCACATCATCCTCTCTAAACCCTAGCATCGATCCTAGGATTCAACATTACCTTCCAACCCTAGTCCTAGACCTAGGAAATTCCTACACCTTACTCTCAAAATATAGGAATCTTACAATCCCTAGACTTAAACCCTAGCCTAAAGCCTAGGTTACAACATTCCTTTTTAAGCCATAGCCATCAATCCCAGAAAATGGTGAACCCTAACATCAATCTTAGTCAACCTTTCAAAATCAATCCCTAGTCTCAATCCTAAGAAGACACAACCTTTCCAACTCCTAGCCCTAACACCTTTGCAACATCTAATCCTACCACCCTAGCCTTGGAGCCTAGGATATATCCAAACCCTAGCCTTGAAGCCTAGGATATCTCCAAACCCTAGCCTTGAATCCTAGGATATCTCTGAACCCTAGCCTTAAAGCCTAGGATATTTCTAAACCCTAGCACTAAGCCTAGGACACAATGCCCTCCTCATACTTAACGAAATCCAATCCCTAGCTGTAGACACCCCATTTTGAACTCACATTTATGATTACACTACTCTCGTGTCTCGCTTTCGTGTTTTGATGAAAACTCGTTAGTTTTGGCTTGTTTCGTTAAGTTCCTGACTGACTCCGTTAGTCAGGGGCTAAACTGAACAACAGAACTTTAGATAAGGGTAAAATAGTACTTTTGTACTGGATATCTCGCACGAGACATCAATGTCTCGTACGAGGGATCTCCCATGTCTGCGAGTCAGAATCACTTTCCTTCTCCGTCTCGATCTCTTTCTTGGCCAACACTCTCCTAATCCGGGGAATATCTAATTAGGAGGCTTCCTAGATATTTCCTATTGATTTCCTACCTCCTTTAACCTCTCCAAATAAGGACTCTACAACCTACCAAACTTAGGACTCCTAGACTTGGTCCCTAAGTAACCCAATACTTATAAAATAGAGTTCTTTCACCCCAAAAAGAGGTTAACAACTCCCAAATCAGTCTCTCTCTAAAGAATCCCGTTTTTCCTCTCCCCTCACACCAAAACACCATCAAAAACTCATCATTTCAAGTCAAAATCATCACAAAACTCTTGGATCATCAAGGCCTTAGTCAAGGCCATCAATTGGAATCTCAAGAACGCTTTAGGTAAACTCCTACGCTTTTAATCTCTACTTCTCATCTCCTTCTTTGTTTTAGAGTGGTGTAATCCCATCAAAAGGATCAGCCTAGAGCCTCTCCAATCCATGGAGATGGTCTCAAAGCACATGATCCGACATTCCAATAATTAAGAAATTAATTATTGGCTTTATTTGTTTTACTTGTTCTTTATTTGATTGAAAACACCTAAGCAAGACCAATCCTAGATTGGGTGGATTGGGTGCTCCTTGACCTTCCCAATCCATAACTTAACCCCCGAACTCAAAAATCTCACGGTCCGTATTCCGTTCAACAACATGGTGGCGACTCTCGAATAACAAAAAGGAAAAACGAGGACCTCTTCTCTTTCTCGGGTGCAAACACTAGCCCGTAAGCCTAGGAAACCATATTAGCTCCAAGACATAATCTCAAACCTAAGGAACCTTAACATCTTTGGTATCCCTATCTCAAGACTAGGCGATCACAGTCTTCCTTATTCCCTTTCCTTAAAAAGCCTTAGGTCTTACCTCTAGGCAACCAAGCAAAGTGTCCCTTACCTAATGCCTTGGTCTCAATGGCTCGTAGCCTCATTCCCTCCTAACCTAGGATAAGTGGAACCCAAACACTACGCTTTCCATGATTACCCATTCTGATAAAGTATTGCGACTCCCTGAGAGTCCATTGTTTTTGTGACTTCCCTAGAGTCTATTACCTTTGCGACTCCCCGAGAGTCCATCACCTTTGTAACTCCCCAAGAGTCCTTTACCTTTGCGACTCCCCGAGAGTCTATCGCTTTCGCAACTCCCCGAGAGTCCGTCGCCTTTGTGACTTCCCTAGAGTCTATCACCTTTGTAATTTCCTAGTATGAACTTGAAGAGTCATTCTGTCATTCTAGTCCATCTCCCTCCTTCTCTAGTTTGTGTCAACTAAACTATCGAGTCTGTTTTGGATTCAAGTCATTAATAAAAGTCATTCCCATTTCCTATACACTACTCTAAGGTTGTTCTACCTTTTGAATATCTCTCTAATTCATGAAATGGATCCACAAACAATAATTGTCATTAATCTAAAACCTTGCAATTGATAATAGAAATGTCTAAACAAGTGAGAAGCCTAGGGGCTACACATTACTATCACCGCGCTCATGTCAAAATTCAAAGGATCACAATAGAAGAAAGCCAAAGGCATTATCATTCCCGAACAAAAGTGAGGCTACCCAAATCAAGCTTTAAGAGTAAAAAAAAAACTCTCAAGCTTTCACAACCCCACAAAGAAGGAGTTTCAACCACACACAATGAAGTAAAAAAGGAGGCCTCTCATCTCCTCCTACAACGAAGATCAAATCCAAATGAAGAAAAAATGAGACTCCTAACTTGAAGACCGTCTCCATCATCCGTAGATATCACTCATGAAGAAATCCGAAGAGCGCACTAATGATTAGGCCTTGTCCTCAAAACTTGTCAAGACATTTCTAGATGATTCACTTGCAAAAATGAACTGGACCAACACTTAAGACATCAAAAAATAAATACTAGGGTCCATTAAAGGTAGAACTATCTTTCTAGTACTTTGATCCAAGTAGCGTTCTTCGTTGAGTCTAGGGGCTTCCTCTTCTCCACTCTCATATGCTCTCTTCAAATCCAAGCATCAAGGCTAGGGGCTTTTGATCCTTTCCTTCCCTAGTCTATTAATTCTCGAAACGCGCGAACTCGTCAAAGTAAATCTGTACTAGGGGCTGTCCTCTTTGCCTCTAACTCTCACTACAAAGCGCGTTATCCCCACCGAGTCAATGCTTGGAACAACTTCCCAAAATCCAAGTCGATAGCTAAAATGCCTAATACATTCAAACCCAAAAATCTTGCATGTCTCTCCCCCAATAAAGAGACAAAACTACTCTCCTCTCTGAGTCATCTTCGAGTACATACTCTGTCAAAAAAAATGAAAAAAGACGCAAAAGAGATGCCCGCTAGATTGAAAACCTGAAAGGGCGGTCTAGGCAAAAATCAGGGTGCGTCACAAAAAAAATATAGGGAGAACATTCTTCAAATCATTTCTTCTTCAACCTTCCTCAAATCCATCAAGCGGGAGAGCACTCTTCTTCAAATCAAACAGCCTCATAAGCCTGTTCATGGGGTCATCTACAACATACAAGATTCTTGGGGCTTGACTTAGACCAAAGCATGAAATCAACATGGGGGAATAGATAATGTTTCTCATCACCTTCACCGGAGACTTTCGGACATGGAACTCTAGAGTTGTCAACAAAGTACGCTCGGTCTACTTAGAGCTTGCACATTGATCAATATCATTGGTTGTCGGACAAATAGTTGTCTCCCTTGACACGACATGACTAAACGAACGATCTGAACGGATCATCGAGATAACCATCAGAGAAACTCCATGGCGCATCATCTCTTGCAGAAAACCTGATTAGGTCCCAACATGTCAAACACTTGTCCCCCCACACACACACAAATCAACACATACAGTTCATCACCAATAAACATCCCATCGCGAATCCATGCTATTCACACTACTTACACCAAGGTTGACCGACCAGGCATGCACATGAATTTGTCACCGCCACATGAGTCCAATTACAAACTAAAATCAAAGCTAAATTGCTTGCTAGAATAGGTTCTACTTGTTGTATTAACAGGTACAAAAACCGATCCATGCTCAAAAAAATTCAACAGCGATCAAATGATCCCCAGAGAATTCAGTCACAAGAGATTCTGCATCCAGTACTCTCAATGTAAGAGCATTCAGAGAGGATAATATCCAGTACTTTCGATCAGCTACGGCCATTAAGAGAGGATATTCAGAAGTCTACAAATCTACATCAAATCAAGAGATTCTTCATCCAGTACTCTCAATGTAAGAGCATTGAGAGAGGATAATGTCCAGTACTTTTGATCAGCTACGGCCATTGAGAGAGGATATTCAGGATATTCTACAAGTCCAGAATCGGCATAAAATCGTCCAGTACTTTCAATGATGCATTGGAAGAGGACATGTTCAGTACTTTCGATCAGCCGCGGCCATTGGAAGAGAACATCTAGGGATCCAGTACTCTCGATCAGCTTCGTCCATTGAGAGAGGATAATATCCAGTACTTTTAATGTAGGAGAATTGAAAGAGGATATTCCCTAACAACTTCAACACCGTCAACCGCGACGCTCCATCAGCAACAGAAGGTATATTCAAAATTGGGTTAAAGACATTGATTTCTTAGTATGGGTTACTCTCTAAGCTCTAAACTTTACTTACTGCAGTATTGTTTTCAAAATGATTTTCAAAATACCTTAAGCGAACGTTTTGTGTGTTTTTTGGAGTCGAACTACGTTTGGTCTGATTTCCTTTCGGGGAATACGTAGGCAGCTCTTCAGCACGACCATACCCAAAGTTCTAAATGGTGTCTTTCTATCGACGACGTTACTTCTTCCATAAGTATCGTCGCCGAGGGGCTCTGTAGACACCCCATTTTGAACTCACATTTATGATTACACTACTCTCGTGTCTCGCTTTCGTGTTTTGATGAAAACTCGTTAGTTTTGGCATGTTTAGTTAAGTTCCTGACTGACTCCGTTAGTCAGGGGCTAAACTGAACAACAAAATTTTAGATAAGGGTAAAACAGTACTTTTGTACTAGATATCTCGTATGAGACATCAATGTCTTGTATGAGGGATCTCCCCTATCTGCGAGTCATAATCACTTTCCTTCTCCGTCCCGATCTCTTTCTTGGCCAACACTCTCCTAATCCGGGGAATATCTAATTAGGAGACTTCCTAGATGTTTCCTACTGATTTCCTACCTCCTTTAACCTCTCCAAATAAGGACTCTATAACCTACCAAACTTAGGACTCCTAGACTTGGTCCCTAAGTAACCCAATACTTATAAAATAGAGTTCTTTCACCCCAAAAAGAGGTTAACAACTCCCAAATCAGTCTCTCTCTCCAAAGAATCCCGTTTTTCCTCTCCCCTCACACCAAAACACCATCAAAAACTCATCCTTTCAAGTCAATATCATCACAAAACTCTTGGATCATCAAGGCCTTAGTCATGGCCATCAATTGGAATCTCAAGAACGCTTTAGGTAAACTCCTATGCTTTTAATCTCTACTTCTCATCTCCTTCTTTGTTTTAGAGTGGTTTAATACCATCAAAAGGATCATCCTAGAGCCTCTCCAATCCATCGAGATGGTCTCGAAGCACATGATCCAACATTCCAATAATTATGAAATTAATTATTAGCTTTATTTGTTTTACTTGTTATTTATTTGATTAAAAACACCTAAGCAAGACCATTCCTAGATTTGGTGGATTGGGTGCTCCTTGACCTTCCCAATCCATAACTTAACCCCCGAACTCAAGAATCTCACGGTCCGTGTTCCGTTCAACAACATGGTGGCGACTCTCGAATCACAAAAAGGAAAAGCGAGGACCTCTTCTCTTTCTCGGGTGCAAACACTAGCCCGTAAGCCTAGGAAACCATATTAGCTCCAAGACATAATCTCAAACCTAAGGAACCTTAACATCTTTGGTATCCCTATCTCAAGACTAGGCGATCGCAGTCTTCCTTATTCCCTTTCCTTAAAAAGCCTTAGGTCTTACCTCTAGGCAACCAAGCAAAGTGTCCCTTACCTAATGCCTTGGTCTCAGTGGCTCGTAGCCTCATTCCCTCCTAACCTAGGATAAGTGGAACCCAAACACTACGCTTTCCATGATTACCCATTCTGATAAAGTATTGCGACTCCCTGAGAGTCCATTGTTTTTGTGACTTCCCTAGAGTCTATTACCTTTGCGACTCCCCGAGAGTCCATCACCTTTGTAACTCCCCAAGAGTCCTTTACCTTTGCGACTCCCCGAGAGTCCATCGCTTTCGCAACACCTCGAGAGTCCGTCACATTTGTGACTCCCCTAGAGTCTACCACCTTTACGACTCCCCGAGAGTCCATCGCTTTTGCGACTCCTCGAGAGTCTATCACCTTTGTGACTCTCCAAGAGTCTATTGCCTTTGAAATATAAATTGAATGTCATTTGGTTTTAGGAAGCCTCAAAATATTTCAAAATTATTCTTTTGGGTCTTAAAAGCCCTGAAAATCTCTAAATTATCCTTTTGGGTCTTAGAAGCCCCATAAATCTCTAAATTCATTTGCTTAATAACTATCGTGGTGACCGAGAATTGTCTCTACTGCACGTACGTTCTAGATTAACTATCATGGTGACCGAGAATTGTCTATACTGCACGTATGTTTCTTCACGCCTTATTGACTATCGTGGTGACTAGGAGTTATCCCTACTGCACGTATGTTCGTTTTATTATCGTGATGCACAGAAGACCTACCGTTTCTCGTTACGTTCATTTTATTATCGTGATGCACAAAAGCCCTACCGTTTCTCATTACGTTAGTTCTATTATCGTGATGCACAGAAGCCCTACCTTTTCTCGTTACGTAAGTTCTATTATCGTAATGCACAGAAGCCCTACCGTTTCTCATTACGTAAGTTCTATTATCGTGATACACAGAAGCCCTACCGTTTCTCATTGCGTAAGACCTTGCTGTCTTTATATCTCGCACCATTCTTGTTCGTATCTCCGAACTACGACCGGCTTGATTCCCCCGAGGATACGTAGGAAGCTTGAAAAGGTTCAGCCATCCGACCAACGTTGTCATTTTTCATCCACAGAAGATGTTTCCTTTATAACTCAAAGATTATCCCCAGCGGAAGGCGTGATTCCCACCGAAGAATGAATCGAGTGCTATTTCCCCAGTAGATTGAACTACGTTCGGCTTGATTCCCCCGCGGATACATAGGTCGCCTACAAAGGTTCAGCCATCTCATTATCTTTCCTTCGTTTTGAAACTCATATTTCAGAACGGATCCTTCTTTTTATCGTCGACCCCCTATTGCCTTGCAAGAAGCGTCGCCGAGGGGCTACTGTTAGTACCCGATCCGAAAATGAGTTTATTAGGGATTTCCCAAATATACAAGGACTTTATAGGAATTAGAAACCTTGTAAAGACTTGTCCCGGATTCCCAAAATATAGCTCAATGTACCAAAAATGGCCAAAATAGGGTTTCCTTATCTCAGATAAAACCCTAGCTTGAAAATCACGTCAGGAAGGAAGGATGGCCACGCGGCCACATTTGCCTCAGCTCCAACCTTGGCCACGCAGCCACTTCTGCCTCGGATGATCTCAGCCGTCAGATCTCTCCGTCAGTTTACTATATAAGGCCTCCCTTGCCTCATAATCAAGGATCCGAATTTTGATCAAGTTTAGGCTCCCTAAGTGACGAAAATACTCTCTAATCAAGGCATTCAAGCATCCAAGAACACTCTCAAAGTTCCCAAGAAGATCCAAGTTTATTTCTTGCCAACATAGGTAAGTTTTCTAACTTTTTCTTCATGTTCTTGCCATGTTCTTAATGTAGATCCATAATATTCATGTTCTTAGCATGTTTTCTTCATATCATTCATATGTTCATAATATGTTCTTCGCATGTTCTTCATGTTCTTAGATTAAAACCTTATTTATGCTAGATTTAAGGTTTCGATCTTCATGATTAATATGTTATTTCATAGCCGATGATGATCTAGGGTTCATCAACCCGAACATGATCTAGGAACTATTTCTAAACCCTAATATTTAGGTAATTCCCCCATCATTATGCATGATCCCGATTCTTCTGCCTATTCTAAATTCTTCTCGAACTACGCTGACCTGAGCTTCTCACATTGAGAGAAACGTAGGCAATCTTCGGATCCGGTCTCTAAACACCGTACACAACATACACCGCATCATGATAGAAAGACCGATCATTCGGGCGATAGGAGTGATAACGCTTAATATTCTTCTCGTATTGTAATTTGACCCCCGAACCCATTTACTTGTAAATAATGGCTTTTCTCAATGTTTTGGCTATAATTAAAACGTTGTGGCGACTCTCATATCTTAATGTTGCTATGAATATCTCAATTTTAAACACACGAATTCACATATGTCTGTGTTGAAGTTTCTTGGGGAATATCTTCGATCAATCAGTTCATGGAGCTGATTTGAAAGTACTGACTATTATCCTCGATCAATGTTCTTACATTGGAAGTACTGGATGCAAAATGTTGATGTGTCTGAATTCAGTGGGGATCATTTGATCGCTCTTGGTTTTTTTTTTTTTTAGCATGGATTGGTTCTTGTACCTGTTAATACAACAAGTAGAACCTATTCTAGCAAGCAATTTAGCATTGATTTTAGTTTGTAATTGGACTTATGTGGCGGTGACAAATTTATGTGCATGCCCGGTCGGTCAACCTTGGTGTAAGTAGTGTGAATAGCATGGATTCATGACGGGATGTTTATTGGTGATGAATTGTATGTGTTGATTTGTGTGTGTGTGTGGGGACCTGTTTTGACAAGTTGAGACCTAATCAAGTTTTCTGCAGAGATGATGTGCCACGGAGTTTCTCTGATGGTTATCTCGTGTGAGACTCGTTTGCCTTGTGCAAGATGACCCGTTCAGATCGCTCCTTTAGTCATGTCGTGTCAAGGGAGACAACTATTTGTCCAACAACCAATGATATTGATCAATGTGCAAGCTCTTAGTAGGCTAGGCATACTTTTGAATCACTCTAGAATTCTATGTCCGAAAAGTCTCTAGAGAAGGTGATGAGAAACATTATCTATTCCCCCATGTTGATTTCACGCTTTGGTCTAAGTCAAGCCCCAAGAATCTTGTATGTTGTAGATGATTCGTGAACAGGCTTGTGAGGCTGTTTTGACTTGAAGAAGAGTGCTCTCCCGCTTGTTGGATTTGAAAGAGGTTGAAGAAGAAATGATTTGAAGAATGTTCTCCCTATAATTTTTCACTTTTTTTTGTGACACACCCTGATTTTTGCCTAGACCGCCCTTTCGGGTTTTCAATCTAGCGGGCATCTCATTTGCGTCCTTTTTTTTTTAACAGAGTATGTACTCGAAGATGACTCAGAGAGGAGAGTAGTTTTGTCTCTTATTGGGGGAGAGACATGCAAGATTTTTGGGTTTGAAAGTATTAGGCATTTTAGCTATCGACTTGGCTTTTGGGAAGTCTTTCCAAGAATCGACTCGATGGGGATAACGCACTTTGTAATGAGAGTTTGAGGCGAAGAGAATAGCCCCTAGTGCGGATTTACTTTGACGAGTTCATGCGTCTCGAGAATGAATAGACTAGGGAAGGAAAGGATCAAAATCCCCTAGCCTTGATGCTTGGATTTGAAGAAAGTTTATGAGAGTGGAGAAGAGGAAGCCCCTAGACCCGACAAAGAACGCTACATGGCTCAAATACTAGAAAGATAGTTCTACCTTTAATGGACCCTAGTATTTATTTTTTGATGTCTTAAGTGTTGGTCCAGTTCATTTTTGCAAGTGAATCATCTAGAAATGTCTTGACAAGTTTTGAGGACAAGGCCTAATCATTAGTGCGCTCTTCGGATTTCTTCATGAGTGATATCTACGGATGATGGAGACGGTCTTCAAGTTAGGAGTCTCATTTTTTCTTCATTTGGGTTTGATCTTCGTTGTAGGAGGAGATGAGAGGCCTCCTTTTTTGACTTCATTATGTGTGAAACTCCTTCTTTATAGGGTTGTGAAAACTTGAGATTTTTTTTTTTTTTTTTTTTTCTCAAAGCTTGAATTGAGTAGCCCCACTTTTGTTTGGGAATGATAATGCCTTTGATTTTCTTCCATTGTGGTCCTTCGACTTTTGACATGAGCACGGTGATAGTAATGTGTAGCCCCTAGGCCTTCTCACTTGTTTAGACATTTCTATTATCAATTGCAAGGTTTTAGATTAATGACAATTATTGTTTGCGGATCCATTTCATGAATTAGAGAGATATTAAAAAGGTAGAACAACCTTAGAGTAGTGTATAGGAAATAGGAATGACTTTTATTAATAACTAGAATTCAAAACAGGCTCGATAGTTGACACAAACTAGAGAAGGGGGAGATGGACTGGAATGACAGAACGACTCTTCGAGTTCATACTAGGAAATTAAAACCTATTTTATTTCTAAGGAGAAAGGGAGAGGATAGTTGTAGCCCCAAAGTGGTTGATCTTGATTTCTTCTTGAGGCTTCATTCTTCTTTGTGTAGCTAAGGGAGAGGGTTGATGGTAACGCTTGGTATCTCTATTTCCTTCTTATCAATGAGGTCTTGGATGACATCCTTTAAGAGGCGGCAAGAGTTGGTGTCATGGCCGGTGGCTTTGTGGAATTTGCAGAAGATGTGGTGAGCATGATGAGGAGGGAGTTCCCTTGGTGTAGTAGGAGGATCTCTTGGTGTGATCTTTCCTTCCTTAATGAGGATGTCAAGGAGACCCTCTTGATTGGTACCTTCAAGCTTGTCGTAGTGTCTACCTTTTCTTTCTCCTTTTCCTCTTTTAGGAAGGGGAATAGTATAAAACTTTCTCTTTCCTTGGTTGTTAAAAGTATTGATGGAGGTCACTTTGTCGTAGCATTCTTTTTGGGTTTGAAAACATGCTTGAAGAGTACAAATCTTACTTTCGTAATAATCACTCTGAGATTGGAGATGACCGTGAAGGATTGTGATATCTTTCTCATAGTACTCCCTTTGGATTCGTAAGCGAGTCATGAATTCTCCCTCCATTTTCCGCTTGAAGTCAGTGTATAGGCAGTGGCGCCTACTTCGACCGTTTGACTTCCTTCTCCTTTTAGTCGGGCCTTGAGATCATGGGCCTCTTGTGTAGACTTGGTGTCGGACATGGTGTCGGAAGATTTTGGAACGATCTAGTTGCGATTCGGACGGACCTAAGCGGTATAGAGATTGCGTTAAACCCAGATTAAGGTCCCAACAAGTCGGCTTTATGAGGTGTATAGGCTTAGGAGTGAGCGAAGGTTGACCAAACAAGCACAACACAGAAACTGACACGGATAGAAGAAGATGTCTCGTACGAGACAAGGATGTCTCGTACGAGGCATCCAGCACAGAACACAGAAATTTAGTTTTTTTTTTTTTTTTTAATCCTAGTTTTGGTCGGACGGAACTTAATCCGTTTTGGGGGGTTTCTATCTAATATCCTGGAATAGTGGATTCTGTCACCCTAGAATATGAGCCCCTTGTTTTTCACTTGTATTGCACTCTCCCAAACGGACAATTTGGGCAAAGGTCCCATATTCTCATCGGAATCCACCATTCAATTTAGCCAAACCTAAGCGATTCCGTAATTGTTTTGCACTTTGTTAGACAACGCCGTTTATGAAATCAAACCTTACGAATTCTTGTAAGGGACAACCGAAAGGGACTTTGTCAAACGTTGGATCTTGACGGTGAAAGAGACTAGACTCAAATCCTCGTAGAAAAATTCTCATTTCACCATCGCAATCCCTTGTCCAACAAATTTTACCGAAGGGACATTCGTCAAGAATTCATGAAGGGAGGATTATAGATTGTATGAAAAGCGTTATCTTGGGCAAATATTAAAACAATCCTAAAAATCAAACCGACCGGTCACAAGGAGTGTCCTATTGACTATTATGTATGCATGAGGTTGATGCAGGGCCTACGGCTAAGGCTCCCTATGAACACAGTCAAGGAGAGTGTCACGGAGTGGGTACACCATCTTTGGAGAGACCGGCAAGGAAGTGCTGACCGACATCTGTCCTCCGATTGCGACCCGGGTTTATAGGGTATGTAGTGCAATTAATCTACATGTGTGCACGTGTGTGAGAGTCAAGTTCTAGATGTCAAGGAAAATAGAGATTTTTTTGAAAGCGAGTAAAAGATTGACCGGACCAAAGTGGTTGCCTACGTTTCTCTCATTCTTCAGAAAAAGAAAGAGGGACTCAAGTCAACGTAGTTCGAGTTTGAAAAGATTTTTGAGAAGAGGAAGAGAACATAAGCATGTAGGAGCACATAGAAGAGAGGGATAGAAATACTCACAGTGCTTGCATTACCCATTAATGGGTACAAAATAAACAAGGGAATGAGTAAAGTAGTCATCCCTAATTTATTCATTTTTTATACTCCGCTGCAAAAGATGTTAGCGCAAAAACAAAACATGTAAATGACATAAATCATTTATTGCACATATAGGGACGGAGTAAACACAAGCAAAGAAAAGTATCTTTTTATTTTGAAGTCCAGGGACTGATCTGGAATTTCTGAAAATCTGGGACTGTTCTTGAATTTTCTGAAAAGATGGTACTTTTCTGGAATTTTCTAGAACACAGTGACCAGAATGTATTTTTTGAAGTTTCAGTGACCAATCTGTAAATTGTGAAGTTTTAGTGACCAGTCTATAATTTTTTAAAACCAGCCCCAGTTTTTTTTTTTTTTAAATGGGTCGGTCAACCCAAAAAAGTCAAACCCTAAATACCGCTGCCAAACAGGAAGGGATTTTTTTTTTTTTTTTTTTTTAAATGCCTAATCATTATTCATTATTATCCAATTATTGCAAATGATTAAAAGGAGATTTAATCATAAGCAATCATTGGTCAATCATGACACAATGATTAAACCTTAATTTTTCCAAGATAAAAGTGTGTTTGGCGGCTTTGGAGAGATGTCTCGTACGAGACATTCCACTCCATACTCCAGATTCAAAACATAATAGGTTTAAAACAGAGCAGTCCGAAAATTCACAGAAAAAATCAGAAAAAATTATTTTTTTGCAGAAAATTGAGAAGATTAAAAACACATAATTTGCACGCGAGTCTAACCCACTTAATTCGTCCCCATCAGAGTCGCCACTGTTTGCACCCGAGAAAGAGAAGAGATCCTTCGCTTTTCCTTTTTTGATTTGAGAGTCGCCACCATGTTGTTGAACGGAACACGGACCGTGAGATTCTTGAGTTCGGGGGTTAAGTTATGGATTGGGAAGGTCAATGAGCACCCAATCCAACCAATCTAGGATTGGTCTTGCTTAGGTGTTTTTAATCAAATAAAAAACAATTAATTAAAACAAGTAAAGCCAATAATTAATTTCTTAATTATTGGGATGTCGAATCATGTGCTTCGAAACCATCTCCATGGATTAGAGAGTCTCTAGGCTGATCCTTTTGATGGGATAACACTAATCTAAAACAAAGAATGAGATGAGAAGTAGAGATTAAAAGCGTAGGAGTTTACCTAAAGCGTTCTTGATATTCCAATTGATGGCCTTGACTAAGGCTTTGATGATCCAAGAGTTTTGTGATGATTTTGGCTTGAAAATATGAGTTTTTGGTGGTGTTTTGGTGTGAGGGAGGAGTAAAAACGGGATTCTTGAGAGAGGGACTGACTAGAGAGTTGTTAACCTTTTTTTTTGTGGTGAAAGAACTCTATTTTATAAGTATTTGATTACTTAGGGACCAAGTCTAGGAGTCCTAAGTTTAGTAGGAAATAGAGTCCTTATTTGGAGAGGTTAAAGGAGGTAGGAAATCAGTAGGAAATCACCTAGGAAGCCTCCTATTAGATATTCCCCAGATTAGGAGAGTGCTGGCCAAGAAAGAGATCGGGACGGAGAAGGAAACTGGATTAAGCCCGCAGACAGAGGAGATGTCTCGTACGAGGCATCCAGTGTTTTAATATTGTTTTGTCCTTGTCTAAAGTTTCTTTGTTCAGTTTATCCCCTGACTAACGGAGTCAGTTAGAAACTTAATGAAACATGACGAAACTAATGAGTTTTCATCCAAACACAAAGGCGAGACACAAGAGTAGTGTAATCATAAATTTGAGTTCAAAATGGGGTGTCTACAGCCCACCAATTTCATATCTTGATTTCTTTTATAAATTAGACCAAGATCATGGGAACCTTGAAGATACCTAAAGATATGTTTAACTACATTCCAGTGTCTTCCTGTTGGAGAAGCACTAAATCATGCCAGCAAGTTTACTGCGAATGTAATATCACGCCTTGTGCAATTTGCAAGATATAGTAATGCGCCAATGGCGCTTAAGTAAGGAACTTCTTGTCCCAATACTTCTTCGGTATCCTCATTAGGTCTGAATGGATCCTTATCTACATCAAGTGATCTAACAATCATTGGCGTGCTAAGCGGATGAGATTTATCCATATGAAATCTTTTCAGTACCTTTTTCACATAGGTCGACTGGTGTATAAAAATTCCTTTAGGGAGATGCTCAATTTGTAGGCCAAGACAGTACTTAGTTTTACCCAAGTCTTTCATTTCAAATTCTTCCTTTAGATATGAGCTTGCTGCTTCAATCTCTTTGCGTGTTTCCATTATATTTATATCATCAACATAGATTGATATAATGCACAAGCCATTTTGTGACTTCTTTATGAAAATGCAGGGACATACATCATTATTTTTGTATCCCTTCTTCAAGAGGAAATCACTCAGTCGGTTTTACCACATTCTACCCGACTGTTTTAAGCCATATAATGACATTTGCAATTTTATGATGTATGAATTGCGATTTTCATTTTTCTTTATATTAGGAACTTCAAGGCCTTCGGGGAGTCTCATATGTATATCAGCTGTTGGATATTATGCCCTAGGCCTTTGAGAAAGGCGTATGCGTTACATTATAGCTTCATTGTTATAGAGATAACAAACCCGATTATTATATCTTTTGCATGTTTATTATAATAATCATTGTCCCTGGCACTTATGAAGAGCTAGTATAAGTTTAATAGATGATCATATGATGATTATGTGCATTGGATGCAAATTAAACTTATGGGTACTTGTTGGAGAATAAGGTACTGGATAGACCCGTTATGAGATTTATGTTATGGTCAAATATCATAATTAAATCTTATAATAGTCATACCATTTGAATCCTTAGACCTGAGATTATCATGGTCTTCCACATGATGAACATTATGTTTGACGTACTCAAACGCTACCCATAACCAGGTAGTTATAAAGGCTACGATTGGCATAATCGGATTCTTGTAAGGAAGAATGATAAGTCAAGATGGGATTTGTCCCTCTCTCAAAAGAGATCTGCTTGGCCACTCGATGAGTGAGATTGATGATAGTGCATGGCCATGCCCAAATGAATTGAAGTGTTCAATGTCATTTGCTCATATCAATCTACTCAAGATCGAGAAAGCATTGGACAACATAAGTTCACGTGGACCATGACTTATGTCCAATATGATATCGCGTGACAAAAGGATTGTGATATGTTCTATAAGGTAACTTTGGACTTTCAAAGTTATACTAATTGGGTAGTCATAATGGCTTGCTAGAGTCCGCTTATGACTTACAGGTTCTGACTCGTTGCCAACTTAGTATAATCCTATTAGGTCACACACAATAGAACGGATTGAAAAGGCTAAAAATCTGAGAATTGGGAAACTGGCACCGTACGACTGGCTAGCTGGAGTACGGCTCCAATGGAGCCGTACGGCTGCCTAGTCCGGCCCAGTCCAGATTCTGCAGATTTCTTATGTGAGAAGGAATCCCGAGTTCTAAAGGAATTAGGTTAAACCCTACTATATAAGTGTGCAGCCGGGTTTGAGAAACCTAATGGTTGATTTTGGAAATCATAACATATTGTTTGAGAAACAATTACACACATATAGAGGGGGTTATTAGTTTTGAGATCTATGATCATCAAAACTCAATAATCAATGAAGAAAAATAATTCCTACGAAGAAATCGTTTCAAGCATTTAGATCTAGAAGTCGCATCAAGAAGGTGTTTTTGAGTCCGTTCGACGTGTGGATACCGATAGAGGGTGTTTGCTTTAGCACCTTAAAGTCCGTGTTCATGGATGCGATCTTCAAGGATTAGTTTCTTTCATCTTGTATTTAATTTAATCAACATGGACGGATCCGGGCTCATGAGTGTTTGATCTTATGTTATTATTCCGCTGCGCGTGATGCATCAAAACCCAACAGTGGTATCAGAGCCCCGTTCATCATTGATTATCTTAATATATCATGTTTAAATTGTTTAATCCGATTATATAATTTGCATGATAATAAGATGAATATGTGATTGAGATTTATGAGCATGGGGATTGTGTGATTATTATGTTGGGGATTATGTGATTATTATGTTGATATGATCTATATGAATAATTGCATGTAAGGGTTATCAATAAATAATTTGATTATATATTTTTGATCTAATTTTTATGTGTAATAAATTGTTTATTCATGATATTGATTAGATCTATTTAAATTTGTAATCTGTAAATTCGTGTTGGTTTAATCTAATTAATGCATGAACACGATATTAGGAATCGATCGAATTTAAAAATTCTGAAAATCTAGGAATCTGGAATAAGGCACCGTACGGCGCCCTAGGAGGCGTACGCCTCACAGACAGCCGTACGGCACCCTAGGTTTCCTGGGCAGATTCGTTTTGTTTTCTAGTTTTCTGATTGTTCTGTAAATCGTTTACAGAATTCGAATCATGAACTGAAACTGGTTTCAGATGGCAGGTTTTCGAAACCGTGTTTCCTGAAATATGATTTAATCCAGAAAATTGCAGAAATCAGAATTCTAAAGAGTTCAGGATTGCTGTAGTCTGTGAAATTGATGAGACAATAAAGGATCTTGAAACAAGTTACTTTTCTACACGGAATTGTGGTTGCCTTTTGGCTTAGTATCGGTCATGTGGAATAATTACTTGGTTCTCGATCTTAGTACGTGATTGTGGTTGCCTTACGGCTTAGTTCAACCGTGCGTTTTGTGCTCTCAATTTATAGATGTTCTGCGGATTCAAAAGTTTCAGAATTTATCCCTATAAACAAAGTGCAAATTGTTTGCAAGGAATGAAACTAAATTTGAATTGATTCATCGTATTGGCCAATGGCAGGCTTACGCCTTGTTTTTGGACATACGGATGAAACACTCAATCTGTAAATTGTTTACAAAGAATTTAGTATACGTCCCCATTATGTTGCTTAATAATTAAATCACAAGATTTTGCTTCTATTAATTAATTTGATTAGTTAACATACATTATGCAAAGACTATATTATATTATGTTTGACATAATTAAATATATGATGCATGTCTCTATGTAAATAAACCTTCATAAAACTTAAGTCATGTGTCAATCCATGACTAAAATACTTGTGAGTACATGGGTAGTTTTATGTGGGCTCTGCCAAAGCGAGGTGCATTAATTCTATTCATCTATGAGCAAGATGAGTGAATCAGAGTTTCCTATACGTTTAAAATGGTTTGACTTAATTAGGATATCAAAACAGTTTTGGGCCTAAGGCACAGATGAGATTAAAACATGTTAGACATAAGATGTGTAAAATCTCATAAAGGATCTAAGAGTCACATGATGTGATTGATAAGGAGTTATCAATAACATATTCTGAGCAGTCGTGCCAAAGCCGACTCAAAGTTAAGTGAAATATGGATCTTAGCCCACTTAAATTATATTATACAATTATTGTATTTGAATGTGTATAATTTAGTGGGAGTATTTATAAAATACATTAAATATCTCTAAATGATAATGGTATGAAATATAGGTATATATTTATTTGCATATTTGTGTAGAATATTTTAAACTTTAATCATGTATAATTACTGTGATCTACCCACTTAAGGGGAATAAGATTAACTTTCTTGACCTAGTCATGAGCATAAGGATTTTTCTTAAGCAAGAGCGGAAGTTATGAATTCTCTATAAATCTTATTCCTAAGAAACCTAATGCCTTAAAGATTAGACAAAGACATATATTAGAAACATGTTGATGATTCTATGAATGTCAATTGTCTTACAACTTGCTTAATAATAGATATCCTGTCATGGGTTGTAGGTATTTAATAATAGATGAAGACTCATAGCCAACATATATACCTAGCCTTCGTTGAGGGCCCATAGTGGTACGCTTTGGTGGAGAAATAGGTACATAAACTGCACAACCAAAAATTCTCAGATGTGAAATATTGGGCTCTTTACCGCGCATCATCTGCAAAGGCAAAAATTCATTATAAGCAGTTGGGCGGATATGAGTTAAAGAAAGAACATGCAACACCGCATGTCCCCAACATGATGATGGTAGGTTGGAATTTTATAATAATGGTCTAGCGATTAATTTAATACGTTTAATTAAAGATTCAGCTAGACCATTTTGAGTGTGCACATAAGGGACCGGATGCTCCACTTAATGCCATACAATAGTCATCAAAAGCCTTTGATGTAAATTCACCGGCATTATCCATACGAACCGATCTGATTTGATTATCAGGAAATTGTGCTCTAAGTTCAATGACTTTAGCCATAAACTTAGCGAATGCATAATTTCTAGTTGATAATAAGCAGACATAGCTCCACCTAGTGGAGGCATAAATTAATACCATAAAATATCGAAATGGTCCTGATGATGGATGGATAGGTCCACATATATCTCCATGAATCCTTTCAAGGAATTTTGGAGAGTCTATTCCAACTTTAGTACGGGATGGTCGTACAATAAGCTTCCCTTTTGCACATGCTTCACACATGAACTCATTTGTTAAAGGAAGGTTTCTTGTAGGCATGTTTTTCCCCATTGAATTAGTGATAATACGACGTATCATATTTTGCCCGGGGTGTCCTAAACGATCATGCCATAGTTTAAAAGAATTTGGGTCTTTAAACTTTAAACTCATTGCAACATGATCATGAGAAGGTCGGATGTATGTGTAATACAATCCTGTAGACAAGGATGGAAGTTTCTCAACAATGTGTTTTTTGACATCATGTCAACCTTGTCATTAGTAGACATTCTTTATTATCCTCAGTTCTGATTTCAATATGAAAACCATTAGACCGAATATCTTTAAAACTTATGAGTGTTCGTTTAGATAGAGGATATAAAAGGGCATTTTTATCACTAATTATGTTCCCATAAGAAGAGTTATTGATGCTCTTCCAGAGCCCATTATAAGAATATTGTCATTTGCAATTGTAGTGACACTCCCCTTTTTCTCTACTAAGGTGTCAAAAAAATTCTATCTTTCAAGATAGTATGAGTGGTTGCACTATCTACCAAGCATAAATCATCCATGTTCTTCATGATTTGTAATCCAAACTTCACGTTGTTCTAAAAGAAAATTAAATAGGTATAAGCTGATAGATAATAAAATATGAAGAAAAGTTTTAAAATCAATCATACTTGATTTAAACACACCTAAAATTCACACATACTGAAAATGTTACAATGACAGATTATTTTACAATAACAACTTCAAGAAAGCAGGATACACATGAAAACTACAGCATACTTAAAATGATATCTTCAAGAAAGTAAGACATGCAACAGAACTAGAGCACACTTATATGACAACTTCAAGAAAGCAAGACATGCAAGGGAAATTAGGGCACACTGAACACACTTAGGAGATGAGAATCAGGCTAGTCATCATATTCTTCGTTGATGAAATTGGGTAGATCCAAATGGCTGTCAGAGGAAGGACCTTCATTTGTGTCATCATCTTAGCAGACAAAATTTATCTCAACACCTTTGCCTTTCCTTTTCAGGGACTCTTTATAGAGATTGACAAAGTGTTTTAATGTATGACAAGCTGTTTCCCAGTACCCTTTCATACCACAACGGAAACACACAGATTCTGTGTTTCGTGGTTCAGTATGTGGTTTCTTTTATGGCCTCTCTGTATTCTCACCTCTTTTCCAAATCGGGTTATAAGAAGAGTTTCCATCATTATGGGCCTTATGATGACCATAATTATTTCCTCGGCTTCTACCTCTGCCTCTACCTCGGCCTCGGCCACGACCACGTCCATAACTATCTCCTTGGCCAAAATTATTTTGTTCACTGAAATTTGATTCTGGGACAGGAGCAGTGGCAGTTTCACGAGATTTGTGATTTTTCATTAATATCTCGTTGTTTTGCTCAGCCACAAGCATGCAAGAGATCAATTCTGAGTATCGTGTAAATTGTCTCTCCCTGTATTACTGATGTAAGAGGATATTAGAGGCATGGAAAGTGGAGAATGTTTTCGCCAACTTGTCCGCTTCAGATATTTTCTTGCCACATGATTCAAGTCGTGATGTAATTTCATACAGCTTAGAGTTATATTCACTTATACTCTTAAAATCTTGTACTCATAAATTTATCCAGTCGGAAGTTGCTTGTGGGAGTATAACCGCATTTAAGTGGCGGTATCTTTCTTTTAGATCTTCCCAAAACTCGACTGGATCTTTTACCATTAAGTACTCCATTTTTAGCGCCTCTTGGACATGAGAACAAAGAAAATGCATTGTCGTAGCCTTGTCTTGGTTTGAGGTAGTATTACCTTTTTGAATAGTATCCGTCATGTTTTTGGATTCAAGATATAATTCAACATCTTGCACCATGTTTGGTAGTTTTTTCCACTAACATCCAATCTCTTAAAAGCCGGATTTGCAAGGTTTTCCATTGAGAATAACTATAAAATAAAACATGCATATTACTATAACATTAGAAGCATATTTTATTCAAAACACAAGAAGGCTAGAACAATAATACTTACATTTCAAGTGCAATTATTATTGCTAGGAAAAAATAAAAATAGAAAAGACTGATAACATATAAATAGAAATCATATGGGTTGTAGTCAGCAGTGAAGACTAATATTGTATAGGCTAGCAACATTATGATAGCAGACATCAAAAGTATTTTGACCATTTTGAAGTAGAGTGTATAGAATTGTAAGAAGTTTTAGGAAAATAACGGAAGAAGAGGGTAGGTAATTATAATAAAAATACTGTCTTTATCCACTAACTAGCCATTAAAATAGCCATTGAGGATTTTTTTTTTTTTTTAATGGACGGGTTAAATAAAGTTATTTCAAAATTAAACATAAAAAATGATTTACAAATATAGCTATTTTACTTAAATCATTATATTAGTATGATGTAAATAATAGTGCAAATTTAATCATACTCAAAAAAAAAAATAGCACATACCTTTACATACATCTAGCACATATCAAAAAAAAAAACATATCAGTACATTAGCACAGACTTTTCTCCACATAAATTCATTTGCTTTTTTTGTTTGTCCTTTTTATTTTGTTTTTCTTACTTTGTCCTCTCGTTTTTTTTTTTTTTTCTTGAATTCTCTGAGCATTTCCGTAGATTATGGTAGGATGAATAGTGTGAATAGTAGTATGAATAGTGTTGATTTATTCTAGTCTCCTTTATCTTTTGAGGTATTTACAAATGGAACCTTCAAGATTTGATTATTGTAATATAACATTTTATATCATCCACCACCATTTTTATTTTTGATGGGAAGTTGATAAAAATAAAATAAAAATTATAACAAGTAGATAAAATATATTAAGTCTCTAGCTTAGGGTTATTACTCTTTCAAACATCAACATTTGTATTATATATGTGTATATATATATGTATATAAAGTATTAAATAAATAATGTTTGTTTTCTCACTAGTCAGACATAGTTAATCTTTTGGTGGTATACAAGTAAATAGAGTAATTATATTTATATAATTATGTCATCTAACCACTCAGGCAGAGCCAATCTTTTGGTGAGATACGAGTAAAGTTAGTAATGAAATAAAATTCATATCGTTATCTCACCACGACGGTAGAACCTCTCATAATAGTGATATACGAGTAACATATATAACGAAATAATAGTAAGACCGTTATCTCACCACGAAGGTAGAACTTTTTCATAATGGTGATATACGAGTAATGTACATAACGAAATAATTGTAAAATCGTTATCTCACCACGAAGGTAAAACATTTTCTTAATGGTGATATACGAGTGAATTAGCATAATACTTTGAGCAATATTATAGAGAGATTCTTACTGTCTGTGATGATATGTAACTTAGAGCATTTCGTGCTGATAACGTGTTGTAAACCGAAATTATAGGGTTTGGTTTGTAGAATACTAAAGAGTAACTACTTTATATTAAAGAGAGAGAGAGAGAGAGAGAGAGAGATAAGAATGTTGGAGAAATGAGTAAAGCTCAGTATACTTCAATTGGAGTGTTCTCTCAACAACGGATAGAAGCCTATTTATAGGCTAGAAAAGTAACTTACTACTGTGTATAAATAGTGAATACTATTTACTCACAGTACATTATACTCTTGTTACATTATTCATTATACTGCAATGTGTGCAATGTGATACTGTACATTACTATAGTGTGCTACAGTCCACATAACAATTATTTATAACAGTTTGCTGAAAAAGGAAGCTAACATTCAAATACACACAATATTCATCTTACAACCAATCCTCACTATTCACTCCAAAAAAAAAAAAAAAAAAAAAAAAACACATTTTGGCAGCTAGTAAAAGGCTCGCCTCCTAGTAAATCTACTTGAGTCTTGTTTTATTCTCCTTCGACAATCAACCGTGCTTCAAGTTCTTCTCTTCTGCGCTCCATGTCCTGCAATTTTAGAATTGAAATCATGTCATCCTACGAGACGAGAAAAACTGTGTTTCTATGCCTTAACCCCCCCCCCCCCCCCCATTCGGAAAAGGGTCTACTGGTGGTTCAAAGTAACTTCAGAAAAGCAACATTAGTAATGTTCCCTATGAATAGGGTGGCAAAATGGGTATCCCCGTTAAGATGGGTTGAAACCGTTAAGATGGGTTGAAAAACCCATTTTATCCGTTAAGGTTAATAGGCAAGTATGAGTACTTTCCATTATACCCATTAATAATTACAGGGTATAAATAGATAATAACCTGGTATACCCATTATTTTCATACCAATTAATATCACCCCCACCCCCACCATACCCCTTACCCCCACCCCTACCTGTAAACATTACAACGATACAATATGCATCTGTAAATGACAAAAGTAATGCATCGTCACATCACCTTTGTCACTTGATCATGCTCCTGCATTTTAGCGCAAATACATTGATTTCTTACATCACAGGTTCTGTTTTGGAAACAAAGTCGAATAGTTTTTACTCTAAGCAGCAACCACATCATAGCTTGTGGGATAGCTGAAATGGATTAACACAGTAAGGGAACCCCCACTGATTCCAATGCATCGAAGTATCAATCACGTTGTTAATGCATATCAAAATAGGAGTCATAGCAGTAGACGGTTGATGAGAGTAATATTCCAACTAAACCCTCACTGAAGAGACCGTAAGCCCAAAAACCAAAAAAAATACTATCGTCAACTCATATTGGTGAAAACATGAAACTGATATGAGTGATGACCAAGTAAAGAAAAAACTTACTCACTTTAACTAAATGGTTTCCCTGCATTGACTCCCATTTCTAAATTGTATATTAACCACTATTTCATTTTCTTAAGACGGTCTATAAGAGATGATTCCAGACGGTAAAGAGATTTGTTTCAAGATTTTCCTTTTTCACTCAGGAGATAAGAAAACAAAAAAGTGGTTAGCTTGAATGGAATACAAGCAGAGGACCCAATATCCACCAATTCAGGTCAGTAGTTTACCTTCAGATCCTTGTTGGCCTTCTCGGTTGAAATTTCTTTCTTCTGACGAGCACGCTTAAGAAAACCAATGCATAGAACTCCCTGAACATAGGAAGAGAAAGGTGTTGCATAGAAGTAATTATCCGGTTCTACTTGTACATAAAATGAAGTACAAAAAAATGCTCTAAAGAGAAGTTGGTGTGTGGGGTTATAACATGTGAAAGATCAATTCATTAATAGTAATCATGTAAATCACTCAAATAACAAAACAAAGAAAGTAAGGTGGCGGAGAAGAGATTGGGTTGAAGGATTGGATTTTCCATACCAGCATCAATTTATGGACAAATTTTAATAGGAATGAATGACATTCAACCACCAAGGGGGAAAGTTTGCAAGTAACTTTGATGGAAAGAAAATTTATCTTACCGAAATAACATAAACAAAACCGCATGCAAGGAGCATGTAGCTTGCTATATACTGGAAAATTAGAAGCTCTTTTCGCTGCCCAGAGGTTTCAGAATAGGCTCTTGTCATGACTGCAACGCTGATAGCAAAATAACAAAATAAGTGTCCACAAAATAGTCTATGTTATGAAACTTAGCAAGACTTCATAATGTGTAGCTTCAACAACTAAAGTTTTTACAGATTCTTTAATTAGTTTCTTTAAAATACGGATGAAGAAAGCCTGATGTTCACACGAGAAGGATCAAAATAGTCATAACTTAGTGTTATGAGGACAACCATTAGTTTTGAGAAATGAGTTGGCTTTGCCCTTATTTAGATTAAAGGTTAAGGACAAACTTCATTATCGGAAATTCAGAAACGTGAGCAGATTTACTCTTGATCAGATTAAGGGTACGGGACCAAGGTAACATCTATTTATAGTATCTTAAAAATACTCCATTAGATTGAACGTGATTGTTAATAAGGAGTATAATTTTAACATATAGCAAGCAGTAGCTATGTGGCCATCTGGAGATGGTAATAAATATCTTCCATTTATTTTGGACATACAAGATCTGCAGCATACCCCTGCCAGCCCAATACTCCAGTACCTGCACCATGTTGAATGAAAACCGATTAGGTAATGAAGCCCTATCTCATTGCCATTGACAGCAAACACATAGCCGGTCGTTTGAGAATTGATAGTAAGTACTGAATTGATCTAGACTTAGCTACAACTTGGATAGAGACGATGGCAAGTAAAACAAGATACACAGGTGCAGCAATCAAAACTATTTATTAACCTAATTGATTAGGCCATAAAATTTGAATCCATCAGACAATAATATCTGTCACTAAAAATCAGCCAACATTAGAATATTTTGTCCTCTGGACACACCAGGTTGGCGATATAACATGAAGTAGGTGTGCTACTCAAAATTGTTAGAAAAATTATAGCAAAATTACATACTCCCTCTGTCCCAGAAAGATAGTCCACTTTGGATTTTTGACGGTCAACACATGTGAACTTTGACCAAAGATTATTATCAATCTAATCATCCCAATAAAGTTTTAAAATTTGTCATTGATAAATCACTTGATGATTGATCAATCACAAGCTTTAGAATTTCACAAGGATGGTTGGATTGACATTTATATTTAGTCAAAGTTCACTTGTATTGACCATCAAAAGTCAAAAGTGGACCATCTTTCTAGGACGGAGGGATTATTTTCTAAGAATTAGAAAAAATAAAATAAAAATAATGGCATTGTAAAGGGGTTAACAAGAAAAACCACATAGGCAGTTGTCTCTAATTTACAAAACTGAAATGCTCAATGTAGCATGATCACAGCACTACAGCAGTTCATTCACCTTGTAGACCAGATTGACTTCCTTCAGCAGTTTGCTGCTAGAAATCTGTAGAATCCCTAACCTCTCTTACAGCTTTTGACTGATTTTCTTTTCTCGATTATAGTATTCCTTAAGTTCTAAACTAGGCATGGTTTGTCAATATTGCTCACACTTACTTACGGTGTATTTCAATTCTACCCAATGCCTCTAATTTATACTCCAATCGTTCCACTCGAATTAGGAAAAATTTCCATTTTTGGTGTCCCATTCGAATTAGGACAACCTAAAAATGGAAGTGTTTTATTTAATGGGACCCACATTCACACTCGCAACAACTTTCCACTCATTATTTTCTATCCCACTTTCTCTCTCCTACTTCACTTTTCATACTCACAACACCTACTCCACTAACACTTTTTCCTTAATCCCCGTGCCCAACCCAAAAATCCTAATTCGGGTGGGACGGAGGGAGAACTTTATAGTACACCAAACTCTCCTCAAACTAACACCAAGGTGTTGAGGTTTGGACTCTGGAGCCAGGTTGCTGTAACAGAGAAGTGTGTGTTTAGTAGTAAACCACTAAAACACCACAACTCTATCACCTCACCGCGTTAAGTCACTAAGCTATTAAAAACCAGGTAAACAATCAGTATTCATTGTTACTCTATTTATTTGTTACTCCCTCCGTCCCAAAAATGAATGTCACATTTTATAAGAAGAAGACATTCATTTTGAAATTGGAAGTTCATTTTGGAACCTCCCTCCCGAAAATGAATGTCACTTTTTGATAGAAGAAGAAATTCATTTTAAAGTTGGACCTTCATTTTGGAACGGGGGAACAACTTTCATCAAATGTTACCCTCTATGATTTCTATTAAGAGTATTTCATTTGGGCAAATAGCACATTACTGCCTAAAAGTTTCACACGAAGTGCAATGTAAGTCCCAATGTACCAATTTTGGCAATTTAGGTCATTATGTTTACAATTCGTGGCGAGATGGGGCAATTTTGGACGGACATAGATGAAAGCTATCGAAATGGAAGGAAAATCTAACAAACATCTTTAAAAATCACATTTTCCACCTCTAAAATTCATCAATTGTTACTTTACCACCATTTCTTTATAACGTATCACTCCAAATAGGAAGACATAAAAACTTTTTTCTTTAAAAAAATGTTTTTAATGAATGAATATTATTTTTTTGAGCAAACTAATGAGTGAATATTTAATAAAATAATAAGAATAGTAATTTATAATTACCAAAATTAGGTAAAATGTGATTATGATAATTAAAAGAGTGATATTATTAAAAGAGCTTAAATTATGGAAGAATAAAAATATTTCAAAATTAAATGGAATTTGATTGTGGTAATTAAAACCTATGTTACCTGGACACGGTATCCAGGATCTGACACGGATACGGATCCTAGTGTCGGATACAATTTTCTTAATAATTTTGGACACTGGGACACCGTCCTAAATTTGGACACGGGTACGGGATACGAACATTATTTCACGACAAATCAAAATAGTATAAATAGACTATTTATACTTTACTTATAAATGAAGTCAACTCACTCCTTTTTTACTAAGATATATTGTATAATTAAGTAAAACAACATTAAAATTTGTAAAATCTTTATAAATGAAGTCAACTCACTCCTTTTTTTTCTTTCAAATTTTTCTTGTCGTATCCGAATGAAAAAGCAGGTGTCCGAGTGTCGTGTCGGACACAATACGTATCGGACACGGGTACTTCAACATATTTGAAGAGTCCGGGTAACAGAGATTAAAATATAAGGGAAACAAGAAAAATCAACCTAAACCAATTCCCTTTATTTATCAGCGTCAATCTCCAACACCGTCTTCCCCGTGATCCCTCCTACTACCCAACCCCACCGCCCTCGCCCTCACCACACGACACTACAATCAACGCCGCCTCCCTTTCAGTCGACACCCCTTTCCCACCCCCACTATTGTTTTTCCTCCCAAACCCGCTTCTCTCCCTCTCCACGAATCGTCATTCTCACCTACTATAACGGGCTCAACTTCAAGAACACAAATAAATTCAACAAAGATAGATTTGAGGGAGCAGAAGAACTAGCTCACTCAAATCAATGAAGCAATTCACAAAATCACTAACAAGAGCAGAGACTATTTTTTGGACGATTTTCTGATTTACTGGGAATTGAAATACAAAACAGAAATGAAATTACAACTATGAAAATTAAGCTATGAAACTAAGATAAACTAAGGAATAAGAAAAATCTTCAATCATCGACACCTCTTCAAGAAGACAACCTCTCTATATATAGGCTCATAGTACATGCTCCATGTGCAAATTTACGTGCTCCAAGTGCAAGCTCACATGGCCCATGTGATTTCTATTGTAACAGAATCACGTGTCAAGTGCCAACTGGGATTCACGTTTTTTGTGACAATTGCTCCTGCGCCTGTTGCCATTAATCTGCTCCCTCTTTTGAGCCTATGCTCCTTCTTTGAGCCTCCGCTCCCTTTTTTGAGCCTCTGCTCCCTTTTTGAGCCTCTGCTCCCATTTTAAGCCTCTGCTCCCATTTTGAGCATCTCTCTTCGCGCTCCCTTTTGCTCGCGCTCCGTTCTTTTCAACTTGCGCTCCCTTCTCTTCGTGCTCCTTTACTGTTTGAGCCTTGTATTTTGAGCCTTACGCCTTGTGCTCCTTTTCCATTCGCGCTCTGCTCCTTCAGCTCCTGCTCCTACTAGCTCTCCCTTCTTCTCTCGCTCCCTTCCATTCACGATCACTTCAACCTCGCGCTCCTCCACTAAAGCATGCACCTCCTCCCTTATATTATGCGCCTGTGACAACACCACCCTCCTTATAACAGCCTTGTCCTCAAAGCTGCAATCACAAATTAGCTCTCTCATTCTAACTTTGTATTCAGCAAGTGCCAAGTCTTTTTGTCCAAGTACTTTGATCCACATCAATAGCACCCCCAGCGCCCCTATATGCGCCTGTGACAACTCCCATCCCCTTAAACTATCCTTGTCCTCAATGATAAGAATTTGCACAATAGTAGAGGATGGCAATTCAATCCTCCCACATGGTAGGAGCTCCACAATAGCAACATGAAGACGAGCAAAACTATTAAACTTTCTAATATCCTTTGGTCTTACTTTGTTGAGACGAGCATAAGTATTGAATTTTCGTTTTAAAGTACGGTGGGGCCCATTAACCTCATTTTGACCCAAATTCATCTTCATTTTAACCTTCTTCTTTCCCAGAAACAACAGATCAAAAGCCTTAATCGTCTCACGAAATTTACCAACGTCAACAGTGAAGAGAGTTGAGCTTGTTGAGAAAGTTAGTTGTTCCACCACAACTCCAACACTTGCATCTTTGGTGTAGATGCCTCCTAGATCCCACAACTCATACCATAAACTAGAATCCTTACTGGGCATCTTATCAAGATTTATCCACACTTCGTCCATAAATCCATTCTGGAGAGTAGAATTGATACCATCACTTTCCTCCTGAACATTAACAATCTCAACAAGTTTTAAATTCTCATTTTGAGTTGACAATTCATTAAGATAAATACTCTCCTTCTCATCAAACTCGTCAATAACAACATCAGGATCTGAATTATTAGTTTCCTTGCTCTCTTCCAATTCATGTGATTCATCAGAACTAACACTTAATTCCATGTAACTTGAGCTCAATTGGACATTCCCCGACCAATCTTCAATCATTTTCTCAATTTTCATTTGAAAATCAGGAGAGAGAGTATGATTCTGGAAAATAGGGTTGATATGTGATTTGTATGGATTTGCAAATTGGTTAGGGGTTGGAAAATTGGATTGTGTATATTGAGTGTTTTGGTTATAGGTTCAAACATTGGGGATCTGGGTAGTAAGGTGGATATGAGATGTTGGAGGATTTTGAGTATATGTATAAAACAAACTGGGTTTAAATGGTGAAGAAACATGATCATAAGGAGAGAAACTAGAGTACCTAACTTCCAATTCGTTGGCTAGATCATAAACTCTTGCAATCCTTGTGCCATTTTCATGAGTAGGATGCAAACTCCCCAACATCGAGTTTACCTTCATCTTCATCTCTACAAGTCGATCCTCCATTCGCTCCCATCCTTTGTCGATTTTCTCCAACTCATTCAACCGAGCTCCATCCGCCATTGTTGCAGAATAGGATAAAGTTTGAGGGAAATTATATGCATTCATCTCCGTCAGCATGTTCATCATCTCACAAATAGTACTCTCCACCTTTTCAAATAACTGGTCTACTTGCTTGCCCAGATCTTAAAATCTCTGGCCTTGATTCTCCATTTGTTTGCCCAGATCTCTCTCATTTCAAACCTTCGTTCCACCTCCTTCCATCTGGTTCCATCTGCCATCTTCGCTGCCAATCCGGGGATCGACAACTCTGATACTAGCTGTAACGGGCTCAACTTCAAGAACACAAATAAATTCATCAGAGATAGATTTGAGGGAGCAGATGAACTAGCTCACTCAAATCAATGAAGCAATTCACAAAATCACTAACAAGAGCAGAGACTATTTTTTGGACGATTTTCTGATTTGCTGGGAATTGAAATACAAAACAGAAATGAAATTACAACTATGAAAATTAAGCTATGAAACTAAGATAAACTAAGGAATAAGAAAATTCTTCAATCATCGACACCTCTTCAAGAAGACGACCTCTCTATATATAGGCTCATAGCACGTGCTCCATGTGCAAGCTCACATGGCCCATGTGATTTCTGTTGTAACGGAATCTGTTGGTAGTGGTGCCCTAGGCACGTTTAATAAACGTTGTAATTGTTATCATTTATTTCATATCAATAAAGAGATGTTTTGATTATTATTGTTGTTCATGTTTACTTATAATAATCTCCGTCCCTATTACTTGTTTAGTATTAGTGTAAAGGCTAAATGATCATGGGATGATCATGTTAGATTTATGGGTACTTGTAAAGTACTGGACATGACCCGCGGTATGAGATTTATGTCATGGTCAATGTCATATATAAATCTCATATTAGTTATGTCATTTGAATCCTTAGACATGTAGTTATTATAGTCTTCCACTTGATGAACATTATGTTTGACATATTCAAACGCTACCTTTAACCGGGTAGTTATAAAGGATATGATTGGCATAGTCGGATTCATGTAGGGAAGAATAATAAGCTATGATGGATTTGTCCCTCCTCGGAGAGATGTCAAGCGCTTGGGTCTCTCGTAGGAATGATATTGATGAAAATGTTCGGCCGGACTCAAATGAATTGATTGGATCAATGTCATTTGGATTATCAACATATTCGGAATCGAGAAAGTATTGAACAAAGACAAGTTGACTTGTTGACCATGACTTGTGTTCAATGACATCGTGGACAAAGGGATTGTGACATATTCTAAATGGAATGCGAACTTGTATCTAGTTATATTATTTGGGTAGGTATGACGGTTTGCTAGAACCTAATCATATCTTATGGTTTCATGATTGAACCCATTGCCAACTTAGTATAATCCTAGAGGGTCACACACGATAGAACGAATCCTAAATGCGGACTATATTGGAAATTATGGAAAATTGGCCATCTGGACATCCTTGGGCGACCGCACAAAGGAGCTTGGGCGACCGCACAGAGTTGGGCGGCCGCACAGCTAGTTTTGGGCGGCCGCACAGTGCTGTCGGCACAGGATTCCTAATTTGATTTGGAAAAGAATTTTGGACGGTTTTTGACACATGTTTCCTATTTGGAATAGGTCTTACTTGTGTATAAAAGCCAAAATTCGGCCAGAATTAATCCCTAGCTTTTGTGCAAGTTTCCAAAGAGTTTTTGAGAGTTTTATTTTGTTCCAAGACATCATTGATTGAAGAACAAAATAATACACAAAATAAATTCCATATAGTTCATAATCAATTGAGAAAACGTGTTTCTCAATTTGGTCTAGCAACCAAGATCAAGTGTTCTTGATATTCGTTCAATGTGTGGATACCGCTAGAGGGTGAAGCTTATCATCTTCAAAGTTCGTGTTCTTGCTTGTTCGTGATTGAAGCTTCAAGTTCTTCACCAAGATCAAAGGGAAAATTCAAAGTCATCAAGGGTTAGTTTTTCCTAGTATTCATGTTATATGTATTTGATATAATCATATGAACGGATCTATGGCTTTGGGTTTTCATAAAAAATTTAAATGCTATTTTCTGCTGCGCATGTTACTACGAAACCCAACAGAATCACGTGTCAAGTGCCAGCTCGGATTCACGTTTTTTGTGACAATTGCTCCTGCGCCTCTTCCCATTAATCTGCTCCCCTTTTTGAGCCTCTGCTCCCATTTTAAGCCTCTGCTCCCTCTTTGAGTCTCTGCTCCCATTTTGAGCATCTTTCTTCGCGCTCCCTTTTGCTCGCGCTCCTTTCTTTTCCACTTGCGCTCCCTTCTCTTTGCGCTCCTTTCCTGTTTGAGCCTTGTATTTTGAGCCTTGCGCTCCTTTTCCATTCGTGCTTTACTCCTTCAGCTCCTGCTCCTACTAGCGCTCCCTTCTTCTCTCGCTCCCTTCCATTCACGATCACTTCAACCTCGCGCTCCTCCACTAAAGCATGCACCTCCTCCCTTATATTATGTGCCTGTGACACATACTAACCCAGCCACCACAGTCGCCCCTAGCCCAGTCACCGATTAAAGGAAGAATAACACTCCTCCCCTGCCGCAGCAGTGACGCCGCTGCTCTCTATTGCCCTTTTTCCGCTTTCCCCTTTTCTCTCTCGCAAACGCCGTTTTTTCACCCTCGTCTCGCTCTCCATCCCCTGAAATAATCGAGATCTAGCCTCATCTCTTTTCATATTCGGACATAATTCCAGATTTGTGATGTGTGTGTGAGTTGATTTTGAAATATAAAGATACAGATTTATTAATCTTTTTTTTTAACAAAGATTTATTGAATCTTTTAAATTATTCTTTTAGCATATTTGATTAAAAACTGAGGCTGTTGTGATGATAATACTTAGCCTTTTGATTTTGAAGGCAACGGTGGTGAAGGGGAAAGTGGTTGTGCTGTGTTAGTTTGTTTATTAACGCTTTTATGTCTTCTTTTGCTTGTTGAGAGTTTATTACCGAAATGGGGCAAACGAAAATTTATTGAATTTTAGGGGTGAATAGTGAAAGTTTCAAAGAAGATCGTTAGGTTTTTCATCCATTTTGTTAATTTCTGTGCATTTTTGAAACGGTCATCCAAAATTGAGCCTAAATCCTCTGTATCACTTTGTGTGCCACTCCATGTGCCACAAGTGATCTAACAGCTAATAGTTATTGAGATTAACATGATATTAATATTATCCAAACATGTTAACGGTTGGATTATAAGTGGTACATGGAGTGGCACACAAGAGTGGTACAGGAGATCTCGACTCTCCAAAATTGCCCCGTATCGCCACGAAATGTGAACATGATTAACTAAATTGCCAAAATTGATACGTTGGGACTTACATTGCAATTTGTGTAAAACTTTGGGGCATTAATGTGCTATTTGCCCTATTTCATTTAGAATCAGAACTTCCTTAAGAGTGCTACTATTCACACCCACACAATTGCTGAATAAACCCGCAATGAATATTCCTTCAAAAATGCCATCAATCGAAATGTCAATAATAACCCTCTACTAAATACATCCAGAATGTTCGGTCAACGTTGGCTGAACAAAGCAGTTATGTTCGGCCAGTACCGAATGAACAAAATCATAATGTTCGGTCGACGCTGGCTGAACAAAGTACAAACGTTCGGTCAACGTTGGCCGAACATCAGTAAATCGTTCCTTCGACCAGTGCTGAACAAGGCAGTCGGGAATTTCTAAAGTTTTTGCAAAATTTGAACTAGAGTTAAACAAAAAACCCATTTTAACGCGTAATAATGTTAAAGTTGATAAAGAAACATATATTTAACTAGATTATTGAGAGAAAAACTTATATTTCTTTATCGAATCGGATATTAACTTCACAAGTGAGACTTTGCCCTAAATCTTGTATGATTTTCTTTTGTTAATTTTCCTCTCAACTATGCAAAGCCTTAAATTAATTGCCCTGATAACGAAGTGGGTTGGGAGAAATTGAGGAGGAATGTGAGTCTAGGTTGAAAGGAACTCACAGAAAATGAGATTGTAAGTTGTGTTCTTGTGCGTGTTTTGTGAGGAGGAGAATGCAGATGGAAGTGAGTATGATTTATTAATTTAAGTGGGTGCATAATTATTGGTTTAAAAAGGGTAATATTGGAAAAGAGATGGTGTATATAGCGTTTAGTGGATAATTGTTTTGGGTAGACTTAGTATTGCGGGTTCATAAAGCAATTGTGCGGGTGTGAATAGTAACACTCCTTGCTTAAATTACTTTTTTCTATAAATGGGAAGCAAAATCATACATAAATTGAGGAGAATAACAAATTATGGCATAACGATTAAGAAAGAAAACCTTCCAGAACTTGATGATGAATTCCCATTCAGTCTCAGCAACCACAACCAAACTCGCAATTAAAACGGCGTAACACCGAAATATCCCATCAAAGATCTACAAAAAACATGTACTCAGAATTAATACTCCGTCAACACACACAAACTTGAATGTAGAGGAACGGAGCAAGAGATTGCATACATCGAATCCGTTCTTGAAAGACCGAAAGGCGGATATGACATTGACGGTAATGCAGAGAATAGCAGCCACGGCGGTGATGAAGCTGAAGCAACCACAAGCATAGAGTATCGGGTCGGATCTTTTGGCCGGTGCGGGGGAAGGGGAATGGGAAGGGGAAGAAGGGCCGGCGACGTCGCCTCCCGGCGAGTGTGAGATCTCTCCCTCATCCTTTGTCGACATTTTTACTTACCTGCTAGTACTAGTAAGGGGATTCGTTAAATACGTACGGGGTTTCCCTTTTCGGAGGTAGCTTTCGAGACCAAGATATTTTTAAATGAATGATTTCGTATACTATGTCGACAACATTTTTTATTTTTTTTTTTGAAGAAATGTCGACAACATTTCTTACTCGTGGTATTAATTAAAAACAAATTATCCATGTTGTATGTAGAGCAAGGCAATGAGAATAAAATTTTATTTGACCGTGTGTTTGAAATATTCAATACTCAAATTCACAGTATTAAATACAGTATTCAATAAATGATGGACAAATAAATTTTGTAATCATGTTTTTGTGTCTTAGTACTACTTTTATATTACTAGTCATTCCATATCGAAATACTTGTAGTTTAAGAGGTTGAAGTTTGCCTTTAAATATTTGTAGTTTTAATGTTATTTAGACATTTTTAGTATTGTCTGTCAAATATACTCTTAATATAATTATGTGTTGTCATTGTAAAAGCATTTAATTGACTAGGTACTTGAAATGTTCAAAAAATAATTTGGTCTTTTAGATATGCATTGATTGTTTTTCTTATATTTATACTCCCTCCGTCCCGCCCGACTTAGGATTTTTGGTTCCGACACGAGATTAAGGAAAACCATTATTTTAAGAGGAAACAGAATGAGTGAATGAAGTGTTGTGAGTATAAAAAGTAAAGTATGAGAGAGAATGAGTTAGAGGAATAGTAAAAAGATTGTTGTTGTGAGTATGACAAGTAAGTCATATTAAATTAAAGAGTAGTATAAGGGCATGCACAATGGTGTTAATTGTGGATGTCGATCCCTTTCAAAAAAAAATCCTTCCCATTGTGGCTATGCGTCAGTTCTCAAAGAAAGAAATCACTCCTTTTTAGACATGATTATTTTGTGGTTGTGTGGAGCCCACACCCAAATTAAAACTCACTTCTCTCTCATTTGATGCAGCTTCTGTTTTGTTTTTTCTTCTTCTTTTGTCCTTTTCGGGCTTCTTTGCTACTTTCTTCATTTAACGATTAATTATTTTATTTTATTTCATTTTCTTGCCTTTATTTTTCTCATTCATTTATATTAAAAAAAAAAAAAAAAATAGTTTATGTTAGTTTTTCAATGGCGTGGAAATGAGTTAGCGTGTGATAAAACCCATAATAAGTTCTACCACTGTGGATGCTCTAAGTAGCCTAAGCACGTAAATTGATCACATTTTTTCTTTGGAGGAACCGTTGCTAAACTATACCCTAAGGATGTACTTTAACTAATACCTTCTCTTCTACGTCCTAAAATAATCTTTCATTAACTATTCAAATATTTTAAGAATATAAATATTTGTTTTATTGGTCATGTTTAACATGTGCACTTTTAAGCGTAAATTTTAAAAATGAATAATTTTTTTTAAGACAATGAAAAATAGCAAATGAAAAGATTATTTTCAGATAAAAACGGTGGTGGCTATTGCCACTACAATTTTTGATTATCCACTACATGCATCAAATTTTTAATTAATCAAACAATATTATGACACAATTGCCCTTAAATTCATCTTATTTAAATTAAAAATAGACTTCCAATGTTATCATTTAATTTATAGCTCTTTGGATTTCATTGTTTATTTATAGTTTTTCAAAATCAATTAAGACGCATGATTAAGAAAGCAAATCTATATATATATATATATATATTAAAGTTGGCCAAAAGAGCTATGGTATTGACATGTGGACAAACAATGGAGAAAGCTTGCATTTGGAGAAGCCACATCAACAACATACTAATAAATAAGTGACTTTTTATTTTCTTTTCATTAGCTAATACTATTAGCTAATAATAATAGTTACTAAAAAGGGTAACTATAATAGTTAAGTATTACTATTATTAGTAATAGTTAACTATAATAGTTAACCATTAGTTAACTATTACTCTTATTAGTAATAGTTACTATTATAGTTAACTATATTAGTTAACTATTACTATTAATAGTATTAGCTAACAATATTAGTTACAATACAAGTTAAATATTACTATTAATAGTATTAGTTAACTATAATAGTTACTATTATAGTTAACTATATTAGTTAACTATTATTATTAATAGTATTAGTTAACAATATTAGTTACAATACAAGTTAAATATTACTATTAATAGTATTAGTTAACTATAATAGTTACTATATTAGTTAACTATTACTATTAATAGTATTAGTTAACTATAATAGTTACTATATAGTTAATTATTACTATTAATAGTATTAGTTAACCATAATAGCTACTTTATAAGTTATTTTTTACTATTAATAGTATTAGTTAACTATAATAGGCTACATACATTAACTATTACTATTATTAGTATTAGTTAATTATAATAGTTATTATATAAGTTAGATTATTATTTTTTAATATTAATTAATCATAATAGTTACTATATCAATTAACTATTACTATTAATAATATTATTTTATTATAATAATTATATTAAAAATTATTATTATATAGACTAATCATTGCTATTAATATATATATATTAACTATTACTATCAATGGTATTAATTAATTATAATAGTTATTATAATAATAGTAATCATATAGATTAATTTTTATTATTAATAGTATTAGTTAAAATGATGATTACTATATTAGTTAACTATAGTTAAAATATTTTTTAAGACATAGTATTGGTTTCCCGTGCAGAGCACAGGTTACCCGCTAGTTATTTCTTATGTACAGTAATAAAAAATAAGTAGCTAAAAGAAAGTCAACAAAAAAAATCATATACAATTGAAAATTATATATATCACTTGAGTTATATTTTTCTAAAAGTACTCGCTCCGTCTCGGTTTAAAGCTATTAGTTTGACTTTGAACGCTTAAGAAACTAATGCAAAAAATAATAGAAATGGGTCAAACAAATGTAGGGAGTTGAGACAAACCAAAAAAGAAAATAGAACTTTAAGTTAGGACGGAGAGAGAATCTACTTGTGATATAAAAAAAAAAAAGAAGAAAGAGTAATCATAGTTTTTTAAATAAATAGAATGTTTTATTGAAAGATACATAATAGTTATTATTTTTTTGCAAAAAATAGTTTTTTTTTATTATGTTATAATCATAGAACCCGTGTCATCCTTGTTTATTTAATGGAAAGCGGGGAAAAAATGAAATCTAAAATACTTTGTTACATCTGTTTATTTTGATTTTCTACTTTGTGCAAAAAAAAAAAAATTGTATTCTAAATCATGGCTCATAAATTGATTTTCAAAACCACAAGTAAATTCAAAGAATTATATAATAAATAATAACGTTGGAAAGTTGTTTTTATTTAAAGGAAGATGTATTTAAGGGCAATTGTGTCATATGCTAATTCATTAATTAAAACCTTAATAAATGTAGTGGATAATCAAAAATTGTAGTGGCATAGCTACTCCCTAAAAAGAGTAATTAATTGATGTTGTCAAATACGGATACAGTCTCTCGATTGCTCCGTTCCTATACCATATGAGAAAATAATAAAAAAGATATTTCTTCTATCTCAAAATACTTTTAGTTTTAAGATTTTCACATACTCCCTCTGTCCCGCTCGACTTAGGACGATTTTCCATTTTGGGCGTCCCACTCGACTTAGGACGGCCCAAAATGGAAGCATCCACAGTGGTAGAACTTATTATGGGTTTTATCACACGCTAGCTCATTTCCACGTCATTGAAAAACTAACTTAACTCATTTTCTTTTTTACTCTACAATGGTTGGTACTATTAATGGAGTTTTAAAATAGACCCACTACATACTTTACCAAAATTATCATTTCATTTATTTCTATTAAACATTCTAAAATAGTTAGATTCCTAAATTTAAATTTACATTGAAAGTAATTTATTAATACATATGAAAAATATTTTAATTTTAAATTTAATAACCTTTATTAAAATACATATTATTAGAATAAGTACATAAACTATTTTTAAAATATTATTAATTTTTTTTTTTAATATAAATGAATGAGAAAAATAAAGGCAAGAAAATGAAAAAAATAATAATTAATCGTTAAATGAAGAAAGTAGCAAAGAAGCCCGAAAAGGACAAAAGAAGAAAAAAAAACAAAACAGAAGCTGCATCAAATGAGAGAGAAGTGAGTTTTAATTGACAAAAACTTACGTGCGACCTCCTATACCCGTCTCATCCATGAGACGGGTCGGATTTTGACCCACCCGCCCGACCCACTGAACCGGCTCCAGGACCCAGGGGTCGAACCTGCCACATGGCAGCCTCTCATAGGCCAAAAAAAAAAAAAAAAATATTTTATATATATATTTTTTTGTTTTTTTTTCGGTTTGTGAAAAGTAATAGTTACTATAACATAATGTAATGATTGTATGCATATAAAGTAACAGTTTGTATACATTAAAGTAATACATATATACAGAAAAGTAATAGTGTTATTTTCTATCTTTTCTTCGTTTGCTAAAAGTAATACTTATTATAACTAAAATGTAACAAACGTGTTATCTATATGTAATAGTATTTGTACATAATTGTACCACATATGTATAGATATCTATATGTTTTCAAACAATAAGTTACAATGGGTTCAAATTTATCATGATACATGTAAAAGTATTACATTATCCATAGAAATCTGTTACAATTTCATCTATCAAAGTGTTACATTTACTTGTATAAACTATTACATCCATATACATAAGTTATTATTTTTCAAATGTTATTTTTTTTTAAAAAAATAAAATCAAAATACACATTATTTTACATTTTAGCTAAAGCACTATTATATTTCAGCATAGATGATAATTACATTTAGATATTGTTTGGGTTACATGTAATTATAGTTAGTATTACATTTGGAAAAATGGGTAAAAACGAGCTTTTGTTTTTTTTAAACATGTATTACGTTTACTTATGAACACTGTTACTTTATATGTATACAGTCATTACATTAAGAGATGGTAACTATTACTTTAGCTAAACCACTGAAAAGCCGAAAAAAATATAATTAAAAAAAAAAAAACGGACCAATGATGGGCTGCCACGTGGCGGGTCATGCCCATGGGTCATGGGGCGACCCGTCTCATACATGAGACGGATCCCCATGTTCTCATGGGAGACCACCTCGTTTTAATTTGGGTGTGGGTTCCACACAACCACAAAATAATCGTGTCTAAAAAGGAGTGATTTCTTTCTTTGAGAACTGACACGCATAGCCACAATGGGAAGGAATTTTTTTGAAGGGGATCGACATCCACAATTAACACCATTGTGGATGCCCTTAGCATTCACAATGAGAGTTTAGGAGCTTTTTATTTTTTTATGAAAAACCTTTTAAGAGTTTTTTTCACTATTGTGGCATTTTTTTAAAGAGCTCTTTATTAAGGATTAGCTTTTTGTAGAAAAAAAACTCTTAAAAACCTCATTTTAAGAACACTAGCATTAATTTTCACTATTTTTTCATGTTATAAAAATATCTCTACTATATAAAAAGAGCTCTATCATTGCCAGAAAAAATTTAAGCTTTCTATTTGGTGATTTTATGAAGATGTGGCATAAGGAAGCCATTAAAAAAAAAAAAAAAAAAAAAAAAAAAAAAAAAACTACTCCCTACATCCAAACTCACTTGAAACTTATTTTCATTTTAATCTGTCCCAACTCACTTGAGACCTCACAAAATAGCTAACTTTTAATAATAATATTGATTATACATCAGCACTCATTCTCTCTCTTCATTTTACATCATTCAATTTATTCAACAAACACTACTATTTATTACACTCATTATCTTTCTTCATTTCTATCACATATTTTATGTGCTTTATTTTTTTTTCCTTAGTTATTATGCCCACCTCTTAAGTCTCAAGTGAGGTGGGACGGAGGGAGTATATATGCTTTTAAGAGGGATATCTCAAAAGTAAGAATGTAATCAATTTAATCGTGAACATCTTTGGATTAATAATTTTTATATTTTGATTTTATGGTTAGCTGCGGATGGATGGGAAATATTAAAGTTACGAAAGATGACTATAAAATGTGGTCTATAAAATGAGGTGTCATGATTGTGTTGGTGTTTTTAATTGGAGTGTGTCGGGTCCACTATCAATGTAACCAATGAAATATCTCCACCATATCTTATATTTTTTTATTTTGTAAACTTATTTTGTAAAGCTAGCATCTACTTTGGTGTTGCTTATTTTAATACTAGTTGTTTTTCAATAATGGTTGTTTTCAAAGTTTTATACCCACTTTACTCTTTGAACGTAGTTGTTTCTTCGTATTCCTTTTTTAATGTTCTTGCCGACACATTTAATAATCTACTCCCTTCCCTCCGTCTCTCTTTAATCTACAAAAAATACTCTTTTGGTTGTCCCACTTTAATTTACAAAGACTTAAAATGGAAATGTTTTAATACTTTTAAAATAATGAGACTCACTTGTCATACTCACAACAACTATCCACTTACTATTCTCTACCCCACTTTCCCTCTCCTACCCAACTATCTATACTCACAACACATCAATTTTTTCTCTTTTCTCCTTAATTAATGTGCCCAACCTAATTTTTGTAAGTTAAAGAGGGACGGAGAGAGTATACACTTCATCCAACCTGCAAAATGACTTGGGACCATTTAATTTCAATTAAAATAATGAATAAATAGTAGGAACGTGTACTCTCTCCGTCCTCAGATTTCCGTCCTCAGATATGCTTAAAAAATTATGAAAATCATTTTAACTATATTTTAGTGTTCCAATCATTTAGACAATTTTAAATGGTAACTTTATAATCCCTCCATCATAATTTTAAGTGCTATTTTAATTTTACGGACGTTTCCGTCGGTATTACTTACGGAATAATTCGTAAGTCTTAATTCCGTCAGTACACTGTAGATATTACTTACGGACATGGTCCGTAACTAATACAGACGGAAACTTCCGTAAGTAATTTCACTTACCGTTGGTAATATATAAAATTGAATTTTTTAGGTTCCCGATCTGACAAAGGTTGTTTTCCGTCACTAACTGATGCAGTTCCGTCACTATTACTTACGGAATCAATCCGTGGATAATTTTCCGTGGGTAATGAGCGCTTTTCTAGTAGTGTATATCTACCGCACTCATACCTACCGCATACCATCCTACCGCATTCTAACCTACCGCACTATCTCATTCAAAAACAACTCTAACTTGTTTCATCGAAAACTTCCGCTGTGCATTTTATGTCACGCCCCGGAAAATACTAAAATCCATAAACATAAATTTTTTATAATATACATCTCTAAAATACAAAATGCCAAACCGGGCGCGTGAATTCAACTATGAAACCAATACCATCAAACAACACCTCAACGAGATTATAACTCGGAGACTAGAAACAAACGCGGAAGCAAGAACAACTATTAACAAAAATACCCAAAGTGCAACCGTATATACAAAATACTGAACGACTACGAACCCACAATAATATGCATAAAGGCTCCGAAGAGCAACTATCCCAAATGCGATCAACCTGCTCAGAAGATTCCCGCTACAACGGACCTCATAACGCTACCACTTGCTTTCCTGGGGGGGGGTTAAGGAAAACAGAGATAAAAGAAACGGGGTGAGATAAAATCTCAGTAAGTTACTAAATGCATCTACATGGCATAATATCATGCAAATCAATTATATAACTGAGCAAGTAAATCATATAACAACAAATGAGAAAGCTCCCTATCGCCAACCGTCCCATACCAGTTGGAAATAACGACTAACTCATCATGCAGCACATAAGACTGAAATAAACACGTTACAAAGGATATTGAGCCAAGGTTTAAACCAAAGGATATAACAATTGCTGCGCAGCTTGAACCAATTCCAATCAACCAATCTTCGTGTTAGCATAAACAGCTGAAGACATCCAATCAACGTAGCAGCATAAGAGCTGAAGGAAACCAATCAACCCATCTTCATAGTAGCATAATAGCTGAAGAGAAAACCCCGGTACCAGAACCAATAACAACAAGGGGATGATGACACACAGTCAAAGCCCAAAACCAATAGCTATAATGCTCACAAAGGGGCTAGCTCATCTCACATCCAAGGCCAATCTGGAGGAGGGTAATAACGGGGCAAAACAATGGTCAAGAATTATAATGGACTCAGCTCATTGCCATTATAATCTTTCGCATCGCCCGAAACACACAAATACCAGCTGGACTTTCAAATAAATGCTAAGTAATAAATACTAGCTCGATAAACAACCAAAGATTCCAAAGTAGGGAACCATACCAATTAATCACCATAAAGATACAAACGATTACTCATGAAGAGTTCAACAACAATGAACACAAGAAGTTTCTCATAAAAGAATCCAACAACGATAAACGAGATTGCTCATAGAGAGCCCAACTACACTGACCATCAAAACATGATGACTCCAAGATAAGGCACATACCAAACACATCCTAAAGATGATACTCACAAGTTACTCATAAAGAGCACAACCCAAACGGTCGCTCACAAATAGTACAATGACTATTACCAAAATTTCCCTAAACGTTTACTCATAAAGATATACTAGGACTATGAACTCAACCATCTCATCGCACCTGGAATTCCAAAGTAGGAAATCAGAATGAGTACACCTTAAGGTTAATCAAACCGTAGGTACCCAATTGCCAATTCACGCTTTACCTCCGTTCATAACGAACCAATTCTAAACACCCCAGACGAATCCAAAAGGTTACACTTATTAGAATATGATCACGACCGGACCAAACCCTACACTTTGGTGTTCAACAACAACCCTCTAGGAACTATAAGACATTGCCTAAACCTAGTCCAAGTCTTATCCTAAAATCAATTCGATCAGTGAAATAACTTTCAATTAAAGGATCTCAAAGTAGGGAATCCTCAAATACATCACAAAGGTGATCACAACAACTCAACCAAGTTACTCAATTGGATTTGTAAAACTTGATCACAATGGATCGACACAACTCCTCTTAACCTCAAACACCCAATAAAATCCCGAAATATAAAGCTTAGAAATTAACCAACAACCTATCCCATATTTTAGTACTCGAATAGAGCTTCGAAACGATAGTTTACATGCCTAAAACGGAGTCCGGACGAAGAAGTTATGGCCTCCGGAAGATCGAACGTAAAGCGGACAAATTGCAAAAGAAGAGGGTGCGCGCGCCCCCTAAAAAAAGGGTGCGCGCGGCGCCCCCTTTGATCAGAAGGAAAAGTGACAAAAAGGGGTAGAAGGGTGCGCATGCCCCCTCTCAAAGGGTGCGCGCGCCCCCTAGCGTGATTCAGCCATTTTCTGCAGATTTCCTGGGTTTACGAATTTTATACCCAAAATCTTCAATACAACTCACAAACTAACACTTATATAAGCATACCAAAGCACTAGGACCACTTATAAGTCTAAAACAACTCACATAACATCATTTAAACAACCCAAACCAATGGATGATTCAAACACCAAAATTTTACAAAAATGGATAAATTACAAATAAATTCCAAATCAACCAAAGAAGCCATATATATCAACTAGAGCATCAATGGAGTTAAAGATGAACATTTTTAGCATAAATGGGGGAAAGTAACTTACCCGGATTTTATCAAAGTTGACGGAATTCGAAATTTCTTTGCTCTACACGATCCTATCGACGATCTAAATATTTTTCATAAAATGAGCAATAAGAAATAGAGAGAGAAAGATGATCAAAATGAAGAGAGAATGAGGAGAAGAAACTTACCTTCAATGGAGGAGAGAGAGAGAAGAGTGTGTGTGTGTGTGTGCAGGAGAAAGTGAGGGAGAAGGGGGGAGTAGGGAGGGAGTAAATAGAATTATTTTCAAATCTTACACCTAGGCCCCCTCTAGACCCAACTAAGAATCATTAAACCCATTTTCCCCACTATCAATTAAGACCCACTAACTCCACACTAGCACAATTGATCAAGTAAAACTGCTAGTCATAAAATATTATGAAACACAAAATGCACACATAATTATTTAAATAAATAAACAATTTAAATAAATAAATAAGAAATAAATAAATAATTAAATATTTATTACTAAGAAGATAGAGACGGGTTTTCGGGTCGTTACAATCTACCCTCCTTAAAAAGAATTCGCCCGCGAATTCACTCATCAAAATCACAACGCGCGGTCATAATGAGGCGACAAAATATCAATTCGCATAAAGCACTCATAACCTCTATCAAGTACCAATTAAATATTTCATACATCGCCCCCACGACTCAAATAAACCAACACATTTGAACACATACGCATCTCAAGTATACTCATATCAAACATCCTAAAGTTAACTTCCTCTTTCATCCCGAATTTCAAATTCTCAAGACTATCACTTGTTCACCAATTCTAAGACATAGCTGATTCGATCCTGATTAGCATTACGCTCTCCATCAACCCTTAAATCATCAACATCCATAAGTTTTACTTTTCCGGTTCATCCGCACGCATTGACGATCTACACATCAACCCACGTAATCATACTACTACCCGAATAAATAAGAGAAGGAATAGGGCTAACGATTATTGTCACCCAAAGACTCAATGATGTACTCAAAAATTTACCGTCATCAACTATCCGATCACATGAGATTCCACTACCACACTCACTTCCTCATGAGATAAAACATAATACAGTCATAATCTTTGAATTTCTCAACTACTTGCATTACCTCATACTTAGTTTTCTAAGGAGTTATATCCACCAACTCTTGATAGTCTGTCATCAACGTTTCAACTTGGTCCCAAAATAGACTAAAATATATAATCCGCTAAGGCAATATCAACAGAATCACCACCAATCCCAAATCATAGATAGTTCCATTTATTAAGCGTTACTCCTCGAAACATATACAGATACTTTATCACCCAAAATCGTTACATACCTCCATCTCTATTTGGAAGCATCACTAGAGGTAATGGATTTATCAATTTTCGCTATAATGGAAAACTTAACATATCTCCAAGAAAACATAACACTGATCACACCTTTTAAGGTAACAGTGATACCAGCCCAAACCACGAAACTACATTAATACCGAAATTATTGTCATTACATTACTCCAATCCTTGAAAGTTTAAAACAGTTCCAAGTACTCAGTAGTTCGCAAACAATCCAAATTTTATCTTCAAAAGATTTCCTCTAACTCCCATTTAAGTTAATAATCCGTGCTTATATACCCAAATGAATTTTAACAAATTCTAAATCTTCAATGGCTAACCCAATTTAGACTTTCACGTATACATTTATTAACCCAATATTACTTATGCTCAACAGTATTACCAACATAATAATCCAATTAGCGAATAACATTTCAACTGACCAAATGCAAAATCATTGCATCCTTTAATATGCCCAAGTATCTATACCCAACTTCCTTTACACATCCTTAATCCGAACGAGAAACGCCACAAAGAAAAGATCCAGAACCATGTGACAACTGTTTAACCAAAACCCAAAATGCCTTTAATATAGCCCGAGAATTTCTTACCTTCTCAAAATGTGTCTAGTCCTTTAAACTTAGCGCGCTCACCATCATTAATGATTATAACTTCCACGATATACTCATAACTCATTTTGCTCTAACTCAACTACAGTCATGTACTAAAATGATTCCAAAAGTATCATAACTCAACTTCTTAATATGACCCATAATAAATTAAATATTTCCTCATACTAAACAATTCCGATGCACTCACGTAGATGTACTAAAAGTAAAGAAAAATCTCTTATCAAGAAATTCTCAAATAGAATCTTCAACTCTTTTAACCCAACCGATACTATATGTTCACTGGTTCACCTATCAGTATCGTAGCTTATATCAACTCATCATATAACCCAAGTTCCCTATCGATCGAACGACATATCGCACCCAGTATAAATTATACCCAAGATTTCAAAGTTAATATTGCCAACAGAGTAAGCTAACTTCCCAGCACAACCTTATAATGAAGATTTTCTGATTTTCAATATAGAAGCTGAACATTATATATATATACCTAGTATGCTTCTAAACAAAGTCAAACATACCAATATAGAAGTATTCACCACCTATCGATGGCACCCAAGAAATTCGTAACACATTGAAAGCTAGGCCATACTAACTCGTCAATACCCTGTATAGGTGACATAACCAAATCACCTTACCTCTATCAGTAGCAATCACGAAATTTTGTACTCCAGAATACACCTCAACATAAATCACTTAATGAGAACAAACATACGAATATAGCACAAGACATTTCCACTTTACGAAATAGGTATGTCTAAGCCTTCAAAACTCGAACTCTCGATTCCCAAGCCAACTAACCCCAATGGAACCAACACTATTGACACCAATCCTATAATTGATATACCACAAGAAAAGAAATCTCGACGTCAATATCACGACTCATAACTCAACCAACTTCTACCTTAACCTCGTCTTCCAAGAAAACTTAGTTTCCTAAACCGCTCAAAGTTATAACACCCAAGTATTGAACCCTATTCAATATCAGAGTTCTTATTCTCCTTCAAGATCTAAAACCATTGCTCTGATACCAACTGTCACGCCTCGGAAAATACTAAAATCCATAAACATAAAATTTTTATAATATACATCTCCAAAATACAAAATGCCAAACCGGGCGCGTGAATTCAACTATGAAACCAATACCATCAAACAACACCTCAACGGGATTATAACTCGGAGACTAGAAACAAACGCGGAAGCAAGAACAACTATTAACAAAAATACCCAAAGTGCAACCGTATATACAAAACACTGAACGACTACGAACCCACAATAATATGCATAAAGGCTCCGAAGAGCAACTATCCCAAATGCGATCAACCTGCTCAGAAGATTTCCGCTACATCGGACCTCACAACGCTACCACTTGCTTTCCTGGGGGGGTTAAGGAAAACAAAGATAAAAGAAACGGGGTGAGATAAAATCTCAGTAAGTTACTAAATGCATCTACATGGCATAATATCATGCAAATCAATTATATAACTGAGCAAGTAAATCATATAACAACAAATGAGAAAGCTCCCTATCACCAACCGTCCCATACCAGTTGGAAATAACGACTAACTCATCATGCAGAACATAAGACTGAAATAAACACGTTACAAAGTATACTGAGCCAAGGTTTAAACCAAAGGATATAACAATTGCTGCGCAGCTTGAACCAATTCCAATCAACCAATCTTCGTGTTAGCATAAACAGCTGAAGACATCCAATCAACGTAGCAGCATAAGAGCTGAAGGAAACCAATCAACCCATCCTCATAGTAGCATAATAGCTGAAGAGAAAACCCCGGTACCGGAACCAATAACAACAAGGGGACAATGACACACAGTCAAAGCCCAAAACCAATAGCTATAATGCTCACAAAGGGGCTAGCTCATCTCACATCCAAGGCCAATCTGGAGGAGGGTAATAATGGGGCAAAACAATGGTCAAGAATTATAATGGACTCAGCTCATTGCCATTATAATCTTTCGCATCGCCCGAAACACACAAATACCAGCTGGACTTTCAAATAAATGCTAAGTAATAAATACTAGCTCAATAAACAACCAAAGATTCCAAAGTAGGGAACCATACCAATTAATCACCATAAAGATACAAACGATTACTCATGAAGAGTTCAACAACAATGAACACAAGAAGTTTCTCATAAAAGAATCCAACAACGATAAACGAGATTGCTCATAGAGAGCCCAACTACACTGACCATCAAAACATGATGACTCTAAGATAAGGCTGTTGGTAGTGGTGCCCTAGGCACGTTTGATAAACGTTGTAATTGTTATCATTTATTTCATATCAATAAAGAGATGTTTTGATTATTATTGTTGTTCATGTTTACTTATAATAATCTCCGTCCCTAGTATTTGTTGAAGCACTAGTATAAAGGCTAAATGATCATGGGATGATCATGTTAGATTTATGGGTACTTGTTTGGAACAAGGTACTGGACATGACCCGATTTATAAGATTTATGTCATGGTCTATGTCATACATATATCTCATATTAGTTATGTCATTTGAATCCTTAGACATGAAGTTATTATAGTCTTCCACTTGATGAACATTATGTTTGACATATTCAAACGCTACTTTTAACCGAGTAGTTATAAAGGGTATGATTGGTATAATCGGATTCATGTAGGGAAGAATAATAAGCTAAATGGATTTGTCCCTCTTCGGAGAGATGTCAAGCTTAGGCCTCTCGTAGGAATGATGTTGATGAAATATTCGGCCGGACTCAAATGAATTGATTGGATCAATGTCATTTGGATTATCAACATATTCGGAATCGAGAAAGTATTGAACAAAACAAGTTGACTCTTTGACCATGACTTGTGTTCAATGATATCGTGGACAAAAGGATTATGACATATTCTAAAGGAATGCGAACTTGTATCTAGTTATACTATTTGGGTAGGTATGACGGTTTGCTAGAACCTAATCATATCTTTTGGTTTCATGTTTGAACACATTGCCAACTTGGTATAATCCTAGAGGGTCACACACAATAGAACGAATCTTTAAAAGGACTACATTGGAATTTTGGAAATTCTGGACTTTCTGGGGAAGTGGGCGACCGCACAGTATGGACTGGGCGGCCGCACACTTAGCTCAGTTTTTGTACCAGTTTTGTTTCAGATAGTTGTGCGACCGCACAAAGGCTTTTGGGCGGCCGCACAGTACTGTCGGGTGGCAGATTCCTAATTTGATTAGGAAACGAATTTTGGACGGATTTTGACATAAGTTTCCTATTTGGAATAGGTCATACTTGTGTATAAAAGACCAAATTCGGCCAGCACTCTACGCTAATGATTTTGTGAGTCTCAAAGAGTTTGAGAGGGTTTATTTTGTTCTAAGACATTCTTGGTTGAAGAGCAAAATATTACACAAAATAAATTCCATATAGTTCTTTTGATTGTGAAAAAGTGTTTCACAATTTGGTCTAGCAACCAAGATCAAAGAAGCTCCTTTGATATTCGTTCGAAGTGTGGATACCGCTAGAGGGTGAAAATCATCATCTTCAAAGTTCGTGTTCAAGCTTTGTGATCGTGATCAAATCTTCAAACCTCCACCAAAGACCAAGAGAATTTGATAGCCATCAAGGGTTAGTTTATTCCTTTATTCTTATGTTGTATTTGATTTAATCATATGAACGGATCCATAGCTTTGGGTTTCAAAATTTTAAATGCTAAATTCCGCTGCGCATGTGTGATCGAAACCCAACAGTGGTATCAGAGCCCCGTTCATGTTGATTATATCAATACCTAGATCATGTTATGTGTATATAAATTGTTTATGTGCCTTGCATGATATGAATATTGGAATATGTGATGTTTATGTGTTATGTGATTTTATGTGGTTTATTGTTTTGCAACTTTAATCGCACGATTCAATCGCAATAAATAAATTATGGTGGATTCAGAATTGTTGATTATTAATTTTTGATTGGATCAAAGTTTTAATAATCGGGAAAAACAATTTTGAGACAAAATTTTCGAACTTTGAAAATTCTGCACATTCTGATGGAACCGGGCGACCGCACAAAACGCCTTGGGCGGCCGCAGAGTTTTGGGCGACCGCACAGGGGTTTTTGGGCGGCCGCACAAGGGGATCAGAAGGTCTGATTTTGGTTGAAAAACAGAATCTGGAATTTTTCAAAAATTCAACAAAACCAGTAACAGAACCAGTCCAGACTTGCTGATCTGAAATGGGTCTTGGGTAGTTGGTTTGTGTGTGGATTTTGGGGTTTGATTTTCCTATTTGTTTTAGTCTTGTGATTCCTAGATTGGTTCAAGTTTTGGATGGCTAATCTGCGTTCATCGAGATTGTGTTTCCCAAAATTGATCGCAATCAAAGTTTCAAAGATAAAACGAAGTTAGAATTATGAAGAGTTCATAATTGCTAAAATTGAGAAACAAAGTTCTTGATTCGATGATTGGAGATCCATGTGGAATTGTGAATGCAATTGGCCTACGTTCATCGAGACCATCTATTGCTTAGTTTCGGCCACATGGACTACTTTCTTGGTCTCTTGAATTAGTGCGGGATTGTGGTTGCCTAATGGCTTAGTTCGACCGCACTTCTTGTTGTCTTGATTTGGAGATAATGACCAAAGTTGAAATAGTCTCATCCTCATAATTATAGAGAAACTAATAACACATAAATACCATGCTTAAATTAATGGGGATTAATTTAGTGGCTAAACTTGATGTGTAACATGTTTATATTATGTGCTCATAAATGTGTTATATGCTATATGTGATGAACCTTCAAAGAAAGTTTTAAGTCTTTTATTGCCATGCCATGATTAAAACACTTGTTAGTACATGAGTGATTTTAATGTAGATTCGCCCTAGCGAGGTGCATTAAATTTATTTATGTATGAGCAAGATAGATAATGTGGGCACGCCCTAGCGGGACACATTAACTATGCGTTTAAAATGGTTAGACTTAATTGGGCGTCAAAACAGTTTTGGGCCTAGGCAAAGATGAGGTTTAACATGCTTTTTGAAATTGGATTTCTTAAAGAATCTCATAAAAGGAACTAAGAGTCATATGAGATATGATTGACAAGAGTTGTCTACCTAATTAGTTTGATTTTGTGTAATCCGCCTTAGCGGACTTGAAATTAAATTAAAGTTGGATCTTAACCCATTTAAATTATATTATACATTGGATGTATAAGAAGGTTATATAATTTAGTGGGAGTATTTTGTTTGAAAAAATACATTATTTATCTCTTTAATGAAAATCGGTACTTATTAAATTTTGGAAATTTTGCATATTTGTAGATAATGACTAATAACACTCAATCAATGTCGTTGCGATCAATCCTTGAGAAGGATAAGCTCGAAGAGAATGGTACCAACTTTATGGATTGGATCCGTAGCATAAGAATCATTCTTAGGCAAGAAGATAAGTTGTACATTCTCGATGGGCCTCTCCCCGCTGAACCACCGCCTACTGCCCCTAGGGTAGAAAGAGACAATTACAAGAAACATCGTAATGATTCTAGAGATGTAAGTTGTCTCATGCTTGCTGCTATGTGTTCAAAACTTCAACAAAGTTTGGAACATTTGGAAGCCTATGAGATAGGCGTGGAGTTGAGAACCATGTTTCAAGAGCAAGCTAGGCAAGAGAGGTACAAGACCATTGTTGCATTCACTACTAGTAAAATGAATGAAGGGCAACAAGTGAGTCCTCACTTTCTTAAAATGAAAGGTTATGTAGAGCACCTTGAGAAACTTGGCTATCCAATCCCATTGGAGCTAGCCACGGATCTCATTCTTAATTCATTGCCCAAAAGTTATAATCAGTTTGTAATGAATTATAACATGCATGGAATGGATAAGAATCTCTCTGAGTTGCATGGGATGCTCAAAACTGCAGAGATGAAAATTGTGGAGAAAGGTTCTCCCGTGCTCTTGGTTCATGATGGGAAGAAGCCTGGTGCCAAAGGCAAAGGTAAGGAAAAAGTTGTCAAACCCAAGATAAGCAAGGCAAAGGTTGCCAAGGCTTCTGAGGCAAAACCCGATTCACAAAAGGATGCAATTTGTTTCCATTGTCAAGAAATTGGTCATTGGAAACGTAATTGCAAGGCTTTCTTGGAAGAGAAAAAGAAGAAGAAGAGCAGCAAGGCTGCGTCGACTTCAGGTATCTATATGATAGATATTCTCCTTTCTACCACTGATTCTTGGGTATTGGATACCGGATGTGGTTCTCACATTTGTCTAAATGTGCAGGGACTAAAGAATAGGAGACTGCTTAAAGAAGGTGAAGTAGATCTACGCGTGGAGAATGGAGCAAGAGTTGCTGCATTAGCCGTAGGGACTTATGAAGTCACTTTAGCTTCCGGATTAATTCTTGTTTTGAACAATTGTTATTATGTTCCGGATTTAAGCAGAAATATTATTTCAATTTCTTGTTTGGATAATGAAGGTTTTAAGTTTCTTATTGAGAATAAGAAATTTTCTATTTATTTAAATGATGTGCTTTATGGTATTGCTAATTCATTTAATGGCCTTTATATCTTGGATGTCAAGAATGAAAATAATGACAATGTCTATCATGTAAATAAGAAATCTAAACCTAATGATGTAAATCATACCTATTTATGGCATTGCCGTCTTGGTCATATTAATGAGAAGCGTATCTCAAAACCCCATGGGGACGGACTTTTAGGTTCATATGACTTAGAGTCATATGATACTTGTGAGTCGTGTCTTCTTGGAAAAATGACTAAGACACCTTTTACCAAGCTGGGTGAGAGGGCAAGCGACTTATTGGGGTTGATACATTCCGATGTATGCGGACCATTAAGTAGCAATGCTAGGGGAGGATTTCAATACTTCATAACCTTCACTGATGATTATAGTAGATTTGGGTATGTTTACCTAATGAAACATAAAAGTGAAGCATTCGAGATATTTAGAATATTTCAAAATGAAGTAGAAAAACAACTTGGCAAAAGTATAAAGGCACTTCGATCAGATCGAGGTGGTGAATACTTAAGTCAAGAATTTGATGATCATCTAAAGAATTGTGGAATAGTTTCACAATTGACTCCACCCGGAACACCACAATGGAATGGTGTGTCCGAGAGGAGGAATCAGACTTTGTTAGACATGGTTCGATCAATGATGAGTCAAGTTGATCTTCCAATATCCTTTTGGGGTTACGCCCTAGAAACCGCTGCTTTCACACTAAATCAAGTTCCAAATAAATCAGTTCCAAAGACTCCATATGAGATGTGGAGTGGAAAGAAACCTAGTTTATCTTTCATGAGGATTTGGGGTTGCGAAGTTTATGTCAAGAGACTTATCTCTGACAAACTAGCACACAAATCCGATAAATGTATTTTCGTGGGATATCCTAAGGAAACTAAAGGATATTACTTTTACAACCGTAAGGACAACAAAGTGTTTGTTGCCCGAACTGGTATCTTTCTCGAGAAAGAGTTTCTCTCCAAAGAAATCAGTGGGAGTAAAATAAATCTTGAAGAAATTCGAGACCCAGAAAATAACATTGAACCAATAGTGGAACAAGAACAAGAACCACAAGGAGTTGTGGAAACTGTTCAGAATACACAAGCGACTCGCAGATCTAGTAGGTTACGATCCGAGCCTGAGAGATATGGATTTCTCGTAACGGATAGTAATGAGGTAGAAATCATTGAGAATGATGAACCGTCAACCTACCAAGAGGCGATGTCCTCTCCTGATTCGGACAACTGGCTTGGAGCCATGGAATCCGAATTGCAATCCATGCAAGACAATCAAGTTTGGAATTTGATTGATGCGCCCGAAGGTGTAAAAACTATAGGATGCAAATGGGTCATCAAGAAGAAGACTGACATGGATGGGAAGGTGCATACTTACAAAGCTAGGCTTGTAGCGAAAGGTCATAGGCAAGTTCATGGTATTGACTATGATGAGACCTTTTCACCCGTAGCAATGATCAAGTCTATAAGAATTTTGCTTGCCATTGCCGCATATCATAACTATGAAATATGGCAGATGGACGTCAAAACCGCTTTCCTGAATGGAAAACTACAAGAGGATGTGTATATGACACAACCAGAAGGTTTTGAACAAAATTCTAAGGTATGCAAATTGCAAAGATCCATCTATGGATTGAAGCAAGCTTCTAGGAGTTGGAATCTCCGTTTTGATGAATCGGTCAAAGAGTTTGGTTTCATCAAGAACGAAGATGAGCCTTGTGTATACAAGAAGATTAGTGGGAGCATAGTGCTTTTCCTTGTTTTATACGTGGATGACATATTGCTCATTGGAAACGACATTCCTACACTTCAGTCTGTGAAGACTTGGTTAGGAAAGTGCTTCGCAATGAAAGATATGGGTGAAGCCGCATATATTCTTGGCATTAAGATCTATAGAGATAGATCAAGGAGGCTACTTGGTTTAAGCCAAAGTACATACATTGACAAGGTCATTAGAAGATTCCGTATGGAAAATTCTAAGAGAGGAACCTTGCCCGTGTTACATGGAGTTTCTCTAAGCAAGACTCAATGTCCTAAGACAAAAGATGAGCGTGAGAAAATGAATGATGTTCCATATGCTTCGGTAATTGGGTCCATCATGTATGCCATGATTTGTACTAGGCCGGATGTATCTTATGCTTTGAGCATGACAAGTAGATACCAATCCGACCCTGGCGAAAATTACTGGATAGCTGTAAAATCGATTCTTAAGTACTTGAGAAGAACTAAAGACTCGTTTTTGGTCTATGGAGGAATGGAAGATGATCTCGTTGTAAATGCTTACACGGATGCAAGCTTCCAAACCGACAAAGATGATAGCCGATCGCAATTGGGATTTGTGTTTATGTTAAATGGTGGAGCTGTAAGCTGGAAGAGTTCCAAGCAAAGTACAACCGCTGATTCTACAACAAAAGCTGAGTATATTGCTGCATCGGATGCTGCAAAGGAAGCTGTTTGGATTAAGAAGTTCATAACTGAACTTGAAGTGGTTCCTAGTATTGCTAATCCAATAGACCTTTATTGTGATAATAATGGTGCTATTTCTCAAGCAAAGGAACCAAGAGCACATCAGAAATCCAAACACATACTTAGGCGTTTTCATATCATTCGAGAGATCGTTGATAGGGGAGACGTAAATATATGCAGAGTACCTACTGATGACAATGTTGCGGACCCGCTAACAAAGGGACTTCCACAAGCTAAACATGATGGTCATGTTAGGTCCATGGGTATTAGATACATGGGAGATTGGGCCTAGGGCAAGTGGGAGATTGTTGGTAGTGGTGCCCTAGGCACGTTTGATAAACGTTGTAATTGTTATCATTTATTTCATATCAATAAAGAGATGTTTTGATTATTATTGTTGTTCATGTTTACTTATAATAATCTCCGTCCCTAGTATTTGTTGAAGCACTAGTATAAAGGCTAAATGATCATGGGATGATCATGTTAGATTTATGGGTACTTGTTTGGAACAAGGTACTGGACATGACCCGATTTATGAGATTTATGTCATGGTCTATGTCATACATATATCTCATATTAGTTATGTCATTTGAATCCTTAGACATGAAGTTATTATAGTCTTCCACTTGATGAATATTATGTTTGACATATTCAAACGCTACTTTTAACCGAGTAGTTATAAAGGGTATGATTGGTATAATCGGATTCACGTAGGGAAGAATAATAAGCTAAATGGATTTGTCCCTCTTCGGAGAGATGTCAAGCTTAGGCCTCTCGTAGGAATGATGTTGATGAAATGTTCGGCCGGACTCAAATGAATTGATTGGATCAATGTCATTTGTATTATCAACATATGCGGAATCGAGAAAGTATTGAACAAAACAAGTTGACTCTTTGACCATGACTTGTGTTCAATGATATCGTGGACAAAAGGATTATGACATATTCTAAAGGAATGCGAACTTGTATCTAGTTATACTATTTGGGTAGGTATGACGGTTTGCTAGAACCTAATCATATCTTATGGTTTCATGTTTGAACCCATTGCCAACTTAGTATAATCCTAGAGGGTCACACACAATAGAACGAATCTTTAAAAGGACTACATTGGAATTTTGGAAATTCTGGACTTTCTGGGGAAGTGGGCGACCGCACAGTATGGACTGGGCGGCCGCACACTTAGCTCAGTTTTTGTACCAGTTTTGTTTCAGATAGTTGTGCGAACGCACAGAGGCTTTTGGGTGGCCGCACAGTACTGTCGGGTGGCAGATTCCTAATTTGATTAGGAAACGAATTTTGGACGGATTTTGACATAAGTTTCCTATTTGGAATAGGTCATACTTGTGTATAAAAGACCAAATTCGGCCAGCACTCTACGCTAATGATTTTGTGAGTCTCAAAGAGTTTGAGAGAGGGTTTATTTTGTTCTAAGACATTCTTGGTTGAAGAACAAAATATTACACAAAATAAATTCCATATAGTTCTTTTGATTGTGAAAAAGTGTTTCACAATTTGGTCTAGCAACCAAGATCAAAGAAGCTCATTTGATATTCGTTCGAAGTGTGGATACCGCTAGAGGGTGAAAATCATCATCTTCAAAGTTCGTGTTCAAGCTTTGTGATCGTGATCAAATCTTCAAACCTCCATCAAAGACCAAGAGAATTTGATAGCCATCAAGGGTTAGTTTATTCCTTTATTCTTATGTTGTATTTGATTTAATCATATGAACGGATCCATGGCTTTGGGTTTCAAAATTTTAAATGCTAAATTCCGCTGCGCATGTGTGATCGAAAGCCAACAAAGGCACATACCAAACACATCCTAAAGATGATACTCACAAGTTACTCATAAAGAGCACAACCCAAACGGTCGCTCACAAATAGTACAATGACTATTACCAAAATTTCCCTAAACGTTTACTCATAAAGATATACTAGGACTATGAACTCAACCATCTCATCGCACCTGGAATTCCAAAGTAGGAAATCAGAATGAGTACACCTTAAGGTTAATCAAACCGTAGGTACCCAATTGCCAATTCACGCTTTACCTCCGTTCATAACGAACCAATTCTAAACACCCCAGACGAATCCAAAAGGTTACACTTATTAGAATATGATCACGACCGGACCAAACCCTACACTTTGGTGTTCAACAACAACCCTCTAGGTACTATAAGACATTGCCTAAACCTAGTCCAAGTCTTATCCTAAAATCAATTCGATCAGTGAAATAACTTTCAATTAAAGGATCTCAAAGTAGGGAATCCTCAAATACATCACAAAGGTGATCACAACAACTCAACCAAGTTACTCAATTGGATTTGTAAAACTTGATCACAATGGATCGACACAACTCCTCTTAACCTCAAACACCCAATAAAATCCCGAAATATAAAGCTTAGAACTTAACCAACAACCTATCCCATCTTTTAGTACTCGAATAGAGCTTCGAAACGATAGTTTACATGCCTAAAACGGAGTCCGGACGAAGAAGTTATGGCCTCCGGAAGATCGAACGTAAAGCGGACAAATTGCAAAAGAAGAGGGTGCGCGCGCCCCCTTTGATCAGAAGGAAAAGTGACAAAAAGGGGTAGAAGGGTGCGCACGCCCCCTCTCAAAGGGTGCGCGCGCCCCCTAGCGCGATTCAGCCATTTTCTGCAGATTTCCTGGGTTTACGAATTTTATACCCAAAATCTTCAATACTACTCACAAACTAACACTTATATAAGCATACCAAAGCACTAGGACCACTTATAAGTCTAAAACAACTCACATAACATCATTTAAACAACCCAAACCAATGGATGATTCAAACACCCAAATTTCACAAAAATGGATAAATTACAAATAAATTCCAAATCAACCAAAGAAGCCATATATATCAACTAGGGCATCAATGGAGTTAAAGATGAACATTTTTAGCATAAATGGAGGAAAGTAACTTACCCGGATTTTATCAAAGTTGACGGAATTCGAAATTTCTTTGCTCTACACGATCCTATCGACGATCTAAATATTTTTCATAAAATGAGCAATAAGAAATAGAGAGAGAAAGATGATCAAAATGAAGAGAGAAGGAGGAGAAGAAACTTACCTTCAATGGAGGAGAGAGAGAGAAGAGAGTGTGTGTGTGTGTGCAGAGAAAGTGGGGGAGAAGGGGGGAGTAGGGAGGGAGTAAATAGAATTATTTTCAAATCTTACACCTAGGCCCCCTCTAGACCCAACTAAGAATCATTAAACCCATTTTTCCCCACTATCAATTAAGACCCACTAACTCCACACTAGCACAAATGATCAAGTAAAATTGCTAGTCATAAAATATTATGAAACACAAAATGCACACATAATTATTTAAATAAATAAACAATTTAAATAAATAAATAAGAAATAAATAAATAATTAAATATTTATTACTAAGAAGATAGAGACGGGTTTTCGGGTCGTTACATTTTACACTTGACCGTGTGGTTTGTTATCGATCGCAAAATTCAAGTTGTAAGCATAAGGTTGAATTTTGAAAAAGGATTGAAATTTTAAATAGGCTATTCACCCCCCCCTCTAGCCTCTTTTCATACCCTTGTTGTGTCTTTGGGACCAACAACTGGGCTGCCCTCAAACTAGTTCTTCGTTATCTTGTGGGTACCTCCTCTCAATCCCTCTTGCTTCGTCGTTCGTCCTCCTTTAATGTTCATGCCTTCACTGATGCTGATTGGGCAGGAGACAAAGATTCTTTCCTCTCTACCACTGGTTATATTGTTTATTTGGGACGAAATCCGATCTCCTGGAGCTCTCGTAAACAACGTACTCTCGCTCGTTCCTCGACTGAAGCTGAATATCGGGCAGTAGCTGCCACTACTACCGAAATTATGTAGGTACAAAATCTTCTCAAGCAACTCTCCACCCCTTGCACACATACGCCGACCATCTTCTGTGACAACTTAGGAACTACATATGTTGCTGCTAATCCAAAGTTCCATTCCAAAATGAAACACCTTAGTCTCGATTATCACTTCGTTCGTGAACTTGTACAAAATGGGACACTTCGGGTATCACACATATCCAGTGGCAATCAATTGGCCGACACACTGACCAAACCTCTGGCTCGCGCTTCTTTTGATACTATTCTATCCAAGATTGGCCTCATCTCTCGACAGACCATCTTGCGGGGGCATGATAGAGATATTACAGAATCTCACTCTACTTCTAATACTTAGTCTCCTAAATTATGTACATATATAGTTTCCTTATTCAATTATGTAACTAGAGTAGGAATTGTATTTCCTTTATACTTGCTTAACTTGGTCTCCAAGTAACTCCTGTATATATACCTTTGATTTATGAATAATACACAAGTTTTCCAATTATCTCAATACTCTATTATGTAAATCCTACAAACCGATAATTTCTGATCCAGTATCGGTTTTGACTTAAAACTGAACCAAACCTAACCGAGCACACCCCTACCACCAATTAAATATAAAAATTATGATAAGTTTTCGGTACTTAGACAAAATTGAATGGTCCATATATGACAAAGTGAAAGTAGTCCTTCGTCTGTTTTCATAGAGATCTACTTCGTGTTGACATTAACACACCTGAACTGGTGGTGAAGGGAGGTCAACATTGAATTGGAATGAATTTCAGTTCAATAGTTTCCCATGTTAGTATTTTACTTAATATGGTCCACAAATAGATAAACAATATCCCATTAGTTATTATCAAATGAGTATAATGAGGTATCAGATAAATAAAATGGTGTAAATCATGTGACCATTTGATTAGCTGATAAGTTTTATCAAGTACATAGTAATCTTGATGGAAGATTATGATAAAGTTAAACAAGTGATAGGGTCCCTAACCTAGCCTATAAATAGCCTATGACTCCATCAGAAAAAGGCACGCTCAAACCAAAAGCAAAAAGCATAGGTTAGAAGTTCCTCTCATATTCTCTCTATAGGTACTAAGCAATCAAGGTGCTTGGATAACAATGGCTGGAGGTATATATATTTATTTCCGCTGCATTTTGTACTGTCAACAAAATGTTTTCCTACATTTGGTATCAGAGCCTACTTCAACCATGTTATTCAGTACATGTATTTTGGTTACATTGAAACATAATGCATAGTAGTATATTGTTTACTGCACTACAATTTTGAATGATGATGCATAAGGAAATGTACAATAGGATTGCATGAATGTATCTTGGGCAACTGCATCTCATATGCATTAAATAATGAAGCATCCTTGAACCAATAATTTAGTCAATTAGTGCGTACTACTGTACATGGAAATTTGCTTTTTATCCTATGATACTTTGATAGTCAAGACTGTATTAGAATATTTACTCCATTTCTTATAAGGTTGAACATGATTTATTTTTATTTTTATTTTAAAACCTTCTCTGTCAACATTGGAGTGGCAAATGGTATAAAGAAACTTCAATTATTTTAAGTATTTTATGCTGGTAATGTTTGATGTCATTGACTAAGGTTTTATATGATATGTACTTAAGAGTAGCCATAGCATCTTGAGTATGTAGTGTATAATAAAGTAAATCAATAACATCTAAATCGGGAAAATCACTTAAATATGCAACGTAGTGAGTCTTAAATATCAATTAATGCAACGTACTTCTGATTTTTGGAAATAGACAATGTAGTTACTTATTGTGTATCAAATAATGCAATGTACGAACAATTTAATGGATGGCGTTAAATTTGGCTAACAGAATGCTGACGTGGACGAGTTCAATGATAATATAACTATAACTCGTTAAATAATTAACGAATTCAGCTATATTTAACGATCATAAACCCACCACTATCCCCTTCCTTATTTCCCCTTCCCCTCACTCCTCCATACATTCTGACCCCAATTCCCCACCCCATCCCCACCACCCCCACCCAAACCAATTACCCACCACCCAACTTCCCCGCTCTCCCCTACCCCCATCAAACTCTCGTCTTCTTCTCTCTCTCCCCAGCCCATTCTTCTATTTCTGAAAATCGATGAAGATGGCCGGAATCGATGAAGATGAACTTGGCCGGAATCGATGAAGATGGCCGGAATCGATGAAGATGAACTTGGCCGGAATCGATGAAACCCAGGTCTAAGATCTCAAACTTATGGTTCAAAATTGCAGATTGTTTTTCGAAATTGCAGATTTATGGTTCGAAATTATAGATTTAAGTGGGTTTGTTTTTGGTGGAAGGGTTTCTCCATGAGTGGAGATAAAACAGAGATCAGATTTATGGTTCAATCTCTGTTTGGTGGAAGGGTTTATAGATTCGTTTAATCCATTGACGAATTGCAGATTGTGGAAAAGCTTGTTAGTTTTCTTGGAGGAGTAAACAAATTTCGTTAATTTCTTAACGAAATTTTACACTTTTACCCCCCCAAAATATCTGACTTTGTTAACCAAATAATATTTCATATGCCACGTCATGATTTCGTTAGGAATTTAACGTCGTTAATTTTAATTTTAGTACGTTGCATTATTTGATACAATTACTTCAAGTACGTTTCACAATGTAAGAAATCGCTACTACGTTGCATTAATTGATATAAATCAGACACTACGTTGCATAAATAGGTCGTTTGGCCAAATCTAAATTGCAGTTGGTTTGTTAATATGATTACTTTTACCCACAGGGAAGTATTTATATTGGTAAATCAGTTGGATTAAGATAATAAAATGAATACTAAGATTTTAATTTTTCTATGCCCACAGGTGTGAAAAATTAATCATTTTAGTACTTTGTTTTATTAGACTTATTAACAAAATCAAGTAAATTTGTATGCAGTATGCAACTTTTGCCCACAGGGAAGTTATAAATTTACTCACTGAATCTCACTTCATATGTTGATATATTTTTCCATGACAGCTGTTCCAATCAACGCTATCCTTGATGACAACTCTCGTGTTCCAATGTTGTGTGGTGAAAACTATTCTGATTGGAAAAAACAAATTCAGTTGACTCTTGGGTGCATGGATTTGGATTTGGCGCTCCGTGTGGATGAACCACCCATCCCTACGGAATCAAGTACGCCAACCCAGAAGGCTGATTATGAGCGGTGGGATCGATCTAATGGCTTAAGTTTAATGCTCATAAAGTCTCGCATCAACAAAGGCATTCGCGGTTCTATCCCCGATTGTGATAAGGCTGGGGCTTACATGAAAGCTATTGAAGAGAAATTTGTAAGCTCTGACAAGGCATTAGCAAGTACCCTTATGAACAAGCTTTCGAGCATGAGGCATGACAAAAGAAAGGGTGTGCGTGAGCACATTATGGAGATGAGGGATATTGCTGCAAAACTGAAGTCCCTTGATGTTGGGTTTACCGAGTCATTTCTTGTGCAATTCATTCTCAACTCTCTTCCTCAAGAATATGGTCCATTCAAAATCTCCTATAATACACATAAAGAAAAGTGGTCCATTAATGAACTTTTGACCATGTGTGTTCAAGAGGAGGGGAGACTCAAACATGAGGTACCTGAAAGTGCTTGCTTGGTCACTCATGATAAGGAGAATGCAAAGGGAGGCAATCGCAACCTTGGCACCAAAGGTGTTCAAATGCAGAAAAAAGGCAAAAAGATGATTAAGTGTTTTTTCTGCAAGAAAGATGGACACATGAAGAAGGAGTGCCACAAGTATAAGAAATGGCTGGAAAAGAAAGGTAACATTTCATTTGTGTGTTATGAGTCTTGCTTTATTGAAGCTCCTAACAATACTTGGTGGATTGACTCTGGTTCTACTATTCACATTGCCAATAATATGCAGGGCTTTCTAAACCAGAGGAAACCAGTGGGAAGTGAACAAGGCATCTATTCCGGCAACCGGATGCGTTCACAAGTGGAAGCAGTAGGCACTTATAGATTAGTTTTAAAATCAGGTTTTTATTTAGATTTAGAAAACACTTTTTATGTTCCTTCTTTTTCTAGAAACTTAGTTTCAGTTTCAAGACTACTTTCTAGTGGTTATCGTTTTAGTTTTTATGCTTCCACTGTTGATGTTTTCAAAAGTAATAAAAATATTGGTTCCGGCTACTTGGTTGACAATTTATTTAAATTTGATTTAGATCCCACTTTTGAGTCAAACTTATTAACCCTGCATACTGTCAATGTTGGCACTAAAAGAAGTATTGTTGATGATAACTCCTCGACAGTTTGGCACAAAAGATTAGGACACATCTCTGTTGAGAGAATAAAGAGATTAGTGAAAGAAGGGATCCTTACAAATCTTGATTTCACTAATTTTAAAACTTGTGTGGACTGCATAAAGGGGAAGCAGACAAATAAGAATAGTTCTAAAGTTGCCAAAAGGAGTTCAGAGCTCATTGAACTCATACATACAGACATCTGTGGACCTTTTCCCACCCCTTGCGTAAATGGTCAGAGGTATTTTATCTCATTTATAGATGACCATTCAAGGTTTATGTATCTTTATCTTCTACTCCCTCCGTCCCAGCTCACTTGAGACTTTTTGACCAAAATTGGTCAACTTAAGGTCGGTTTGACCAACACTTTATAGAAATATTTATGATCCGAATAAAAATTAAAAAAATGTAAAATGATCACCATTAAAAATCCTCTCAATAACAATTTTTTGAATTTTTTTTGGAACATAAATATTTCTATAAAGTGTTGTCAAACCGACCTTAAGTTGACCAATTTTGGTCAAAAAGTCTCAAGTGAGCTGGGACGGAGGGAGTATTTGATAAGGCAGAGGCACTTGATGCCTTTAAAATATTCAAACTAGAGGTAGAGAAACAAAAGGACAAGAAAATTAAAGTAGTAAGGTCCGACAGGGGCGGTGAATACTACGGAAGGTACACAGAAAAGGGACAATTACCAGGTCCATTTGCTAGGTTTCTACAACAAGAAGGCATTATTGCACAATATTCAATGGCTGGCACACCACAACAAAATGGTGTAGCCGAAAGAAGAAATCGAACACTAATGGACATGGTAAGAGCCATGATAGCTAATTCTCGTCTTCCTAAATCTTACTGGAGCGAGGCCTTAAAAACCGCTGTGTATATCTTGAATAGGGTCCCATCTAAGGCTGTTCCTAAAACACCTTTTGAAATATGGAATGGATGGAAACCGAGTTTAAGACATATGCATGTATGGGGTTGTCCGGTTGAAGTAAGGGTGTATAACCCTGCATTAGGAAAATTGGATGAAAGAACCACAAGTGGTTATTTTATTGGCTATGCAGTTAACTCCAAAGGATATAGATTCTATTGTCCTTCCCACACTCTTAAAATTGTTGAATCTAGAAATGCGAAATTTCTTGAGGATCATGAACCAAGTGGGAGTGAATTTCCAAGGAACGTGGTTTTTGAGGAAATGCGGGAACCATTTCCCACACCCTCAAATGCACAAGATTTGGTTCAAACATCATTGGAAGAACCAATTCAACAAGCACCACCTATAGAGGAAAATTTACATCAAGAGCCCGCAAATGAGGAAAATCTTCCTCATCAAATCCAAAATCCAGTCGAAGTTCGACGATCCACAAGAATAAATAAACCAACACTTTCTAGTGATTACATCGTATACCTTCAAGAATGTGAAGGAGATATTGGTGCTGTAGATGACCCGAGCACGTTTTCACAAGCCATGAATGGTGAAAAATCCACACTTTGGTACAATGCCATGAAAGAAGAAATGGAATCTATGGCTAAAAATCAAGTTTGGGATCTCGTTGAATTACCGGGAGGGGCTTCCACTATTGGTTGCAAATGGGTCTTTAAGACTAAAAGAAACTCATCCGGTAAAATAGAACGATATAAAGCTAGACTTGTAGCCAAAAGTTTTACTCAAAAAGAAGGCATTGATTATAATGAAACCTTTTCTCCAGTATCTAAAAAGGATTCATTTAGGATAATCATGAAACTTGTAGCTCATTTTGATTTAGAACTACATCAAATGGATGTGAAAACGGCTTTCCTTAATGGAGATATTGAAGAAGAAGTATACATGCGTCAACCTGAAGGTTTTCGAAGGGATCATGAAAGCCAATTAGTTTTCAAATTAAAGAAGTCTTTATATGGACTAAAGCAAGCATCCCGCCAATGGTATATAAAATTTTACAATGTTATTTCTTCATTTGGATTTGTGGAGAATGTCGTTGATCATTGTATATACCTCAAGATCAGTTGGAGTAAGTATGTATTTTTAGTCCTATATGTAGATGACATTTTGCTCGCGAGTAATGACTTGGGAATTTTGCATGAAACCAAACAATTTCTCTCTCAAAACTTTGAAATGAAGGATATGGGTGAAGCCTCTTTTGTCATTGGCATAGAGATTCATCGAGACAGGTCTAAAAGAATGTTGGGACTGTCTCAAAAGGCCTACATTGAAAAGGTTTTAGAAAATTCAGAATGCACAATTGTTCACAAATCGCTGCACCCATTGTCAAAGGGGAAAAATTCAGTCAGGATCAAAGTCCAAAAAATTCATTGGAACGGGAACAAATGGAAAGCATCCCGTATGCTTCTGCGGTAGGGAGTCTAATGTATGCGCAAGTCTGAACTAGACCCGATATTGCCTATGTGATAGGATTGTTGGGTAGATATCAAAGTAATCCTGGCTTGGAACACTGGAAGCTAGCCAAACGGGTTATGAGGTATTTACAAGGAACTAAGGAGTACATGTTAACATATCAACATTCTGACCATCTGGAAGTGATTGGATATTCTGATTCGGATTTTGCTGGGTGCCTGGACTCTAGAAAGTCTACTTCGGGATACATATTTCTCTTAGCTGGGGGTGCTATATCTTGGAGGAGCTCAAAGCAAAGCATCGTTGCATCATCCACGATGGAAGCAGAATTTATTGCGTGTTATGAGGCTTCATCACAGGCTGTTTGGTTGAAGAATCTCATTTATGGCCTAAAAGTCATTGATTCTGTTGAAAGGCCCATAAAGATCTACTGCGATAATTCTGCTGCTGTATTCTTTTCAAAGAATAACAAATGCGGAAGTCGAAGTAAGTATATCGACATAAAATTTCTGGTAGTTAGAGAAAATATTAAGAATCAAAAGGTGAGCATTCAGCATATAAGTACCCATTCTATGATTGCTGATCCTATGACTAAAGGATTGCCGGCTAAAGTCTTTAAGGATCATGTAATTAATATGGGGCTTATTGACTCAGTTAAGTGATTTTCATTTTCTTTGAATTTGACTGTAATCAAATTATTTACATATGATCCTGGTGCACATTCAGTTCATCATTTGTAAAGTTGATTCATATTAATTAAAGTTGGACCCTGAATGATATGTTTAGGTATTCATTCATGAAGTTTGAATGCTCATATGGAAATGATCATGCATTGTAATACATGGAAGGGATTGTTCATTATAAGAGCTTAACCGCCATGATTCATGTTTTGAGAATTTCTATATTGAGTGTGGCTGATATCTACTCAATTTTGTGACATCAAGGGATTTGGCCAAACTACAGTTTGAAAGTCACGCTGGATTATTTGATAATGTTTTGTGGACCAAGTGGGAGAATGTTAGTATTTTACTTAATATGGTCCACAAATAGATAAACAATATCCCATTAGTTATTATCAAATGAGTATAATGAGGTATCAGATAAATAAAATGGTGTAAATCATGTGACCATTTGATTAGCTGATAAGTTTTATCAAGTACATAGTAATCTTGATGGAAGATTATGATAAAGTTAAACAAGTGATAGGGTCCCTAACCTAGCCTATAAATAGCCTATGACTCCATCAGAAAAAGGCACGCTCAAACCAAAAGCAAAAGGCATAGGTTAGAAGTTCCTCTCATATTCTCTCTACATGTACTAAGCAATCAAGGTGCTTGGATAACAATGGCTGGAGGTATATATATTTATTTCCGCTGCATTTTGTACTGTCAACAAAATGTTTTCCTACATCCCATCATAGGGCTTTTTACATTGAGTGGATGCTAAAAAAATTACTTAATCAAAATTTTTATCAATAATAGACAAATCCAACATAAATTAACGAATCTTTTTAAAAGATACTACCTCTGTCCCACTTTAAGGTTCCTATTTTCCTTTTTAGTCTGTCCTAATTTAAGGTTCTTACTTTGCTTTATTACCTAAAATGGAAAGTGGAACCCACTTGTCATTCTCACAACAAAAACTCCCTACCAACTTTCTCTCTTTTACTTTACTTTTCATACTCACAACATTTAATTTTTCTTAATCTCCGTGCAAAGTCAAACTAAGAACTTTAAATTGGAACGGAGGAAGTAAGTTTTTTGAATAAACATCTGCTAGTTTCTAACTTAATTAGCCTCTTTTTTTCCCTTTATGATTGTAGTTAACTTGAAATTAATAAGCTTATGTTATGATGAAATAAAAAAAATGGATCTTTACATTGTAGCAAATCTATAGATATATGAAACCACAAAAGTCTTACTAAACATAGAAACATACGTGGGTCATGTACAAATAAGGAAACTTGGACAATTTGGTCTTTTTGTACATTTAGAAATTATACACAAAAGAGAGGGTAATGATGTCATGTACAATATTTATTAAAAAAAAGGTTTAGAAAAAGCTGTTTAAGACAGACAATTTGAAATTTAAATGAATACAATGGATTTAGCAACAAGTTTTTGGAAACCTCCTATGAATTCGAGCCATTGATTTCAAAACCTCTTTGTTAGAAAAAGTGACTTTGAATAAGTCAAATTTGAGAAGAAAAAACAAAGTAATTAATCCTTTTGGGATTTAATTAAGGACTCCTTATGTTTTCTGGTTTAGGTCTCTAGCACTATAAATACTAGTTGTAAATTAGTAATCTCTGCGTGATTCAATGACATAGAGAGAGAGAGATCAATAATTCTAGATCTAGGGTTTTGCATAGGTAGGAACTTTGTGATCAAAGTTCATGCAAACACAGATTAGTGTAATCATCTTCTTGTAATTGTTTCTCCGCCATAATAATATATGTTTCCCTTTGCCCGTGGACGTAGCCAATAGGTTGTTGGTGAACCACGTAAATTTTATGTTGTTGATCTGCGTTCATTATTATCTGCTATCTCTTGGGTCTGATTTACTAACAAGTGGCACCAGAGCCTGGTTAGTCGAGAAAGATTAAGGCATTCCGCTGCAGTAAAAGAGATAGATTCCGGGATAGACCAGAAGATTGACAAGTCTGACGGGAAGAACAGATTTATTTTATGGTAGAAGATTGTGCATTGGACGTGTAGATCGCGTGCAGAAAACGTGCATTGCATGTGCAGTCCGCGTGCAGTTTTCGTGCAGCGCACGTGTGCAGTCCGCATGCAGGGTCCGTGCAGAAATCTTGGTGTCTAGGTTGGACACATCTGGTATTGTATTCTATTGCCTCTGACATATTTGAGTTTGAAATTTTCCTGGTTATTCTGAAACTCTTCACTGTAGAGGATCGATAATCAATACATCTGAGAGCAGTCAGTGATTCCTCATATGTGCTAGCAATAGCAAATCTGGTAGATATGAATCCGAAAGTTCGTCTGGTGTTCGTTGGTGATCCAAGAACGCATCTGGAACGTTTCGGTGTCTGGTATCTGCATTTGAAGTCGAAGATCTGAAGCTAGGGTTCTGTGATCAGAAGTTAGCTATCTGGTATAATCTGAAGATCTAACATATGGTGTAGTCTATTCTAGTGATCTAGAAGTAGATACAAAATCTGTGTTGCCCGAGGCAATAATCTGGTTAGATTTCAGAGTTATACATCTGACTCCGCATCTGAATAAATCTGAGTCGGCTGCAGCAATGGCGAGCAGTGACAATCTGAATGAGAATGGTGATTATGCCCTAGTGACTGAAGAAGAAGCGTGCAAGGAAGCTGCATGGTTTCTAGATTTGGGTGCTTCATATGGCTAATGGATCTGTCTGCGAGGTAGTTGGCATGGGCTCTGTAAAGGTGAGAACTTCTGGTGATAAATTTCTCATATTGAACAAGGTGAAACATGTTCAACAAGTAGCAAAGAATCTGATATCGCTTAGTCGGTTGGACTAGAAGGGATACAGTTTCAAAGGTGAAGGTGGAGTTCTGGATGTCTACAAAGGTTCAGATGTGATTTTGAAGGGCGAAAGAAAAGGTTCCTTGTATATCCTCCAAGGTTCTGAGATGGGTGAGGGTGTTGACGAGCAGGTGGAGCAGCATTTTACTCTAGGCGGGAGTGAACTGGGCAAGCCACGGCTAGAAGATCAACACACATCGGTTTTATCTGTCATGGTTGGCATGATCCAATGTCGACTGGATAGGCCACAACTGAATGACTGTTAATTGCCCGTTGGGCAATTCTGAGTGCCGTAGGTGCACGTCTGGGTGTACGTAGGATACATGCATGCAGAATATCTGATTTTCCAGATGACAAAGTTGTTTGTCTGGTGAGGCAAATTCTGAGTGTCTTGAAGATACGTGACTCAACCATATGCACCACCTCCAATAGTGGTTGTCGAAATGAATTTGCTAGCAATGGCAGCGTCGGCTATAATAGTTGATGATGAAATTAAATGACGTGCTAAATCTGACTAGAAGTGTGTTTTGTGTAAAACATGTTGGTGTTGGAAGGCAGACTCACTACTTCTGTTGGTAGTTTGTTAGTGCCTTCGACTGTCAATATAGATGAAGATTTGGAGATGTCAAGGGATCGATATCTTGACGTTGGATCGCCTCATAATTAAGGCTACATGAGGTAATTAATATAAGTTTATATTCCAACCTTCAAATAAGGATGGCCTCATAAGGCTACATGAGGTACATGGCATGTAAAAAGTGTCTGAAAAAGAAGACAAAGGAAGGGTGTGCCGTGTGCGTACTACTGTAGAGAATGTGATAAGTTGGATCCTACGGGAACTATATGGCTACATGAGGTACCTATAATGTAAAACTTTTCTTTTTCTTGAGAGTAGAAACTGTCACCACGCTCTTTACAAGGGAAATTCAAAAATAAAATAAATAAAAATGAATGTAACAAGGGAAATTCAAAAATAAAATAAATAAAAATGAATGTAGTCTGTTTGCTTATCTAGGAATGAAATCTTTTGTGGCTAAGTGTAGTAAGTAGTAAGTGGTACAAGTAAGCAAGAGTTCTCTCTCTCTTTATTCTAAGCATGCTTCATATGCATATACTCCCGCTGACCCATAAAGTTAGTCCTATTTTGACTTTTTATGGTCAACAAAAATTAACTTTGACCAAACACTAGTGTCAATCTAATCATTCTAGAGAAATTCTGAAAGTTGTAATTGATTAATCAATAAGTGATTTATCAGTAACACATTTTAAAATTTTGTTGTGATGATTAGATTGACACTAATGTTTGGTCAAAGTTCAATTTTGTTGATCATAAAAAGTCAAAATGGGACTATCTTTCTCGGACATAGGGAGTAATATTTTTGTGTTGTAAAATTAAAAGACAAAGGATGAAGATTACCAAAATCATGTATTATCGGGAGAAAGCAAATTAGAAAAGATGCAAGAGCAGGTGAATTCCCTATATTTTCTCCTACTCTTTTTTACTACCTCTGTCCTTAAATGAGTGTCCAAATTTCATTTTAAGGGACATCTGAAAATCTCAACTATTTGTACAATTTGGTGGCAAAGATTCATATATAATCTTGTAATCTCCTTTCTAAACATTTAGTTTTGCACGTATAAAGAGACCGGTGAAAAAAATTTCAAAAAAAAAAAAACATTTAGAGACAAAGTTATGTTAAAAAAAGACACTCATTTTGGGACAAGAATTTTTTGAAAATGGACACTCATTTAGGGACAGAGTGAGTACAAGTTTGTCAACATTTTCGTCATTTACAGTTTACTGAATATATGATTCGTCTCTCTATACGAAGGATTTCAACATAAAATCTGCAATAAGTAAGTTAAGATATTGATTTGTAACGACAACATTCCTGGACAGCGTGATAGGTATACTGACAATATTGTTTACAAAGAAGTGTTCCAAAGTATGTAAACATTGTAGCCATTATTATGTATAAATATTTAACTCTGATTATTAAGTTCTACTTTTGTTATGTAATTGTATTTATCTTTCGTAAAAAATTAATGAGTTATGGCCCGTGCAACGCACGGGAGTAACACTAGTTCCTTCAAAAAGAGAGAACTGTTGTAATTTACTTGAAATTAATAAGTTTATGTTATCATGAAATAAAAAAAATGGATATTTACATTGTAGATAATTCCTTCAAAAAGAGAACAAAAAGATAATAGCATATATGAGTCGAACCCTATTAACAAAAGTGTATAGTAAGTACCTTTCCAACTATGCTGCCCACAACTTGTATATCCAGATAGCACAATAAAATATAATTCCTCCGTCTCGTCTCTAGTTAGTGTGAACCAAAAGGTTAAAGACGCAAATTAAGAAAAGAGAAAAAATTTAGTTAGGTGTCGGTGTAAATAGAGGGATTTGCATCCACCAATAAAAACAAGCCACATCAGCAAAATATTAAGAAAATAGAAAATATCATTAATTACTTTTAACCCTAGTTAGTGGCTAATTAAGTCAATATTACCTTCCTTTTTTTCATTCCCGCAGAGAAGGAAATACATAGAAAACAGCAATGTTTTTTCTTCCTCCGTCTCTTCTCCTGCAACCCAAAATTAATTTCTACTTGGAGATTTGGACCCTAGAACCCCTGAGTGAGATCAAAATCCCATAAAAACCCATGCCTAGATCAAAATCCCAGGTACACCTATTAACACTCAAAAGACATAACTACCCCTATCCAGTCCAGCCCCTATCCACTCCAGCCCACAGCCCATTCCAAAATTTAAAAGAAAATTCTAAAGCAATGCATGAGTGTGGAATCGAACATGTGACCTATGCTTGAACAATATTACCAAACCATTGAACCAAAGACATATTTGTTACGAATTAAATTATTTAATATAATAATCATTTTTTTTTCACATTTTCCAACTTTTAATAAAAAAATAAATAACATTGTTTGGTCAAATCCGGTCAAACTCTCATAACTGACGTATAAGATATGCTCTACTCTTATAATTAGAGTATAAGACTCATTTTTTTTCACATTTTCCAACTTTTAATGAAAAAATGAATAATATTTTTTGGTCAAATCCGGTCAAACTCTCATAACTGACGTATAAGACATGCTCTACTCTTATAATTAGAGTATAAGACTCATTTTTTTTCACATTTTCTAACTTTTAATAAAAAAAATAAATAACATTTTTTGGTCAAATCCGGTCAAACTCTCATAACTGACGTATAAGACATGCTCTACTCTTATAATTATAGTATAAGACTCATTTTTTCACATTTTCCAACTTTTAATAAATAAATGAATAACATTTTTTGGTCAAATCCGGTCAAACTCTCATAACTGACGTATAAGACATGCTCTACTCTTATAATTAGAGTATAAGACTCATTTTTTTTCACATTTTCCAACTTTTAATAAATAAATGAAGAATATTTTTTGGTCAAATCCGGTCAAACTCTCATAACTGACGTATAAGACATGCTCTACTATTATAATTAGAGTATAAGACTCATTTTTTTTCACATTTTCCAACTTTTAATAAAAAATGAATAATATTTTTTGGTCAAATCCGGTCAAACTCTCATAACTGACGTATAAGACATGCTCCACTATTATAATTAGAGTATAAGAGCCATTTTTTTCACATTTTCCAACTTTTAATAAAAAAATGAATAATATTTTTTGGTCAAATCCGGTCAAACTCTCATAAGTGACGTATAAGACATGCTCCACTATTATAATTAGAGTATAAGTGCCATTTTTTCACATTTTCCAACTTTTAATAAAAAAATGAATAATATTTTTTGGTCAAATCCGGTCAAACTCTCATAAGTGACGTATAAGACATGCTCTACTCTTATAATTAGAGTATCAGATTCATTTTTTTTTTCACTTTTTCCAACTATTAATAAAAAAATAAATAATATTTTTTCGTCAAATTCGGTCAAACTCTTATAACTAACCTATAAGATCAGTTCTACACTTATAATTAGAGTATAAGAGTCAATTTTTTCACTTTTTCCAACTTTAATAAAAAACAAATAGTATTTTTTGTCAAATGTGGTCAAACTCTTATAATCGACGTATAAGACCTGCTCTACTCTTATAATTATAATATAAGAGTTGTTTTTTTTCACTTTTCCAACTTTAATAAAAAACAAATAGTATTTTTTGTCAAATGTGGTCAAACTCTTATAATCGACGTATAAGACCTCCTCTACTCTTATAATTAGAATATAAGAGTTGTTTTTTTTCACTTTTCCAACTTTTAATAAAAATAAATAAACAATATTTTTTTGTCAAATCCGGTCAAACTCTTATAACTGACGTATAAGACCTGCTCTACTCTTATAATTAGACTATAAGAGTCATATTTTTCACTTTTTCAACTTTTAATAATAATAAAAAAACAATATTTTTTGGTCAAATCCTGTCAAACTCTTATAACTGACATATAAGACCAGTCATACTCTTATAATTAGAGTATGAGAGTCAATTTTTCCACTTTTTTTATTTTTAATAAAAAAATAGTAAATATTATTTGGTCAAATCCAGTCAAACTCTTATAAGTATCGTATAAGACCAGTTCTACTCTTATAATTAGAGTATAAGAGTCAATTTTTTCATTTTTTCCAACTTTTAATAAAAAAAATAAATAATATTTTTTGGTCAAATCTGATCAAACTATTATAACTAACGTATAAGACCTACTCTACTCTTATAATTAGAGTATAAGAGCCATTTTTTTTTTCACTTTTCAAACTATTAATAAAAAAATAAATAATATTTTTTGGTCAAATCTGGTCAAACTCTTATAACTAACGTATAAGACCAGTTCTACTCTTATAATTAGAGTATAAGAGTCATTTCTTTCAAATTTTCCAACTTTTAATATAAAAATAATTAATATGTTTTGGTCAAATCCAGTCAAACTATTATAACTGACTTATAAGACCAATTCTACTCTTATATTTAGAGTAAGAGAGTCATTTTTTTCACTTATTCCAAATTTTAATAAAAAAATAAATAATATTTTTTGGTCAAATCCGGTCGAACTCTTATAACTGACGTATAAGACCAGTTCTTTCTACTCTTATAAATTAAAGTATAAGAGTCATTTTTTTTCACTTTTTCTAATTTTTTATAAAAATAAGTAATATTTTTTGGTAAAATCTGGTCAAACTATTATAACTGACGTATAAGACATGTTCTACTTTTATAATTAGAGTATATGAGTCATTCTTTTCACTTTTTCCAATTTTTAATAAAATAAATAAATAATATTATTTGGTCTAATCTGTGATTTGTAACTGACTTGGGGGATCACCGAGCATTGACCAAAACCTAGCTACTGCTACTCTAAACACAATTTCTGCCATTACCAATACTACAGAGTACTAACTGCTATAGAAATCTAAGAATCCCACTAACTTGTAATTGTTGATCATTGGTATGCTTTTTTTCAATTTTTTCAATACCAATAACCCTGCAAAATCAAAGTTGGGAATTAAAAATGCTTCCATTTGGAATTAATGGTTTATGATACCAAATTTGATTTAAATTTACCCATTGTAAAACACACACTTTGACACACACACACACACATGGTTGTAATGCCAATCTGAAGCAATGAAAAACAAAATAAGGAAGATTTGCCTTGACCAAAGATTAGTAATTTATTACAAGATCTGTTAATTCTTCAAGGTTTCTAGTTCGTCGGCGTTAATCGAAGAAGAAAACAAAATCTGGTAATGTGAGTCCAGATCTAGCCGTGAAGAGTAGATCGGAGACGAGGAAGACCACCAGAGTTGTTGTAGTCATTAAATTCGGTGGTCGGCTTGAGGAGAATGACGGGAAAGACCTAACCGGAGCTAGATCGGAGATACACGAACAGAGAGAAGGTAGATCGGTAGCTGGAGAGAGAGAGAGAGAGAGGCGAAGTGTGAAGGCGTCATTCCCAAGGTCGCCGGAGGGAGTAGGAAGAAAGAGATAAGTTTGAGAGAGAGAGAGAGAGAGAGAGAGTGCAGTGTGTGTGACTGTGTGTGGGGGTGGAGAGAGAGACGGAAGATCAAAAATGAGGGGAGAGAGAGAGGGGAAGATGAGGGGGTTTATTTGGGGTTAGGGGCAAAATTGGTATTTAGATATTATTTTTGATTGGGTCAAAGGGACTTTGGGTTTTGATGGAATTTTGATCTGGGTCTCTATTGAAATGTGGACTTTTGTATCTCATTTGGGCTTTTATGGAGAAAGTATCTGGGTGAGGGGGCCTCATGGAATTATGCCTTTCTACTTGTTGATGATCTTTCAAGTTTTCATTTCTCTTTTGGGCCATAGTTGCATATGAAGGTTACAGAGACAACTTATTTTTTGTCAGTCCAATAAAGAACTAAATTATACTCCTCTGCCCCAAAATAAATGTTAGAAGTAATAATTTAAATATACTCTTAATCAAAATAAATGTAAAAAAGAAATATTCAGATTTTCTTTTAATCAAGAATGATTTTACTTCAAATTTCACATCATTTACTCAACTGGAAGCCTAACCATTAACTCATGTCAAGCATAAAACTTCTGCTCGTAACTTTAGTCTTTTGGACTGGTTGACATGCGTTTGTTGGTTATCAATTATGGCATGCATTCCGACATAGAACGGACCCAAACAGAATGGAACATAAGCACTTCATGCCACCACCATCCACTTGACATTCAAGAATGACAAATTAATAAGAACACCAAACAAAATATAACACATGATGAATAGTGATAGAAAGTAAAGTGATAAGAAGTAAAAGTTGATCCAGACTACACCATACTAAAACATCATCTTAAATCATATCTTCTCAAAAGAATTAAAGAAAATCAAAATAACTCCACAAAATGCAAAACTCTATCGAAATTGCTTCGTTTCAATCCTCTCTCACAGTTGTTTTCCCATTGCCTGGTTCATTAGATCCTGTGAAACAAATGGTGAAATAAAATCATACAACATACTCTGATAGAAATCAAAGAAAGGCATAAGATAACAACAGTACAACTGTGTCATACACATAAACTGAATACATCAAAATCAAAAAGTACCTGTCCCAAATATTGGTGGTCCGGTGAAGTTACGGGTGTAGAGGATGCATTTGCAGTTATGCTAACAAAAAAAAAAAAAACCACATCAAAATATTTGAGTTTGTTAGTGTGCAAGAAAAAATAAGCAGTAATGCTATGTCCCAATAAAGTTAAATTGTTGGAAATATTGGTCTAAGGTGCTCTTTGAGTGGGTCCATTATTGGTTCTCAAAGCAGTTGACCGAAGTCAATATTTGTATATTTAACATGGTTTAAAGTTATAATTGTAAATTGGGATATTTCCATTGATGGTTAAATCCATAGTTCAAACACTAGCAAACCGAAATCTTTCCTATGCTGGATATGAGAATACTTTGTACTTTGTATTATAGTCTTGGACTAATTAATTTAGTTCAATATAATTAAAGTAAAGTATTCTATAATTATCTTTTACTAGGAATAATTTATTTGCTTGTATAAGGATTATAATTAATTTATAATTATATATTATTTAACTTAAATAATTAGTCCTAAGTTTGATTGGACTAATTTAAGTAGTTAAATTGGAAACCCATATTAATATTGATTCCTAATCAAAATCCTTACCAAAGTCAACTAGTATACTTATGCTAGTCATGGTAGTTAGTCTTTGACTAGGACTACGTTAATAATAAGTTGTTGACTTAGAGTTAAGAGTAAATCAATATAAAAGCAAGGATGAGAACACGGGTACCTACCTGAGAAAAGAAATAAGGACAGAGGAAAAATAATCAGTATAGCGCCGCCAATGCAGTGAGTTGAGCGAACGCTCAACTGATCCGTCCCTGTTGGTTTCTTTTGTTCCATTCCCGTTTATTCGTTCAAGTCATCCTTGCAACATAGTTGATACTCTTGTTTATGGTTTCACAATCCTTAATCCATGGTGAAATCAAGAGAAGACTTTGGCGAAGTGGGATAGCAGCCGCAAGTGGATCTGTACCCGTGTGCATAGTTTTGGGTGCTTATCTTGAGATCGTTTTATCCTCGGAGGAATATGCCTGTATCTGAAATCGCACGAGTAGGAGGCAATAGTTTCTCTTAGGAGAGTCTTATTCAGGGGACTCGATCTACCCGATAAGTGTTCTTACTTTCTCTTGATTTTCTTGTTATTCAAGTATGCTTAATTTGCTTGTACCGTTATTTGTTGATTTACTACAATTATACTTTTGATTACATGATTGCCCCTTTGATTATTTGCTTATTAATCTACTCGTTGCGTAACTTAGGGTCCAACAGTCTAAGAGAAACTATTATCATGTTTTCTTGTTAATTGTAGTTGGTTTGGTACATTCTTAATTCGTCCATATAATCATATTATACTTGAAAGATGAAATCTTTGTACAAGGAAATTTAATAGTTTGCAGAACTTATTGAATTTGCATGATTATACTGTTAATGGACAATTCGTTCTTGTGCTTGTTATTGATGGTTTTCTATGCATGAAACGGGAAAATTAGTGCAAATAAATAATTGGCTTAATCAAATAATAATATGAAAATATACCTTTAGACTATTTAATTTTGCGCTGTATTAGTAAAATTAGTTGTAAAGGTTCAAGGGATCTTGAGTCTTGCTAATTTTGGGTATGATCTAGAAATCATATGGATTTTCATGTAAAGTGAAAATCAGAGTTTTGATTTATTTAGATCATGAGCGTAAAATTGGTCTAGCGTAATATTTTATATTTGTTGATTAATGAAAAAGGTATATGATGTCTTCAAAAAGCATTAGTTTCAACTTTGTTGAATGAGCCTTTTTGATTACTCTCATATCATTTTGAGTATTATTGTTTGATGCACTTTAAGGATTAAAATTGAGTACTTTATTGAGTGTGTCAATATGAAAAGTACTATTATTGTAATCTTGTAAGTTTCATGTTATTTGAGAAAATCAATAACTGAAAAAGCACAATAAGTCATGTTTATTAGTTGTACTCTAATAAATACTAAAAAGAAATTTTTGAAAATTCGACAATGTCATATCTTAAGGTTATTTCATTAAATTGAAATATTTATTATATGATATAATATTTAGTATGAAGATTAGAGTTGTATAATAATATTCATGAAACTCCTTATGTACTAATGTATGACCAACTGATAACAATTGAGAAAATTGTTAGAGAATAAAGTGTTCTTTTCATTGTTAATCATATTGATAAGTAAAGAGATAAATTAAAATACTTGGGAGGGAAAAAGCCGGAAAACATTGTTTTATTTCATACGTCTCAAAATTTATAATTACTTGTGAGTCTTTAGTGGTTAATGAATATACAAGTAAGAGTGAAATTCGTTTCTGACAAACTCTTTTGTATATTAATAACTTGAAGTTGAAGATTGATAACAATGGAAAAAATAAAGTGTTGCGGTTGTACTCATAAAAGAATGTGCGATCTAAAGTTAACTTTTGTGCCCATTTTATTATGTAGTAAGTGTAGCACTATATTTTAATGTGTTATAATTCTTCAAAATGACTCATGTTTAATTATAAAATATTTTGAGTGAGTATGGAAATAAAAATGTTGCTTTTCTTGTTGTGTAGTATTTTATTGACTTGAAGTACTTATCTGATAATTATGATTAATGTGATAGTTGAACATTGTATTCTATCTGAGAATAATGAGTTTAATCATCTTGATTTCTTAAATGAATTATTTGTGAATGGCTTGGTGACATAGATGATTTAAATTATGTATCCGCTAAGGATTGTTAATTTAAATGGAATTTTATTATGCTATTAATAGGAAGTCCCAAACTTCTAGCATGAGATGAATTTAACTTGGTTAAAGAAATTTTCTTGAGAGAAAAATATATTAACCTTGTTTATTCTATGTTGAGTTTTGTGACTGTTTATAGTGTGTTGACCAAGGACATGTAAAATACGTTTTAACATTATTAGCATAGACCATTTGATATTTACTTAAATGTAAAGTTAAAGCAATTTGATAAAATTCTTGTTATAAAGCTAAAGATTAAAACTAGTAAGAAACTATTGTGGTTATGGTCTTATGAAGCAAGAATAAGTCTTCTTTATCTATGCACTATTTACAAGGAACTTGACTCAGTTCATAGAAAGATTTTGCTTAGTACTCTAAATTATTATGGGATGATGCATGAGAAAAGTAAACTTATTAAAAGATAAATAGTAGTTTAACCTTTTAAAGTTTGAAATTATCAAAGTAATACTTAGAGATAAACTTTGAATTTGGTTTACCTTATTCTGAAAAAGTAATCTTGAGTATTTGAGTGATAGTCAATCAAACTTTTGTAAAGTAATACTTTAGCTTGAATATCTTTTGGAATGTGGGGGTAGCTTTCATAAGTACGTACTTCACATTATTAAAAGAGAAAAAGCTAAAATTGCAAGAAAAACTACTATTATTGTAATCTTTTAGGATATGTGACACCAATATGCTTAAGATCTTCAATTCAGAAATCTTTGGCACATTGGCAAGCATATGCTATGTTCTATCAAGATGTTATTCCCATATAATTAGAGGTGATGTAGACTTGACTCTCACATTTGATTCTTATACTAATCGTATGAAAAAGATAACAAATGTGAGGGTAATCCTATGTATTTCTAACTTTGGAAGTTAGTCGAATTTAGGAGAAACATGGAACCTAAGATTGCTAAGGATAGTGGAAAGTACTCTTATTACTTTCAAGTTACTATCAAGTGTGACCTTTAACGTTCAAGGATGTTTTAAGAGCTAGATAATTTATATTATCTCTTCATGAACAATGTACATTCATTTAGCTCAATCCTAATTGCATACAAATGGATTGTTGAGAGTCGATATGATTAGTTAGGATCATAAAGTAACCATGACTTGTTTATAAATCTAGTTTGGTTGTGAATGGGTTATAGCATAAAGTAAGAAATAGTTTTTATCTATATTCTTGAGTCACTAATGATTGTATATGATTGAGTATATGATTTGGAAAGTCATTACATGGATGTTGTATTTCATTCATTGTATATAAAAAATAAATATATATACGGATCAATCAAGTAATTTTGTAATCAATAGTGACAAGTGGTTTGCTAACTTGTTAAAGTCACTCAATGTACTTTAACCAACCCTTTTCACATGTGATGAAATAATTGATATAGTTATTTCATAATGGCTTAGTATGTATGAATTTTGAGTATTGGATCGATTTCAAAATTAATAGGTGATACGTGTATGTCTATGCCATGAATGCATTCATTTAGTTGAAATTAATTGAGTACAATTAATGGTTACACATCATTCTTGGGTAGTAGTTTGAAATAATGGATGAGAACCTTTAATGAGATTCTTGACTTCAAACTGATCATTTGAGGTGGTAAAATTTTCTCTGAATTAGTTATAGTAAAAGTATACTTGAGAAAATTAGAATCATTAAAAGGTTATATGTTCCGTTGTTAACTTTCTACGAGAATGTGAATTATAAAAAATGTAATATTCTCAGATGTTGTCAATTTGATGTATCTCGGAGATTTAGTTGTTTAGAGAAACATCTCTATGTTTACTAAATTATGTAGATACACTTATTGACTGAGTAGAGTTCATTGTGGAGCTCTTGTTTAAGTATTTAAAATACTTGAAAAGGAATTGTATTCATTGTGCTTTATATTGAGTTAGTCTCAATATAAACTGATTAGTTTAATGGTTTTGGTAATCATTAATGAACAAATTTGTTTATAGTTACCTTAGGCGACTGGCCATCGTTTAGAGGTATGCTGAACAATTTATTGAATTGTTGCTCATTTCATTGAGCTGCTTATTATATGTACTTGTTAGTAGAATTAAGTTGAATGGATTAATGCGACTAAAAGTCTGTATTTCTCCATGATCAATTAAATCTACTATATGTAATTCTTTGACACCATGTCTAAGGTTTGAAGTACTAAAATAATAAGAAAATTTAAATAAACACATCCAAGTTAGATTGAAATCTATAAGGGATCTTGTGTTTCGAAAGGTGATAGTTGTTGATTATGATGGTACCAAAGATAACACAACTAGCCTTCAAAATAAAGAACTTGAATTAGAACTTTAACTAGTTCTTATTCAAAAATCCAGGTTGGGGATGGGACTGAACCCCGTCTAATTTACATGCGGTAGGAACCCAACCTATCTGAGTGGAGATCCCACAAAGAAGGTTCAATGTGGTAGTAACAAGCCGTAGGGTGGATTGGAACACCTAAAAACAGATTGACATGTTACATGTCTGAGTCTGTCCTCTGAATAGCCTGATAGGTGTTCATTACTGCAAGTATAGTAAAAGTTTTTAGAACTTTGAATGGGATCAAGTCTTTCAAACAAGATGCTAGCAGTACATCTTCGGAGAGGCCCAACTAAGTGAGTGTTGTTGTTAGCCGCAACTAGAGGAAAAGGGTTATTCCTCGAAAGCACTCATGATAGAGGATCGGGACGTATGGCTTATACGCGTCAATATAATGATAGAGACTGCTGTCATAGCCTTTGTCGTGTTGCTACCAACAAAGGCTCCTACACTCAAAGGAATCAGATTCAAGACACCCGTTCATCTGGTCCTGTGGGGGTTTGCGTTGACTAGCTTAGGTAGGGGTTCAAGTCGGGAGACACCATCTACTGAAAGCATGACATGGATAGTCTTTACTGTCTTTTCACTATGGATTTGTGGGGGATTGTTGGAAATATTGGTCTAAGGTGCTCTTTGAGTGGGTCCATTATTGGTTCTCAAAGCAGTTGACCGAAGTCAATATTTGTATATTTAACGTGGTTTAAAGTTATA